>QLOH01000401.1:600000-963199 GCA_026901365.1 Sesbania bispinosa
TTCTTCAATTTTCTTGAGGAGAGGGTTTGATGGCTTGAACTCATGCCTCCTTATGTCTCCTCTGAGTTCATTCTCAAGAACCTCCATTGGTGTCTGCCTTCTTGCAGCTTTCTCAAGAAGAAGGCTCTCCTTGAAGGTATTGATGTTGGGGAGGTTCACCTTCTTCTTCTGCAGTAGGTGAATCAGACAAAATCTTTCCAACTCAAAACATGGTTTCTGCTTCCATTCTTAGGGATTATAGAGCACCCTAAGATGGCATGCAAAACCCTAGCCTTGTCTGACATATGCTTTGCATCCAAGCTTACTGGTTCAGAGGTGCCATACAGAAACTCTGTGAACTGCTTCTGTCCTCCATTTCTTGCTTCCCAGCCAGGAGTAAATACAGCTCCTTCAGTTCTGACCTCACAGATGTGAGCAATGATATCTTCATCAACGAAGACAATTACACCACTTACTGTGGCCTTGATGCTAGTGTAGATACCCAGTAGGAACACAGGGAAACACTAGAAGGGGGTTGAATAGTGTTCTGAATATTTTGAAAGCTTTTCGCAAACAGGTGTTAAAAACACGATTTCAGACAGGCTCTTAAAGGGCTGTCTGAAGTTTTCAGACGGTATAAAAAATACTGATTTAAAACAATTTTATGCCTTTATAACATATCAGATTAATTTCTCTAACCCCTTGATTAGTATAAAAAGAATTGACAAGAGATAAGAGTAAGAAAACTTAGTCAAGGAATTTATCCTGGTTCACTCACTACCACTGTGAGCTACGTCCAGTCCCAATGGCAAAAACCACTGGATTTCCACTATATGAATATTCAGATTACAAACTTGAATATGAGTACAGTCTCTCAGACACAACGAGTACAGTCTCTCCAGACACAACGAGTACAGTCTCTCCAGAAACCACGAGTACAGTCTCTCTAGACACAACGAGTACAGTCTCTCCAGACACCACGAGTACAGTCTCTCCAGACACAACGAGTACAGTCTCTCCAGACACAACGAGTACAGTCTCTCCAGACACCACGAGTACAGTCTCTCCAGACACCAACAAGTATTCTTTTCTGTCAAGCCTCTTCAGGCTCTACCACAAGTATTCTTTCTTTCAAGCCTCTTCAGGCTCTACCACAAGTATCTTTTCTGTCAAGCCTCTTCAGGCTCTACACAAGTATTCTTTCTGTCAAGCCTCTTCAGGCTCTACCACAAGTATTCTTTTCTGTCAAGCCTCTTCAGGCTCTACCACAAGTATTCTTTTCTGTCAAGCCTCTTCAGGCTCTACCACAAGTATTCTTTTCTTTCAAGCCTCTTCAGGCTCTACCACAAGTATTCTTTTCTGTCAAGCCTCTTCAGGCTCTACCACAAGTATTCTTTTCTGTCAAGCCTCTTCAGGCTCTACCACAAGTATTCTTTTCTGTCAAGCCTCTTCAGGCTCTACCACAAGTATTCTTTTCTGTCAAGCCTCTTCAGGCTCTACCAAGGTTTACAAAGAAAGGGGTTTAAGCTTTTAAACTATCCAAGTTTGAAGCTAAACCAATACAATGTACAATAAAAACTGAGGTATGCTCAGGATATACAAATGTGTACAAAGAATTCTATCAGAGAGTTTTTACGGAGTAAAAACTTGTAGCGTGATGTTTCTCTTGACTTTCTTGTATATTGATTTTCTTTCTTTCTCTTCGTTGTTCTGATGGTCTTCATAGAGGGGTATTTATACCCAAACTTTAATCCGTTGGAATACCACCGTTTAGAGATAGCATTAAATGCTATTTAATCCGTTGTGAGACATGCTTCTGAGAGCTCTGATATTTCTGACACGATACAAGGTTTCTCTTACATTAAGGCTGCTAAAATGTTGTTGCAGAGGCTGCGTTGCAGAGATTTCCTCAGTGGTGTATGAAATTCAAAATCACCAGGAAAGGTCCTGTGTTCCTTGCCGTAAATGTGTTTGAAAGGTACGTGCAGCAGAGGTTCAGAAAAGTCTTCACAAGCTTCAGCAGAGAGTGCCACGTCATAAGTGAGACTTCAGACAGCACTGATACTTCAGACGGGTTGAGCTACTTCAGACAGCTTCAACTCTTCAGACGAGTTATGCTTCTTCAGACAGCTTCAACACTTAGTCTTTTTATGTAGGCTCATAGTGACTCTTGCTGAAATCATAGATAAATCATTAAAACATATATGTATCTATGATAAATATTTTAACTCAAATTTGTTAAGCATTAAAACTTGGGAATTGAGTTGTCTTAAACATCATATTTTCTCTTATGATATTTTTGAGACTCAACATGAAGGATTCTACCCAAATTAATAATGTTTATTATGTGAAAGGGTTAAAACATAATCCTCTTAGCATTAGTCAACTATGTGATAGTGGCTATGAAGTTATGTTTCAACCTACATTCTGTGAAATAAGAGAATCATCTACTAAAAAGGTCCTGTTCTCAGGAATTAGAAGCAAGAACCTATATAGCATTTGTCTAGAAGAATTGCCAGACCAAACCTGTTTTGCTTCTTTTGAAAATGACAAATGGACTTGGCATAAAAAAATTGGTCATCTAAATATGAAAACTGTTTCTAAGCTATCTAAGATAGATTTGGTTAGGGTTTTACCAAAATTAAAATTTGATAAAGACAAAGTATGTGAAGCATGTGTTAAAGGTAAACATACTAAATCAAGCTTCTATCCCAAAAATGTAATCACCACAAAAAGGATTTTAGAACTACTACATATTGACTTATTTGGTCCTACCAAAACACCTAGCTTAGGAAGTAAGAAGTATGGCCTTGTTATAGTAGATGATTACTCTAGATTCACATGGGTTTTGTTCCTAACAACTAAGGATGAATCTTTTGATGCTTTCAAGATCTTCTTCAAGAAGGTCCAAAATGAAAGTGGCCAAATGATTGCCTCTGTAAGAAGTGATCATGGAGGGGAATTTGAAAATTATTCTTTCAAAAACTTTTTGATGAAAATGGAATTTCACACAACTTCTCTTGTACTAGAACTCCACAACAAAATGGAGTTGTTGAAAGAAAAAATAGAACCCTCCAAGAAATGGCTAGAACCATGCTAAGTGATAGTGGAATTAAAAAGTATTTTTGGGCTGAAGCTGTATCCACTTCATCCCATATAAACAGGGTTTCCATAAGAAGCATTCTAAATAAAACCCCATATGAAATAGGAAAGGAAGAAAGCCTAACATTGCATATTTTCATGTATTTAGATGTGAATGTTACATATTAAACAACAAAGAAAATCTTGAGAAATTTGATGCCAAATATGAAAAAGGTATATTTCTTGGCTACTCAACCACTTCAAAAGCTTATAGAGTCTATAATATTAAAAATCAAACTATAGAAGAAAGTATGCATGTTTTCTTTAATGATGCTAACCCTCCTTCTCAAGAAAATGGCAAAAAGGATTCAGATGATGAGACTGAACTAGTGCAGAAGACATCTTCTGAGAGCAAAAATCCTCCAGAAGATACAACAAATCATAAAAATCCTACAGAAGATTCTGCAGAAGATGCTAGTGTTCAGAAGGAGGATCTTCCAAGAAGTTGGAAGTTAATCACTGATCATCCTTATGAATAAATCATAAGAAATACTGTAGAAGGAGTAAAAACCAGGGGTCAATTGAGAAATGAAAATAGCTCAGCCTTCCTATCCCAAATTGAACCAAAGAATGTGAATAAGGCCCTTGAAGAGAATCATGGATCAAAGCCATGAAAGAAGAGCTTGATCAATTTGAGAAAAATAAAGTATGGACTCTTGTTCCTCCTCCAGAAGATCACTTTATAATAGGAACAAAGTGGGTTTTTAGAAACAAATGGATGAAGAAGGTAATGTGATCAGAAATAAAGCAAGGTTAGTAGCTCAAGGTTACAACCAACAAGAAGGTATTGATTTTGATGAAACTTTTGCACCTGTAGCTAGATTAGAAGCAATTAGAATTCTTCTTGCATTTGTTGCATAAAAATTTCAAACTACATCAAATGGATGTGAAAAGTGCATTTTTAAATGGTTTTATAAATGAGGAGGTGTATGTAAATCAACGTCCAGGTTTTGAAAGTAAGAAGCATCCAAATCATGTTTTTAAGTTAACTAAAGCTTTATATGGTTTAAAGCAAGCTCCAAGAGCTTGGTATGAAAGATTAAGTAACTTCCTTCTTCAAAATGAATTTACTAGAGGACAGATTGACACTACTTTGTTCAGAAAAACTCTTAAGAAAGATCTTCTAATTGTGAAATTCTATGTTGATGATATCATTTTTGGTTCAACTAATTTAAAAATGTGTGAAGAATTTTTAGAATTAATGAAAGGAGAATTTGAAATGAGTCTCATGGGAGAATTGAAATTCTTTCTTGGACTTCAAATCAAACAAGTAGATTCTGGAATTTCATTAATCAAGAAAAATACTCTAAAGATGTTCTTAAGAGATATAAAATTGAAGGGTCAAAACCTATGGGAACCCCTATGCATCCTTCTACAGCTTTAAACTTAGAAGAAGATGGAAAACCTATTTCTGAAAAGGAATACAGAAGGATGATAGGTTCCTTATTATGTTTAACTGCTAGTAGACCTGATATTTTTTACTCAGTAGGTCTTTGTGCTAGATTTCAATCTTCTCCAAAAGAGTCACATGTTGTTTGTAAAAAGGATACTTAGATATCTTGTTGGAACAACTAACCTTGGACTTTGGTACAAGAAAGGCACACATTTTGAGCTTACAGGTTATTGTGATGCTGATTATGCTGGGGATAGAATGGATAAAAAGAGTACAAGTGGAGGTTGTTAGTTTCTTGGAGAATCCTTGATCTCCTGGTCTTGTAAGAAGCAACCCACTATAGCATTATCCATAAAGAAGCAGAATATGTGTAAGTTGCTAGCTGTTGCTCACAAATGTTGTGGATTTTACGCATCAAATGGAAGATTATTGTCTAAGGTACTCTAAAATTCCCATCTTCTGTGATAATACTAGTGCTATTAACCTGTCCAAGAATCCAATTCAGCATTCTATATCCAAGAACATTGACATAAAACATCATTTCTTAGGGATCATGTCCAGAAGAATGACATTGAACTGACATTCATTGAACTAAATTTCAAATTGATGATATTTTCACAAAGCCCCTTGTAGAGGACAGATTTGTGTTTCTTAGGGATAAAATTAATATGAGAAGTCTGAATCCTTGAACATTTAATGAATTTATCCTTCAGAAGAATAAAGGTTAAGTAGCAAAAAGATGACTGAAAAACACACTCAAATTCCTGTACAGAAGATGCAGTGTGTTCTTATCATTCTGCAAAAACAGGAGTAATCATGTGTACAGAAGATGCTTCATCTTCTGGTATCACTGTTCAGATCCTAATCTTTTGCAAAATTTCCACTATGAGTGTAGAAAGAAGTTTCATCTTCTGAAATTCTGGTATAGGGTATCATCTTCTGCAACTTTCTCTATGCAGAAGATATACTCATAGTTGTCTCTGTCTCTGTTAAGTTCATGTTTGATAGAAACATGACTGATCATTGACCAACAATATTGTACCATGACTGTCCTTGATCCTAGGATATGTCACTATCTTCATGACCACCAAAGTCAATCAACAATTAATAAATATATTTTTAGTGAAGGTCAAAACTAGGTGCAGGGTTTTTCTTTTTAGTAGGGATACAAAATGGGATAAGGAAAGTCATCTTTTGTCTTTAACAGAAAGGCTTTGTCAGTTATTGCACAAGATTTGCAATTTAAAAGCTGACCGTTTGAAGTACCTACCCTGCCTAAAAACCTGCGTCCGTTTCATTCTCTCTCCTCTTCTCTTCGTTTGAATCTCTCTCTCTCTCTCTCCTTCCCTCTCATGAGAGCTAACGACTAGTAAGCCTTATGTACTTAAGCACTGCATTCCAGAATGAAAGGCACTCAGCTCCTTCTTTTACCTTTGCTCTCGCATTCCTACTTTCTTGCACTCACAGAAACACTTCCATAGTCTTTTTTTCGTTCACCTCACTAAGAGAAATGAGGATCAAGCATATTGCCAATAAGAAGAACCCATCCTCATCCAGAGACTCTGAGGAACCTGAGATTGCTGGCAATGAAATTGTGCCTTACACTGGGGTATGAATGTCCAGCCTCTTTCCATTGAACCACCCCTTTATTCAACCACATTTTTACAGAACCATCCCCTCAACACACTCAACCATCTTCTGAACAACACCTTTCCACAGAACTACCTCCCAAGGAACCTCATTCTGAAGAACCACCATCACAACCTCCTACGGCACCCTCATCTTCTTCTGTTCCATCCTCCTCTAGAGGTTTAAGCAGCTTCTGTAGTCTATGTCAAAGGTCTGACAGACTAAGAGCTGGACCAGGTTTCCACACAACTGGAAATGACCCCTAACAATCCCATTGGGATTGACTCTCCCTCTACTACCTCACTTACTGAACTCAAGTCACCCAACCATGAAGAACCAACTCTGCAGAAATATCACAAGAAAGTGACAGTGGAGAAGATACAAAAAGTAATCCTTATGAAGGATCAGAAGACACCAATTTGGAACTCTTTCAAGACCAAGAGATGCTGAAAATCTTCTAGACAAATGGGAGTGGAAGACCATCATCCCTGGAAGAATTTTCCTGCTAAAAGAAATAAGGAAATGTGGCTGGGGAAATTGGACATTTTGTCCAGAAGTAGGATTGGGGAGATTACCTTCTGATGAGAGAACCAATGTATCTTAGGCCAATCAAAGCCTTCTATGCCTCTGCCGTCAATATAGGAGTGATGGGAACTCCTTGGTTGTGGAGATAAATGGGGTCAACTATTGTTCTTACTGCAGAAGGAATAGATGAAGCCATAGGCAGCCAAACAGTGGGAAACAAACTATGTGATGATAACTGGTATACTTCTACAGGCATTACCAAGGAAGAAATCACCAAAAAAATTCTCATCATCTAGATTCCCCTCTTCTATCAAGCAGCTTATCCCAATCTGCAGACTATTTCACAAACTCTGCTGCTACTCTCTTCTACCAAGGGCTGGTACCTTAGAGAGAGTTTCTAACCAGGACCTTCTGGTAATTTATCACCTTTTTCTGGAAAACATTTCTCTCTTTCTTATTTAATCTTAAGGAGTATGATATACTCAGCTAACCCCCAAGAGCATATGCAAGTCTGCCATATGGGATGCTCTTAACTAGGATTTTCAGACTCCATAACATTTCCCTAGAAGAAGAAGAAAGTATAGATTCCTGCACCTTCTTTGGGTAGTTGAATGTCCAAAAGATGAAGATAGGAAGACCTGAGCCATTTCTAGCCTATTCCGGCCGTAGTGAAGAGGGAGAAGGAGCCTCAGAAGGACCTAAAGCCCCTAGGACCAAAAAGAAGAAGGAGAAGGAAATTCAGACCTTCTCCAGAAAGAGAAAGGGGATGACAAAGGCTGCTTCTGGAGAGACTTCTAGCAAGATTCAAAAAGTCTCTTCTCCTTCTCCCAGTGAAGAAATCTCTGCAAGCCCTCCTCCATCTGAGTCTATGAACTTTGATTATGTAGAAGAAATTGGTGATGAGGTTGTCTCATAGCCAAAATCATCTTCTGTGGAAGCTCCAAGTAGTGAAAAAGAAGATATGGATGCAGAAACTTCTCAGGAAGCTCACAGTGCTTCTGCAGAAGGATTGCAGCAGACACCTTAGCCAACCTTGCCAAGAGCTACTCAGAACCTCCTCCATTTGATTCAACTATGCCCATACTTCAGCCTCACTCTCCCACCAGAATTGCATCTCCATCTGATGCACAGAAGGTCAACACATCTTTGCAGGAGGAAAAGAAATACAGAAGGAAGAAATCTAGAAGGAGGACACTCAGTCAGCTCTTATGCTGGAACCTTTGGAACAGATATGGTAAATCAGTTCCTTGCTTCTCCGATTCTAGATTCTATGATTCCTGCTGCTGAACCTATTAGGGACAATATTCCAGTGATCTCTTCTCAACTCTCTTCAATGAATACATTTCTTCAGCAGCTAAGCTCAGAGAAGGTTCATATTCCTCCTTCTAACACTTCAGAGAAGCATGATACTACTGCAAGACCTTCTGGTGGTGCCTCTGATCAACCTGCTTCTTCAAATTCTGTTGAGAAACATGTTCACATGCTTAAGACTGACATGAAGAAGTTGTTCTCAAATGTGAACAACCTGCAAATCATTGTAAATGAGATGATTGAGAGGTTCACCCAGCACCAGTTCTAGTTCAATAATTTTGTTCTTCCAATTATTGCACCACAAGCTCCACTCATGCCTTTCACACAGTTCCAGCCTCCTTAGAACATATTGCAGCCTACTACCTCTTCATCATCTGACCATTCTTCTCCATCAAAGTAGGAAGATGATGATTCTGCTTCTCCATGGCCCAATTCCCTACTTTTTTGATTGATGACAAAGGGGGAGAAGTAGTACTAGGGTAATCTAGGCTAAGATCTAATAGCATAGAAAACTGATGTGTATTTTGGATCTTTTTGATGTCTTTAACACCGTTGTAATCATCTTGCTATGTTATGATCTTTTGATCCTTGATGAATGATTTTAGTGTTTTCAATGATTAATGATGACATGCAATTTGTTGTCTTTTGATTCATATAAAATTCTGTTAATCATTTCTGCTGCATACTTGTTTACAATCATTAATTATGATTTGACACACTGCTCTCCAAAATACTACAAGGATTAAGGGGGAGTTTTTATAATAAAATTAGAATCACTTAAGTAATCTTTGAAAAGGTTGTCATCATCAAAAAGGGGGAGATTGTAAGGTCCAAGAATCCTCCTACTGTGGTTTTAATTATGACAACCTATCAAAGTCACTTAACATAATTCTGATTCTTAAAGGACTAGTCATTTCATTTGAGAATGTGTCCAGAAGATGCAGGTGATAAGTGAAAATTATATGATAATTAGAGCATTTTTTAGTTCACTTATCAAGGATAAAATGGTATTTTTGCCCCCAGTTTAATCCCTTTTAATTTAATATCAGATAAATTGTATTTATTAATCTTGGATTTGAATTTGATGCTATTTTGATAGAAATATTATTGATTTTTGCAGGATATTGCAAAGATTTGATTTGAAGGAAAGATAGCATTAAATGAGGGAGATATCTGCAAGATTTGAGTTTGATTGAAGACATTTAAGAAATATTTGAAGAAGATTTGAGGCAATCAATGAGGAGATCACTGCCAATCAAAAAGGATTCTATAGACAACCTTCCGACAACTTTCCCAAACAAATCAAAGATGCTCAATAAATGCAAGGATTTCATCAAGAAAAGGGAAACAAGGAAAGACAAATCAACCAAAACCAGTCTCGGGGAGAGATCAAATTAAAAAGAGAAAGATTGAAGCTGCAGGACGCATTCTATGCTTCAACCTGCGCTGTAGCGCAGGGTGAAGCGCAACTCTCTGGAACCTGCGCTGCAAGCTGTGCTGTAGATCAGGGTGAAGCGCAGATCACGTTGATTCTTGCCCTGCTGCCATTTTTAGATAGATTTCTCCCTAATTTTCTTTGTCTTTCCTTAGCCTATAAATAGGACCTCATTGCACCAGATCAAAGTGTGCACGATTATTGTAATTCAGTTGTATTTCAGTGATAATGCACCAGAGCTAATTTTAGAGTAGGAGAGGAGCGCTTCACAAGGATTGAAGATGGTGACAGCATCTTCGGTAGTTTGTATGGCTACCTTGTGTAGTTAACTCTCCATTAGGATTGGATGTAATTGATTCTATCCCCAAGTGTATGTAAACTCTATTTTATTATTTCATGAGCTCTTTGTCTATAATATTGGTAATCTTATTCTGTGCTTAATTCCTAACTTTCGCGCTTGCGCCGGAGTTAGAGGCTAGTTTCGACTAGGATTGAGGATGGGGGAGCGGATTCTGAAGAAACCCATTCTCTGAGTGAATAAGAGAACTCGGTAGCCAGTGAACCGAAACATGGGCGTTGCTAGTGATTGATGGGTAGTGTGAGTACTCTAATGAAGGGCGTCTACGGGATATGCATGGTTATTAAATTACCGATAGCAAAGAATTAGTTGATTGTCAATCCAGGAAGCGATAACGTTGATGTATTCTAATGAGTGATGGGTAGTGACAGTACTCTAGCGAAGGTGCGTCCAGAGGAGTAGGCCTCGTTTATCAACTAGTTCTTTTACAAACGGAATAAAAGAAAGCAAAATAAGCCGAGGGTAAGTCTGTCGCCTGGGAGAGCCCACATGGATTACCTTTGAGTGTGTGAGGCCGCTGGTAACTCGGGGTCTTAGCAATATAGTTTGTCTACAGTATTATAGAGTAAACCTAAAATAATAAATAGTTTTTACATGCACGAAGGGTGTGATGATATGAAGTCCAATCCTAATCCAAGTAAAGTGTCTCTAACTCTTCCTTTCTATTTCTTTTGATTATTAATTTGAAATTTATATTTCCACACAAAATGCTCTCATAAACCCATTGTTTTCCCTTGATAAATAGATCACGACTATACGCGAATTGACTGTTCCCTGTGGATACGATACTCTACTTACTATTATATTGCTGGATTTTTTGTTCGCTTGCCAGAAACCCATCAAGTATTTTTGGCGCCATTGCCGGGGAACGGTTTCCAATTCGTGTAGAACTTGGAGGTCTAATTATCAAGTCATATCTATCTTAGGATTTCATTCTTATTATTTTAGGAAAATACTTATTATTTAGGAAATTTATAGTTTTTCTATTTTTATTAATTTTTCTTCCACACTTACCTCTTTCAAGTTTTCTTGTTTTTGTTTTTGAGAAGCCAGATGTCTCACATCAACTACAACTTGATCCAGAAATAGAAAGGATATCAAGGAAGAACAGAAGTAGAAACAAGAGAAGGAGACAAGGGAGAAGTCGATAAGAAAACAAAAATATTTTATTTTTTTAATTATTTTATTTTAATTCTTTTCTTTTTATTTTAGGATTTTGAAAAAAAAATATAAATATTATTTTTTGTTATTTTGTTCTTCTCTATGTTTGAGCTCCTTGATTATTTCTCTTGAGAAGACAGGTAACAGAAAAAGGGGCAGAGCTCAAGGAGACAATCTCAACACTCTCTATTCAACCAACCCAAGTGAAGTAAATAAAAATATGGAGGACACTCAACCAAAAAGAGTCTTGGGGGACTACATGAGGCATCAAGGGCTACGTTATCGTTCAAGTATTGCCCTTCCAAGTACTGCAAAAGTTGTGGAGTTCAAAGCATCACACTTTCAACTTGTTGAAGATCGCCAGTTCTCAAGCTTAGAACATGAAAATCCAAATGATCATCTCTCTACATTCTTTAAACAAATTGAAACTATGGGCTTTGAAGAAAAAGACAAAGAGGTTGCATATTTATGTTTATTTCCTTTTTCTCTTACAGGAAAAGCAAAGGAATGGTTAAGGTCACACCCCAGCCAAAGTCTGAACAATTGGAACATGGTAGAAGAAATTTTTTTAAGAAGATTCTTTCGTAGGCCACGTTACATTCAAGCCAACGCAGACATTTCTTCGTTCCAGCAAGAACCAAAATATTTCTCCCATCCACCGATTCAAGGTAACTTCTCTAATTACAACAATTATTCTAACAATTTTTTACAGGATTGGGGAAGTTACCAGAATCAAAATTTTGGGTGGCAACAAGATGCTATTTCATCCCATAAGCAAACTTTTGAAGATGAACTCAGGGCAGAAAAAAAGAGTTTGAAGCAGTCATTAGAAGCACTCCAAAAGCAGCTAGACAGACTTTCTCAGCCACCGCAACCAGTTCACTCTTAACCTGGCCAGTCACCACAATTAATTTGTGATTTTTGAGGAGGTAACCATCTCAAAGGTCACTGCTCTTATCCGGACATTCAAGAGGGGAAACTGAAGAAACACAAGAAAGTGGAGCAGAAGTAGAAGAAGAAAGAGATGATGAAACAGAAAAGATGGTTCTTGAAGAAGAGATTGACTGTGAAAGGGAGAAAGAGAACAACACATATGAGGGTGTACATGAAAAAGATCAAGAAAATGAAGAAAAGAGTGAACAGGGAAATGGAGAATCAAAGCCCGAGGAAGGAAGGGAAGTATTACCAAGACCAAAGACATTGCCTTATCGAACCAGTCCTCCAGAGGAAGATCAAGAAAGGCATGGTACAAGTGATAAACCTTCCAGACCTCACAAAAGAAAGGCCTACGAGCACACCGACTAAGACAAGGTAAAGAGAAGAAAAGTCAAGCTAGAATCAAATCCAGAGCTTAGAACCAGATTGAAGATCAAGTGGTCAGGTGTGTTTCATATCAAAGACCCCTGTGAAGCAAAGAAATTGAGAGCAATCATTTATGAATCATTCAAGCTTCAGGAGAAGAAGACTCATGCATGGTCTAATTTTCAGAAAAAAGCCAAAATGGTTAAAGTCTTTTCACACTACAAATTGCTCCAAGGCAAGATTATGGGGAGGTTTATGGGCCAAAAAAGGAAGGGTGCAGCACACAAGCTCACCAAAATATTTCAGTTTCAGCCACCTTGAGAGAACAGGCGTCGAGCTAGAAGACGTTAAACAAGCGCTTCATGGGAGGCAACCCAGAGATTTTTAAGTTTTTAATTGTTTTCAGTTTTATTTTGATTTTGTTAGGATTTTTCATTTTTTAGGATTTAGGAAATTTTCAAAATTGATTTGAATAAGTTTGTAGAAAATAAAAATTTTAAATAATAGGAAGTAGCAGAAAACATGACTGAAAATTTCAAAATTACATTCTGTTTTCTGTGTTTCACCTGCGTTATAGCGCAGGTAAAGCGCAGAAATGCAATTTTAGTCACTGTCTTCTGCGCTTCACATGCGCTGTAGCGCAGGGTGAAGTGCAGTAGTACGAATTTTTTAAAATCCTCTGTTTTCTCATGTACTGTTTCTCTACTTCCTAAGCTTTTCTTTTCACTTTTTCCACTCACAAATCTCCATCAATTTTGAAACCTTCAAGTTTGATTTTTACCAATTGAAATCTTCATTTACTCTATGATTTGAATTTTAGAATAGCAACTTTAGGATTATGAATGTGTATTATGTTGATAATTGCTATCTTGAATATGATTATGACTATGTGGAACATGAAAAACAATTTGCTTGATTGGAATGCCCTTTGTTTTGTGAGTTATTGAATTTGAAAGTGTTATGCTTTGTTTCTTTCAAAAATCTTGAACTTTCACTTTCCATGGATTGAGTGAATGCTTGCAAAATAAATGAGTATGATTTGTTTTTAGGAAGTCATTACCAAGTGCACTGAACTTTTGTTGTGAAAATATTAATTCTTTGAATTATGCATGCAAATTGGTTAATGATAGGCTTCCATGTTCTTCATGAATCGCACAGACTGCTGCAAAGTATAAAGACCAGTTGACCTCAAAACAATCAAGAGTACTAGACCCATACCCGAGCATGCTGCTTGAAGAGTTCCAGTTATTCTTGCAGTGGCCTGGGGACAGGCCTATTCATCCAGGGGGAGGTGGAGCAGCAGCAGGACAAGGACTTACAGGATACAGAGGAGGAAGATTGATACTGGTGTTTTCTTTCTTTTAGTTTTTCTTTTATTTTCTATTATTTTATAGAATTTTTTTCTAATTAATTAGGATTTTTGTTTTGTATTTCATTTTTTTTTAATTTTTAGAATTATTAAAATTTTTAGGATCTTAGGAAATTAGGATTTTGAGGCAACTTTTTCAAAATCTCTGTAATTAAGTAGTTTAACTAAACAGTCTAGGAAAGATGATAGGATTTTGTGATTAATTCCATAATCAGTTAAGTTTAAGATACTTCTCAGGAGAAGCTATCAGGATAGTTAATTAAAACTAGTAAGTGCTTTATCAAGGAATTTTAGCCAATAACCAGTGAGCTGTGAGCCCAAACACTGAAATTGAGAGTTTTTCACCGCTGCTTGTCAACTATTATTGCTTGAGTTTCTGAATTTTGTCTTGCTAGTGGAAAATATGGAAGTGACAAAGGCATATTTTGTGATTATAATATTGTGCTCTGTGCCAAATAGCCAACCTTGATTAAATGTTTCCATTTATTGATTGCCCATTTGAGCCTTTAATATTTCCTTTGATGCACCCCAGCCATGATTAATGATCATACCATGTCCCTTCACACTTGGGATAGAGAGCAAGGTGCAACACAACAAAATGGGACAAAGGTTGGTGAATTGAAAGGTCAAAGAGATTCTAAGAGCAAGAACAAGAAATCGCAAAGAAGGATACTCCCCCACAAATAAATTCTCTATGTTATTGTTTATGAAAAAAAAATCTGCACAAAAGTGTGGAATTGAATAAGTTGGGGAGAGTATTTCTTCAAACAAAGAGGCCAGCTGAAAAAAGGTGACAATTCAAGAATGACATGGTAGATGGAGAGAAGTCCCAAGCACAATCACAAGATGCTCTCTATTCAAAGTATTCTTTGCATATCTAGAAAAACCATGATTTCTTGATAGCCCAGCCTCATTACAACCAAAGAAAAGACCTTTTGATCCATGTTAACTACTTGCAGGTTCAGATATTGGAAACGACTATCAATTCTAGTTGTTCAACAGTGGTGAAAAAGATTGAGGGAAACACTTACTCGTGAGAATGAGAGATTTCCCTGGTTTATCACTTATTGCTTTAATTGCTATTTTTGAGAAGTTTGACTGATGTTTGTATTCTATTCTTATTGAGGATTGGTAACATCTCTTAATCCTGATTTTTTCTTATGTTTGGAAGGTGACTGCAGCTTAACATGGAGATGATGAAAAGTTTCTTGAATTTGTTTTTTATTTTAGTTATTCAGGGGATAGAATTGATTTTTTTATTGCAAAGAGGTCTTTTGCTTGAGGACAAGCAAGAAGTTAAGTTGGCGGGTATTTTGATAAGTGAAAATTATATGATAAATTAGAGCACTTTTTAGTTCACTTATCAAGGATAAAATAGTATTTTTGCCCCAGTTTAATCCCTTTTTATTTAATATCAGATAAATTGTATTTATTAATCTTGGATTTGAATTTGATGCTATTTTGATAGAAATATTGCTGATTTTTGCAGGATATTGCAAAGATTTGATTTGAAGGAAAGATAGCATTAAATGAGGGAGATATCTGCAAGATTTGAGTTTGATTGAAGATATTTAAGAAAGATTTGAAGAAGATTTGAGGCAATCAATGAGGAGATCAATGCCAATCAAACAAGGATTCTGCAGACAACATTCCAAAACAAATCAAAGATGCTCAATAAATGCAAGGATTTCATCAAGAAAAGGGAAACAAGGAAAGACAAATCAACCAAAACCAGTCTCGATGAGAGATCAAATTAAAAAGAGAAAGATTGAAGCTGCAGGACGCATTCTGCGCTTCAACCTGTGCTGTAGCGCAGGGTGAAGCGTAGATCACGCTGATTCTTGCCCTGCTGCCATTTTTAGATAGATTTCTCCCCAATTTTCTTTGTCTTTCCTTAGCCTATAAATAGGACCTCATTGCACCAGATCAAAGTGTGCACGATTATTGTAATTCAGTTGTATTTCAATGATAATGCACCAGAGCTAATTTTAGAGTAGGAGAGGAGGAGCGCTTCACAAGGATTGAAGATGGTGACAGCATCTTCGGTGGTTTGTATGGCTACCTTGTGTAGTTAACTCTCCATTAGGATTGGATGTAATTGATTCTATCCCCAAGTGTATGTAAACTCTATTTTATTATTTCATGAGCTCTCTGTCTATAAAATTGGTAATCTTATTCTGTGCTTAATTCCTAACTTTCGTGCTTACGCCGGAGTTATAGGCTAGTTTTGACTAGGATTGAGGATGGGGGAGCAGATTATGAAGAAACCCATTCTCTGAGTGAATAAGAGGACTCGGTAGCCAGTGAACCGAAACATGGGCGTTGCTAGTGATTGATGGGTAGTGTGAGTACTCTAATGAAGGGCGTCTACAGGATATGCATGGTTATTAAATTACCGATAGCAAAGAATTAGTTGATTGTCAATCCAGGAAGCGATAACGTGGATGTATTCTAATGAGTGATGGGTAGTGACAGTACTCTAGCGAAGGTGCGTCCAGAGCAGTAGGCCTCATTTATCAACGAGTTCTTTTACAAACGGAATAAAAGAAAGCAAAATAAGTCGAGGGTAAGTTTGTCGCCTGGGAGAGCCCGCATGGATTACCTTTGAGTGTGTGAGGCCGCTGGTAACTCAAGGTCTTAGCAATATAGTTTGTCTACAGTATTATAGAGTAAACCTAAAATAATAAATAGTTTTTACATGCACGAAGGGTGTGATGATATGAAGTCCAATCCTAATCCAAGTAAAGTGTCTCTAACTCTTCCTTTCTATTTCTTTTGATTATTAATTTGCAATTTATATTTTCCGCACAAAATACTCTCATAAACCCATTGTTTTCCCTTGATAAATAGATCACGACTATACGCGAATTGACTGTTCCCTGTGGATACGATACTCTACTTACTATTATATTGCTGGATTTTGGTTCGCTTGCCAGAAACCCATAAGCAGGAAACTCCCTTCAGAAGATATAAGTTCTTCTAAGAATGACAAATCTGTGAAAGAAGGCATAAAAGATGTTTGATAAAATCAAAAGGAAATCATCTGCAACTTAATAAAGTCTTCAGAAGATGAAAACGGCATCTTCATAAAAGAATTCATGACAAATCTGCTTTAGAAGGAAGATTCACTTTTAAAGAAGCAAAAGAAGTTCTCCCAAGGTTTCTAAGGATCAAAATAAATGAAATAAAAGAACTGGAGTACTGCACAGAACTTGAAACTCATTTGCAGAAGAAACAAAGCAATTCTGCAGAAGAAACCTGATGGAATAATTCTTGCAAAAGATGCAGGATCCTTCTTGGATTGTTTAAATCATTTCTATGGCAGCAGCTGGGTTAAAACATTTGAGATATACTTATAATCATCTAATAAACACTCTCAGCATGTTTACAGAAGAAGGTGTCACAGAATGAACCAGATTGCTCTCTGCAGAAGATGGAATCCTGTCAAACCTACAGCTGTACCTGCAGAAGGCAACAACTGTTTGACAGTGACAGCACATGAGAGGAAAGTTGGTCATGTTTGGAGCCTTCCCGACGGCTAGTTGCTCATTTTCCCTATAAAAGGAAGTGCTCTCCTATCATTTGTACACACCTCTCTCTCCAGAAGATCAAATACTATCAGATTTACATCCTCATCTTCTGGAAACATTTCTCTCTCCTCTAATTCTTAAAAATCTGCTACTGCAAGTTGTTGAGGGGGAGCTGGCTCACTAGTGTTCTTCTGTTGTGCTTTATATGTATCATTTGTGAGCTTTGTACTTACCTTGCTTTTCATTTTCCTTCTGTAAAGTCACAAGGAGACTAGTGATTAAAAGTGTCTCTTGTGACAGTAAGAGTAACTGTATTTTGAGAGGTCTGAAAGCTCAGGTGTAAGCTAAAGGGTTTACAATTTTTGCAGAAGGTGCTCTGCAGTCTGCTGTCCAAGTTGTATCTTCTGCAGAAGGTGTTGCAGTAAGAGAAAGCTCTAGTTTGTGTGAATTGAGTTGTGTTAAGCCTGAAGAGGCTGTAGAAAGAATACTAGTGGTAGTGTGTACCCAAGAAGATTGTAATTTAGTTGATTGAGTAAGAAATCCTACTAGGTTTAGGGACTGGACGTAGCCTCAGGTTGGAAGAGGTGAACCAGTATAAAAATCTTGGTGTCCTATTCTCTTCCCTACTCTCCTTACTTATTGCATGTGCATGAAAATATTTTGAAAACTATTTAATACCTAAGTAAGTGTTAACTATCAAGATTCCAAAGAAGGAATCCTATTTTCTACATACTACATTAACTTCTAACATCTATCTTCTGTCCATCTGCCTTTTAATACTAAGCCAAGTAAAACTTGAGCGGAATGGTATTAAAAGATAATTGTAGAAAATTTTATTCAATCACAATTCAACCCCCCTTCTTGTTTTTGAAACTTCAACTTCAAACATGCTTCTGAACACATGTTCTGATGTTAATTGTTATTTTTATCTTTCCACCTTATGTAACTTTTCATGTATTCTTTCATCCATTCTCAAGTGCAAACATTAGTACCAAAGTATTCAGAACACTTAGAATATTTTTCTGAAAGTTTGTTGTCATTAAAACCTTTGCTCAAAAAGGTCCAAGACCTTACAACACCATTAACTCAGGAGGGCTAATTAAGTCTCTTGAATGGTTTGGGGAAGCACCATCAACCCTTCTCTAACTCATAGAATGAGAAGGAATCCCAGCAGAGTTTCTCTATATAAAATGAAGTGTGTCAAATACAAGAGAGGGGAAGGTGAGGGAAAGGGGAAAAATAAAAGAGCTAAAAACTATTCTACATGGGTGTTGAACCCATGGTCACCTAAGGGTAAGTAGTATGGAAGCTACTAGCCACTAAATCTCCTAAAAGTAGCGCCCTTATTAGGCTAATCCTAATTAGGAAATACATTTAATAAAAATACAAGGAAATCCTAATTACAAATGAAAAATTATACTAAAATAAATGAAAATCCTATTATGGGTATTCATGAAGCTTTGACCCAAGCTTGACACATGAAGAGTTGATCATGAAATGGAGAGTCAAAAATCAATCAGCTTGTGGGTCAGGTCCCTATGTGCCTAAGGCAGCCATCAGTAGTATAGGTTTCCACTTCCAGGTGCCATCATTCCCTCCCCCTTAGAGAGGATTTGTCCTCAAATCTGAAAATGTAACAAAAGAAGGCATGAGTAGAAGGTAGGTAGGAAAATGGAATGGATGACATGGAGTTGAGATAAGAAGAGGCTTCCCTTAGTCGATGGTCTCGTGGATGTTCCTTGAAAAGAGCTTCCTTCAACCTACGCATCATGAACAGAAACCCATAAGAGTTATTCCTAGGTGTTGAGTCTCAAGACCTTAAAAGTCTAAGACATCCCTAACACATAGTTTTGATGATTATAAACTTAATTAAACTCAGAACTTTATGCTCAATCAATATTTTCAAAGTTATGTTATTTTAGAGACTGTTTGAAGAAAGTCTGTATGAAGTCATGCTATGATCTGAAGTTGGTAAAAGTTTTGAATATTCAAGTTCTGAAGGTCAAGGAACTTTCTGAAGTGTGAATGGTTCAGACGTTGATCCTCGTTTGAAGACGAAGTCTGTCTGAAGTACAAGGGCATCTGACGTGGCAAGTCAAAGCTAGTACCAGAACAACACGCAACCTCAGAACACCAAAAAAGCAAGACAAAAGGCAACTTTTTGGCTGAGATTCAAAATGGAAGCACAAAAGGAGAAATGTTGCGCTGCAGCAGTCACTGAGGTCAGAACAGAGCTGCAACCTAGTACGGTAACAATGGTTGTGTCTCAATGGGATGAAACGCATTTAATGCTATCTCACAACAGATTTCTCAATGACGTTCTTCGATTTGAATGAAGCCTATAAATACCAGGCGTCTCCAGAAGCAAAGTAGAGTTACAAATTTTATAAGCCCAAGCTTCGCAAAACATTGTGAAAATCCTTCTAGGATTTATTTATTGTAAAAACTCTTCTACAATCAACTTTATTATCCAGAGTTAGATCTCTGTTATTTCTTGTACAAATAGAATGAAGAATTTGTGTTCTAAGTTCAAATTGTCTCTGTAAACATTAATTTGTTGTTAGAGCCGGGAGTGACTTGGTAGGACAAAGAATACTTGTTGTGTAGAGCCTGAAGAGGCTTGGTGAATAAAAGAATACTTGTAATCAGTTGAGATTAAGAGAAAATCCAGTAGCTTGTTGGCACTGAGATTGGAGGTAGCTCAAGGGTGGAGTGAGTGAACCAGGATAATTGGCTGAGTGACTTTCTATCCCTTATCTTATTTTATTTTATTTATTCTAAGAAGAAGATAGAACTTGAACTAAGTTTTTATAAACAATCTTGTGAAAAGCAATTTTTCAAAAAGCTTTCTAAAAACCTTTGTCTAAAATCTTCAGACAAAGATTAAAGCATCATACAACGTCCGAATCATTGTCTGAAAGCCTTCTGAACTTAGTTTCCGAAAAGGTTTCCATAAAAACGATTAGTTTATAAAAACATTATTCAACCCCTTCTAGTGTTTTCCTGTGTGTTCCTACAGTTGGTATCATAGCTCAACCTCGAGTTGAGCACCTAACAAGGGTTGGGGGAGTAGATCCAAATGGAAGCCCAAGCAAGCACCAGTCACTATATCACAGAAAAAGCGTCTGTGACAAGGCCTCCAACATTTAATGGTGTTGATTGACATTATTGGAGAGATCAGATGAAACTAGTAATTGAGAGCAGCAACATCGATCTATGGGACATAGTTACAGATGGTGACTATATGCCCACACATGGTGGACATCCCATTCCTAAGGCTGAATGGACTAAGTGAACAGAAAACCAGGGTACAACTTAATGCTAAGGCCAAACTCTACTTGGTTTTCTCTTTGAACAAACCTGAGTATGAAAAGGTCCATGGTTGCAACATCATCAAAGAGATATGGGATACATTGGCATCAGCCCATGAGGGAATTGATAATGTCAAACAATCCAAGATCATCATGCTTGTTCATCAGTATGAGATGTTCAAGATGCAAGAATATGAAACCATAGACAAAATGTTTGGTATGTTTCAGACGATAACTAATGGACTCAAGTCCTTGAGTAGAACTTATGAATCTGGAGATCATAATCGAAATACTCTAAGAAGTTTACCTAAGGCCAGGAGACCCAAAGTTACTGTTATCCAAGAGGCAATGGACCTTAATACCCTTCGAATAGAGGAACTTTTTTGCTCTCTCAAGGTTCATGAGTTAGAGCTTGGTGAGGATGTTAGCAAAAAGAAGTCCCTAGCATTGAACACAAAATCCAAACAGCCTAGGCATGGAGCCATGTAAGCCATGCAAGCTGAAGAGACTTCAGACGTTGAAGAAGGATCAGAGGATAGTTCAGAAGATGAAGATGATCTTGCCCTTCTGAGTAGAAAGATCAAGAAGATGCTTCAAATGAAAGGAAAATACAAGAAAGATCAGCCTTTCAGAAAACCAAGTGGAAAGTCAGGCAAGGTTAACTCAAGTGCTGACCAAATCGCTTGCTTTGAGTGCAAACAACCTGGTCACATAAAGGCTGATTGTCCAGAGCTAAGGAAACCATTCTTCAAGAAGAAGAAGGGTTTGATGGCTACCTAGGAAGATCTTGTAGATTCTACCTTAGAAGAAGAGGAGGAGGAAGAATCTGGTGAAGAAGCCAACCTTTGCCTAATGGCCAGCCTGCCATCTTCAGACAGTGAAGATTCAGAGGTAAGACCTACTTCTGACCCTAATCTCTAAGAGAGGTTTGATGATTTACTGGAAAGTTCAAAAGATGTTTTCCAAGAGTACAAGGACCGCTCAAGAGAATACAGAGAAATATGTGAAAAGAATAAGGCTCTTGAGAAGGAAAATATGTTGCTCAAGGAGGAACTCTTGAACTCCAAGGGTAGTAGTTCTGAAAACCAATCTGAAGAAGTTGAGAAACTTCATAAGAAGGTTGAAGAACTTACTGTAGACCTAGCCAACTTTGTTAAAGGAATTGAGAATCTAAGTAAGCTTTTAGGAGTTCAAAAAGGTTACAAAAACAAGTGTGATCTTGGTTACTCTTCAAGTGAATCATTAGATCAATCTGATGTTAAAATTAAATCCAATAAGGGTAAGAAAGGTAAAAGGTGTTCCCCTTGTGGTAAGCCCGGACACCATGTGTCAAAATGTAGACACAAAGGGAAAACTAAACCCAAAGCTAACAAAAAAAGACCTAAGTTATGATACCTAAGGTTTTAATTATTCCTGTTGCAGATGTGTTTAACGGGACAAAGGAAACCCCACAAATGGGACCTAGAAAGTGGATGCTTGCATCACATGACGAGAGAAAGGTCTTTGTTCCAAAACCTTAGGCACAAGGATGAAGGAGTGGTCACCTTTTGAGGAAACCAATAAGCGAGGATCACTGGCATAGGTACTGTAGGTATGTCATCACTATCATTTATTAATAATGTTCTATTTGTTGAAGGATTCAAACATAACTTACTAAGCATAAGTCAATTGTGTGATAGTGGTTATGAAGTATCCTTCACTAAAGAAGGTTGTATAGTAAAACACACAATGACCAAGTTCTTTTTATTGCCAAGAGACACAACAACATGTATAAAATAAACTTGGAGGAACTTGCAAGTCAAAATGTGGAGTGTTTTCTTTCTGAGGAAGATGAAAAATAGATTTGCCATTAGAAACTTGGGAATGCCAGCTTGAGGTTAATCTCAAAGCTTACAAAACACAATCTTGTAAAGGGACTGCCCAAGCTCTCATACAAATATGATATTTTATGTGAAAGTTATCTGAAAGGGAAACAAACAAGAAACTCTTTTAAGAGCAAGAATGTTGTTTCCACTTCAAGGCCCTTAGAACTTCTTCATATTGATTTGTTTGGACCAACAAGGACTGAAAGTCTTGGTGTAAAAAAGTATGGTTTGGTCATTGCGGATGACTATTCTAGATTTACATGGGTAATATTCCTCAAAAGCAAGGATGAGTCCTTTGAGAAGTTCACAATCTTCTGCAAGAAGGTATAGAATGAAAAAGGATTCTGTGTTTCTGCTATTAGAAGTGACCATGGAGGAGAATTTGAAAACACAAGCTTCAGATTGTTCTGTGAAGAGAATGGAATCTCTCACCATTTCTCTGTGGCTAGAAAACCTCGACAAAATGGGGTTGTTGAGAGAAAGAACAGGGGTCTGCAAGAGATGGGAAGAACCATGCTCATTTCAAGTTCTCTCTCCAAGGTATTCTGGGCAGAAGTTGTTAACACAACATGTTACCTACAAAATAGAATTTTGAAAAGACCTATTCTAAAAAAGACTCCATATGAATTGTGGAGAGGAAGGAAGCCCAACATATCTTACTTCCATGTTTTTGGAAAGTTTGATGCTAAGTCTGACTTAGGTCATTTCCTTGGATATTCTGAAAATTCTAAAGCTTATAGAGTTTATAACTCTAGAACTTTAGCAATTGAAGAAACCATCCATGTAAGGTTCAATGCCAAGAAAAAGACTAATGGTGATCTATCAGATCTAAAAGATGACTTTGCAGGTATGGATCTAAAAACCCAATCTGAAGAGATTCAGAACAAGTCTGAAAAATATTCTGAAGTTGGACCATTTGATCTCAATGTTGAGTCTCAAACCAGAAATGTATATTCTATTCAAAAGGATTGGAGATGTAAATCTTCTCATCCTAAAGAGAAAATCTTAGGTGATATCTCTAAAGGTGTAAGAACAAGATCAAGACTTGAACAAGTCAACAATCTTGCCTTACTATATGAAATAGAGCCTAAGAACATTGATGAAGCTCTGTGTGATGAAGGATGGATCCTAGCCATGCAAGAAGAGTTGAATCAGTTTGCTCGAAGTGATGTATGAAACCTAGTTCCTAAACCCCACGGGAAAACTATCATAGGAACCAAGTGGGTGTTTAGAAACAAATTGGATGAAGATGGAAAGGTTGTAAAAAACAAGGCCAAACTTGTGGCTCAAGGATACAATCAACAAGAAGGTATTGATTTCACTGAAACGTTTGCACCTGTAGCTAGGCTTGAAGTCATTAGAATTTTACTCTCTTATATAGCAAATAATGGCATCAAACTATATCAAATGGATGTCAAAAGTGCATTACTAAATGGAATCATTGAGGAGGAAGTATTTGTTAGAAAACCCCTGGTTGAAAACTCTGTCAAAATCTGTATAGATTTATACTCTGATTCTTTGATTGTACAAACCTTCTTTGATTGTACAATTTTCTGTGGAACGAAGAACTTATCTGATGTTCTAAGTTCTGGTTTTCTTTGTAAACACTTAGTGTTAGAGCCTAAAGAGGCTAGGTGAAAAAAACAGTACATGTAAGAGCCTGGATAGGCTGGGTGTGGAAACAATATTTGGTTATTAGAGGCTGAAGAGGATTGATTGTAAAAGAATACTTGTAATTTGTTTTAGATTAGTGGATAAATATAGTAGCTTATTTGTAATTGGGACTGGAGGTAGCTTACAAGTGGTAGTGAGTGAACCATGGTAGTAGATTCTTTCCCTTAACTCTCTTTATTATATATGCACTAACGGCAAAGGGGATCTGAACGTAAGGTTTACAAACTATCTTCTGATTTAACTAAGAAAATATTTTCATTAGAAAACCTCTTATATGAAGCTTTCAGATAAGAGACAAAAGTTTAGACTTCCTCTGAAAAATGTGTCTGAATTTTGTAAACTCGGTTTTCTAAAAAGGGTTCTGAAAATCTGCAAAGAGTTTATAAAAACACTATTCAACCCCCCTTTTAGTGTTTTCCTGTGGTTCTACAGTTAGTATCAGAGCTCATCTTCTTGGTTGAGCACCTAACAATGAAAGAGGAGTAGATCCACGCAGATGGAAGTCTCATCAAGCACAAACCACTACATCACAGAGGGAGCCTCTGTGACTAGGCTTCCAACCTTCAACAGGGAGGACTGCCACTACTGAAAAGATTGTATGATGGTCTTCACTGAGTCTAACAACATAGATCTGTGGGAGGTGGTGACTGATGGTGACTATGTCCCCATGCGTGGTAGAAATCACATACCCAATTCTGAATGAACTGGTGATCAGAGAGCTCGTGTGAATCTCAATGCTAAGGCTAAACTCTATCTAGTTTGTTCCTTGAACAAGCCTGAATATGAGAAAGTTTATGGTTGCAAAATTTCCAAGGAGATCTGGGATACTTTCGCGTCAGCTGATGAGGGGACTGAGAACGCCAAACCGTCCAAGATCAGCATGCTTGTTTATCAATATGAGATGTTCAAGATGCAAGAGTCAGAAACCTTTGTCCAAATGTTTGTTAGGTTTCAGAAAATAACAAATGGACTCAAGTCTCTGGGAAAAACTTATGATTCTGGAGATCACAATCCAAAGATTCTAAAAAGTTTACCCAAGGCTTGGAGATCCAAAATTACTGCTATACAGGAAGCTAAAGATCTTAACTCCCTGAGAATAGAAGAACTTTTGGGATCTCTAAAAGTTTATGAGTTAGAACTTGGTTAGGATATGACTAAGAAAAAGTTATTGGCACTGAACACTAAAGCCAAACAGCTTAGGCATAGAGCCATGAAATCCATGCAAGTTGAGCACACTTCAGATGGCTCCAAAGCATCTGAAGAGAGCTTTGAAGATGATGATCTTGCTTTGCTAAGCAGAAAGATCAAAAGAATTCTTCAGAAGTAAGGAAGGTTCAGAAAAGACCAAAAGTTTAGGGGTAAGAAGGAGAAGTCAGCTAAGGAAACTTCATCTTCTGGCAAAGGTCAAATTATTTGTTAAAAGTGCAAACAGCCAGATCATATCAAAATAGATTGCTCCAAACTAAAGAAACCAGGCTTCAAGAAGAAGAAGAAGGGATTGATGGCTACCCGGGAAGACCTTGATGACTCAACCTCAGAAAAGGAAGAAGAGTCAGCTAAAGAAGCAAACTTGTGCCTAATGGCAAGTCTACCCTCTTCAGATAGCTCTGAACCTGAGGTACGTTCTGAACATGACCTTCAGGAAAGGTATGATAATCTATTAGAGAGTTCAAAAGAACTCTTCCAAGAATATAAGGATCTCAATAAAGCATACACAGAAATGTGTAATAAGAGTGAGGCTCTAGAGAAAGAGAATCTTATACTCAAGGAAGAACTTGAGAATTCTAGGAAGAATAGTTTTGAAAACCAATATGATGAAGTAAGTAAACTTCAAAAGAAGGTTGATGAGCTAAGCCTTGATTTGGCCAACTTTGTGAAAGGAACAAAGAATCTGAATAAGTTGTTAGGAATTCAGAAAGGTTCCCAAAACAAGTGTGGGCTAGGGCATTCTTCAGATGGATCATCAGACCTTTCTAATTATAAAGTTAAAAAGCCCAAAAAGGTTGACAAGAAAGGTAACGGGCATTCTCACTCTGGAAAACCTAGACATCATGTGTCAAGGTGTAACCATAAGAAGAAAGGGAAACCCAAAACTAACAACAAAGGACCCAAGAAGCTATGGGTACCTAAAATTTTAATTGTTCTTGTTGCATATGTGTTTAACAGGACAAAGGAGATGCCTCAAATGGTACCTAGTCACTGGATGCTCGCGACACATGACGGGCGAAAGTTCTTTGTTCCAAAACCTTAGACCTAGGGATGGTGGAGTGGTCACCTTTGGAGGGAACCAACAAGGGCAGATCACTAGTGTAGGAACAGTAGGTATGGCACCTCTGTCTTCTATTAAAAATGTTTTCCTTGTTAGAGGACTTCGCACAACCTACTGAGCATAAGTCAATTGTGTGATTGTGGTTATGTAGTATCCTTCACTAAGGATGGTTGTATAGTCAAAAACTCTGATGATCAAGTTCTCTTCATTGCTAAGAGACACAACAATATGCATAAAATTGATCTAGAGGAACTTGGAAGTCAGAATGTGAAGTATTTTCTCTTTGTTGAGGATGAAAAACATATTTTGCATCAGAAACTTGGGCATTCTAGCTTGAGATTAATCTCAAAGCTTACAAAACATGATCTTGTTAAAGGATTGCCCAAGCTTTCATACAAATCTGATATTTTATGTGAGAGTTATCTGAAAGGGAAATAAACAACAAGCTCATTTCAGAGCAAGAATGTTGTCTCCACTAACAGACCTCTAGAACTAATTCACATTGACCTATTTGGTCCTACTAGAACAAAAAGTCTTAGTGGTAAGAAATATGGACTAGTCATAGTTGATAACTATTCTAGATATACATAGGTGATTTTCCTCAGAAGAAATGATGAGACTTTTGAGAATTTCACAATATTCTGTAAGAAGGTACAGAATGAAAAAGGAATTTGTATTTCTACCATCAGAAGTGACCATAGTGGAAAGTTTGAAAATACAAACTTCAGACTTTTCTATGAAGAGAATGGAATCTTTCATAATTTCCCTAAGGCTAGAAAACTCAAAAAAAATGGGGTTGTTGAGAGAAAGAACAGAAGTTTGCAAGAGATGGGAAGAACCATGCTCAGTTCAAGTACTCTTCCTAGGTCCTTCTGGGAAGAAGTTGTTCATGCAACTTGTTACCTTCAGAACAAAATATTGGTAAGACCAATCCTCAAAAAGACTCCTTATGAATTGTGGAAAAGAAGGAAGCCCAACATTTCTTATTTCCATATCTTTGGATGTGAGTGTTTTATACTCAATACTAAAGAGGATATTGGAAAATTTGATGCTTAGTCTGATAAAGGACTCTTCATTGGATATTTTGAAACTTTAAAGGCTTACAAAGTTTACAACTCTAGAACCTTATTAGTAGAGGAATCAATCCATGTGAGATTCAATGATAAGAAAAAGACTAATAGTGACCCATCAGATCTTGAAGATAATTTTGTAGGTATGGATCTAAACCAGTCATCTGAACAGATTCAGACAAAGAATGAAGACCTGTATGAACCTAGATTTAAAGGACCATATGAAGTTGAACCACTTCAGACAACTAATGTTGAGTCTTAAACTGAAGGCAGATCTTCTTTTAAAAATACTTGGAGATACATGCCTCATCATCCTAAGGAGCAAATCATAGGTGATGCTTCAGAAGGAGTAAGAACAAGATCAAGACTTAGAGAAGTCAATAATCTTGCACTGCTTTCTGAAATTGAACCTAAGAACATTGACGAAGCTTTGCATGATGAAAGGTGGATCCTAGCTATGCAAGAAGAGCTTAATTAATTTTCTAGGAGTGATGTTTGGACTCTACTTCCTAAACCCCATGGAAAGACCATCATTGGAACTAAGTGGGTGTTTAGAAACAAGTTGGATGAAGATGGCAAAGTTGTCAGAAACAAGGCCAGACTGGTTGCACAAGGTTACAACCAATAAGAAGGTATTGTCTTCACTGAAACTTTTACTCAAGTAGCAAGGCTTGAAGCCCTTAGGATTTTGCTTTCTTATGCAGCAAATAATGGTATCAAACTATATAAAATGGATGTGAAAAGCGCATTCCTTAATGGAATCATTGAGGAAAAAGTATTTGTTAGACAACGTCCTGGTTTTGAAGATGTTGCCTTTCCTAATCATGTTTTCAAACTGAATAAGGCTATATATGGTCTAAAATAAGCTCTCAGGGCTTGGTATGACAGATTGAGTAGTTTTTTTTAATAAAAGTGGTTTTGAAAGAGGAAAGGTTGACATAACTCTTTCAGAAAAACCTCTAGCAAAGACTTTATCCTAGTTCAGATATATGTTGATGACATTATATTTGGCTCAACAATCTGAGCTTATGCAGTCTAAGTTTAAAATGAGCATGATGGGAGAATTAAAATTCTTTCTAGGATTTCAGATTAAGCAAGAATCTTATTGTATATGGATCCATCAGGAAAAATATACAAAAGAAATGTTTAAGAAGTTCAACATGAATGACTGCAATCCTATGTCAACTCCAATGCATCCTTCTTCAATCTTAAGTAATGATGAATGAGAAGAACCTGTTGACCAAACTATGTATAGAGGAATGATTGGTTCATTACTTTATCTTACAACAAGTAGACTTGACATCATGTTCAGTGTTTGTTTGTGTGCAAGATTTCAGTCTAATCCAAGGATTACTAATTACAAGGCTAAGAGAATTTTCAGATATCTAAATGGTACTACTAATATTGGTCTTTGTTATAAGAAGAGTAAGGATTGCAGGTTAGTTAGTTATTGTGATGCTGAATTTGCTGGAGATGGAATAGAAAGAAAATGTACCAATGGATGATGTCACTTCATTGGAAGTAACATGATAACCTAGCCAAGCAAATGGCAAAGCACCATTGCACTTTCTACAGTTGAAGCTAAATACATTACAGCAGTAAGTTGTTGCTCACAACTTTTATGGGTAAAGTATCAACTTGAAGATTTTAATATCTCTAAGCATTACATACATGTTATGTATGATAATACTAGTGCTATTAATTTGTCTAAGAATCCCATAATGCATTCTAGGGAAAAACATATAGAGATCAAACATCATTTCATTAGAGACTATGTTTAGAAAGGTATTTTTATATTAAGTTCATTGACACAGAGCGTCAATGGGATGATATATTCACAAAAACCCTAGCTGAGGATAGATTTAAGATCATAAGAAGTCATCTGAACATTCATGAACTTCTCTACAAGTCTCTCCATTTCTCTCTACAAAACCTTCAACTCTTCAATGGCATCAAAGAAGTCTGCAGGTGGCAACATTGTGAAAAGCAAGGTTATGAACTTGCCTAGTCTCAAAGACACTGGTGTTAGCCTGTATCCGGAGTTTGAAGTTGTTGGATGGGTGGAGTTTTTCATCAAGATAGACAGAGAGTGGTCTGAACCTAGGGTGGTGGAGTTTTGGAAGAATGCCAAGATTGTTATCAACTCTTCCACATGGTAAAGATCCATTGCTAGTAAGGTAATGAAGAAGGAGGTGTTTGTGGATGAAGAGATTCTCTCCATCGTTACTGGTACAACTTCTTTAGGGCTTGCCTTCTATATTGACTGGGAGAAGAGTCACGGTGGAAAAAGAAGATTCAACCTTATGCTATAGGGGTCTGAGAATCCCAAGTGTGTCAAGTCTCAGGCCATGCTTGAGAATCCTAGGATTCTCCATTCAATCCTATTTGTTACTTTGATACCCAAGATGGGTAGCAGAGACCATGTCTCTAAGAGTCTCTAAGATGGAACGATTCTGCATAATCAACCTTCTGAAGAAGGAGGCTATCAACCCACCCAAGTTTCTCCTTTCAAATATGATGAAGAGAATAAATGAATCTGCCGGTAACTTGACTCACACAGCCTTGATTACTGCTATTTTACAATATTTAATGGTGGAGGTTCACAAGCTGCCCATGCACAAGGCACTAGGGTACTACTCTGTGGATAACATCAAGGCTAGGGGAATTTCAATTGTTTCTCCTGAAACAAAGCCTTCCATTAAGGTTGGTTTTGCTAATATGAAGGCTTCAACAACTGTGAGAACTACCTTAGACATCCTGGAGAATGAGTTACATGGTGACCCAGGAAGAATGTTGAGTTATTGTATGGTTTTTCTCTGACACCCTTTTGATGTATGACAAAAGGGGGAGTTATTGTAATAATCAAAATCTAAAGTATGCAGTTCAGGGGGAGCAAGTCTTAAGCACAAGAGAAGCTATCTGACTTAGGGGGAGCAGTCATTTTATTAAGTTTTACCCTCGAATTTTAACTTAGTCAGATTTTTTGTTTTTCTAAGTTTGTCATCATTAAAAAGGGGGAGAATATTGAGTCTCAAGACTTTAAAACTCTAAGACACCTCACTGTTAAGATTTTGATGATAACAAGCTTAAGAAAAACTCTTTATAAGTCTTTATAGAAAACCTAACGAAGTTCTGATGTTTCAAATAAGGTCAAACATCTTAAGTACAAAGGCTATTATGAAGGAAGAACGTTCTAAAGTGTTCAAGGCGTAACAGTCAGCCCCCTTGTGTAACGTCCTAAATTCTAATTCAAGAGTTAGTCCATTGGAAACCAAATCCCAAATTTCAAAATTAAATCGTGACACTTTGAATATCGAAACATCCACTAAATTGTAAAGTAACCAACGATAACTCGACAATTTGCAGAAAAGAACTAACATATACTAATACATATAAGGCTAATTCATTAAAGAAGCTCCGCTCACACTTCTCATCCCACACAAAAGCTTGACCCTTCCGAGTCAATCTTGTTAGAGGCAAGGCTAGCTGGGAGAATCCTTTAATGAATCTCCAGTAGTAGCCAACCAATCCTAGGAAACTCCTAATTTTCGTAATGGTCTTAAGCCTTTCCCATTCAAGGACGGCTTCTACCTTGCTAGGATCAACAGATACACCTTCACTAGTAATTACATGTCCTAAAAAGTGAACCCTGTCCATCCAAAACTCACACTTCTCCGGGTTGGCAAACAATTTCTTTTCTCTCAAAATCTTCAGGACGATCCTAAGGTGTCGCTCATGCTCCTCTAAGCTACGGGAGTAGATTGGTATATCGTCGATGAAGACAACGACAAACTGATCAAGATAGGGCCGAAAGATCCGATTCATGTAGTCCATGAATACAGCAGGAGCATTGGTTACACCAAATACTCGTAGTGCCTATACCTAGTCCTAAAGGTCGTCTTAGGTACATCCTCACCCCTAATCTTGATCTGGTGATAACCATACCTCAAATCTATCTTAGAGAAAACTGAGGCTCCCCTAAGCTGATCTAAAAGGTCATCTATTCTGGGTAAGGGATACTTATTCTTGATGGTGACCTTTTTTAACTGCCTATAATCTACACACAATCCCATACTCCCGTTCTTCTTCTTCACTAAGAGCACTGGAGCCCCCCAAGGTGACACACTAGGCCTAATGAACCCTTTAGCTATAAGGTCTTCTAACTGAGTCTTAAGTTCACTAAGCTCTAGTGGGGACATCCTATAAGATGCCTTAGAAATGGCCATGTTCCCGGTACCAAGTCTATGGTAAACTCTATCTCTCGGTCCGAAGGTAAGTTGGTCACCTCACTAGGGAAAACATCTTGAAACTCCCTAACCGTGGCTATGCTGCTCAAATCTACCCTAGACTCTAGAGTTGAGGAAAGTAACAAAATAAAACATTTACTCCCGTCACTAAGGCATTCGGACACTTGGGTGATGCTAGACAAAAGTACCGATGGTTTCTCCCTCGGAAGAGGAGGAAGAAGTGGAAAAACAACTTTCTTATTAAAACAATCGAGCATGATCTGATTTGAAGATAACCAGTTCGTGCCAAGAATCACATCTATGCCTCTTAATGGCAAACAAATTAGGTCAACCCCGAAGGCCCTCCCTTGTATAACAATGGGACACTGATAACATATAAGGGAGGTAGTAATGGCCTCCTTGGCGGGTGTTGTAACACTAAGATGATAGGGTAAGGGAACAACATGCAAATTTAACTGCTTCACACAATCATGAGAAATAAAAGAATGGGTTGCTCCCTAATAAAACAATACAATTAAGGTCTGATCTCCTAAGGTGCACATACCTCGCATCAGATTATCTGCAGAAGCTGCCACTTCCCCGCTGAGGGTGAAGACTCTTCCAGTGGTTTGGGGCTTTGGAAGGTCCTTCCTCTTTGGACACTCATTCTTCATGTGATCGGGTTGCTTGCAGAAATAACAAATGTTCTTCCCCGTCAGGCACTCTCTAAAATGTTCCTTACCGCACTTAGGGCAAGTGGGTGCCCCTTGGCGTTGGGTCGGCCGAGTGGCCAAGGCTGGGGTGCCTTGCCACTTAGGCCTCGGGCCCTTGCTCTAGTTCGTCAATTCCATCTTCCTTTTACCCTTATTGTCATGTGATGGCGTTGGCGGTGCAGCTTCCTTGAAATTATTTTCTGCAATGTAGCACTTGTTGACCAGGGTAGGGAAATCCCTGATCTCAAGTGTCCCGACCCAATCCGGCAACTCAGGTCATAGGCCTCCTTCGAACTGTGTGCATCTCCACTCTTCATCAGCAACCGTTTGCAGGTACCTGGAGTACTTGGCTAGCTCCTCGAACTTAGTGACATATTGACCCACCATCAGATTCCCTTGCTTCAGTTGAAGAAACTCAGCTTCCTTCTGTCTTCGGACAGTCGCTGGAAAGTACTTCTCCAAAAACAAAGTCTGAAAAGCACCCCAGGTGATTGGGGCCTCCGCCATAGCGGCCCGAACACTAGTAGTCTTCCACCAATCCTCAGCCTCTCCCCTCAACATATAAACTGCAAACCCAACCTTGGAGTCGTTAGTGCACTTCATCACATCGAATATTCTGTTGGGATCACGGAGCCAGTTGGACTCCACGTCCGGATCATAAACCCCGTTGAACTGAGGAGGATTATGCTTCCGGAATTCTGTCAATCCTTGGACAAACAGATCCACCGTAGGAAGAGGGGGTGTTCCTGGTGGTCTTCTAGCCATCTCCTGTAGTACTGTCGCATTAGTAGCAGCCTGTTCCCGAGCCGCCCTACTTGTGCCCGGTTGGAAGTCACCTGCTCCCCCATCATCTGAGTAAGTGCCTGAAGGGCAGCAGCTACAGGATCTGAAGGTGAATCTCGAGAAGGAGAAGAAGGATTGACCCTTGGACGACCTCTCCTGTCACCTGCCATAATCCTCTACACATCATTAAGCAAATATCGAGGTGATCAGTCTCTCAATTCACATAACAGTGCATAAAGAATAATAACAAGTTACAGGAATACTCTAATGACACAGTCCAATTGGATTGAATTGCTCTGATACCAAAATGTAACGTCCTAATTTCTAATTCAAGAGTTAGTGCATCGGAAACCAAATCCCGAATTTCAAAATTAAATCATGACACTTTGAATATCGAAACATCCACTAAATTGTAAAGTAACCAACGATAACTCGACAATTTGCAGAAAAGAACTAACATATACTAATACATATAAGGTTAATTCATTACTTACTTAACATTTTCAAGTGTAATACATCATTCATAAACTTATAATCTTATGACTATTCAAACACTTATATACATATACATAAATCTGCTTATTTCATACTCATATATGTACAATTCTATCAAAATAACACTAAGTCTGCCATGAGAGAATTCACTTCAGCTCCTAGCCTAAGGATCCGTGCGGGGCGGTACCTGCGCATCTAGATGGTGTCCACGTAACGTGTGGTGAGATAATAATCTCAGTGAATACAACAATGCAAATGAAATGAAGGGAATCACAGTTAACAGTAGATAATAGCTATAACACAATACACATATCACATTCAAGTAAAAGCAAATGCAACTCATGATGCAACTCATTGTTGTGCCCAACAGGCATGTACTTATCGCTTATCTGGAATTAGAATTGAGCTCAGACTACGGGAAACGTCTTTCCTGGGGATGAATCCCACCCATTACTGGACCGAAGTCACGTTTTAATATAATTACTTGATTTTAACTCACGGCCGAGGCCGGCTGGCATTAACTCACGGTCGAAACCGGCTTAAATTGTCTCAATTCTCATGATAATAATAATTCATCAATGTCTAATGAGCATATAAACAAAATACGGATTTTTCTAAATATCGTAACCTAGAATTTCATCGTAATCAAACCTAAATTTGCACATAATTTACCTAATGCTTAATAATCTTCCAATTCACATTCATAGGAACAAAAATACATGTAATTGTTCAAGTTCAGCAATCAATCATTAAACAGAAAGGGAAGAAAGGAGTGGGGTTCATATTATAGCCACCAATATGAAAATCAATAAGAATAGTGAGTTGTACTCACTTATACTTGACAATTGAAGGAAGGAGAATGAATGAAGGTAGGTTACTTGAAGATTCCTTGCCCCAAAACCCTTTTTGAAGCTTCAATTCAAGCTTCCTCTCTCTAAGACTCAGAGTCTCTCTCCCTAAATAAAAGAAGTAGAAGAAAAGAACTTGAATTCTGATTCTAAATTAAGGATTCTGAACCTTTAAGTGAATTCTTGCTCAAAAGAGATATTCTCGCTTGGGCGAGCGTGTCGGTTGCATGCTTTTTCTTCACATTCTCGCGTAAGCGAAATTGTCTCGCTCAAGCGAGAATGATCCAAAAAAGACCCCCTCTCTGGACGATTCTCGCTCAAGCGAGCCCTTCTCGCTTAAGCGAAAATTGTCCAGAGAGCCCCACAAAACTCCCATATATCTCGCTTAAGCGAGCTGGCTTGCTCAAGCGAGATATGCAGAAACTCAAATTCACCCTTTTTGCTGCATAATTCGCTCAAGCGAGATATCTCGCTTGAGCGAGAATGCTGAAACTTCAAAACTCTGGTTTCTATCCTAAGTCTTTTCTCTTGTTCCATTTTTAATCTTGCCTCTATTATTATTCTTAAAAATCATTATTCTAACCTCTCCACCATTAAATTAGTCTAAATTAACGGGATGTTACACCTTGCATCTGCTCTATCAATCACACTATCATCACTCACACCATTATTGGAACTGGAATCCTCCATCCCTGTCCTAGTTTCAGCCATAGTAGAGTCGTAGTCACATCACCGGTAAAGTCCCAATTATGGCTCGCGCAGAAAATAGTTGCACATATTGGAAGAGCAAGAAGTTAACGATGTCCATATTGAAATTCTAGAAGATTTGTTGCTAAATGATTCAAGTGATCATCTTACTTCTATTGTTCAAATTAAAGTACATATCCTATGTTATTGGAAAACATGAAAGAAACAAGTTTCTTTCAAGATCGAGCTATTTTAGCACCGACAAATGATATTGTTGAGACTTTGAATGATTACATGTTAACAATCATTCCTAGTGAGACAAAAGTAGGTGTTCCTGTCATGCTATTGAGAAATGTAGACCAAATCATGGTTAAACTTAAAGTAGGTGTTCCTGTCATGCTATCGAGAAATATAGACCAGTCTTCTAAATTATCCAATGGGACAAGACTCATCATTACTCAAATGGGCACATATGTTTTAGAAGCAAGAGTCTTGTCATGCAACAATATTAGAGAAAAGGTTTTCATTCCAAGACTCTCATTAATTTCATCAGATAAAATGATCCCTTTTAAATTTCAACAAAGACAATTCCTAATTGCAGTCTCATTTGCAATGATAATCAACATAAGACAGGGACACTCTTAAACATGTTGGAATTTTCTTTCCAAGATTGGTTTTCTCTCATGGTCAACTGTATGTTGCACTCTCAAGAGTAACATCACATAATGGACTTAAAATTCTTATATGTGATGAAGACAAAAATTCAACTAACAATACATCAAATGTGGTTTTCAAAGAAGTTTTACAAAATTTAATTTAGGTAAGTAACCTTCTCTTTTCTTTTTGTACCAATACTATTACTTTATATTAACATCTAACTCATTTTAACTTTAACTTCTCTTTTACAGGGATTACAACCACCTTCCTATGTCTAACAATCAAAGTTTATCTTCATAAGTTATAAACTTCATCCAATATATGCTTATTTAATTACTTTCATAGTAACTCTTTTATTATGTATAATTTCTTCTCATGAACATATTTACTATGAACTATATACTTATACGTCCAACATACCCATTAAGATCATCTTCCGTGCATCACACGGGCAAACTAGTGAAAACAACATATAATATCTAAAATGAGGATATAATAGTAAATTCATTTCAGTAAAACTTCTAAAAATAGAAAGTCACTTTTACATTTCAAATGATTAATATTATGAATTATTATTAATTAATTACAGTTATTATATTAATGGGATCACTATTATAATAATAATAATAATTATAATAATAATAATAATCTTTATCTTATTATTAAAACAATGAAATGAAAGAAAGACATCGACTTACCACTCGTCTCTCATTTCACTTTACCTTCACTTTTGAATTTCAGGAGATTTTTTTTTTGCAAGACCACGGGTATTCTCTATAGGAGACAATCTTGTTCGAGCCGGGTAGGACCTTTATGGGCGACAAAGCTCTCCCTCCAAGTATTTAACACAGTTCCATACCCAGGGCTCGAACTCGAGACCACTGATTAAGCTAAAACAACCCCTTACTGGTTAATCCACGTGCTCGGTGGACGGTGGTATTTAAGGAGAATATAAACCTTCATATATAAAAAACTGAAAAATGATTACAATAACTCATCAACAACAACAACAATAATAATAATAATAATAATAATAATAATAATAATAATAATAATAATAATAATAAAAGAAGAAGAAGAAAAAGGCATAATCACCATGTAATTGACAGAATTAAAAAGATTGGTGAAAAGAAAATACAATAAATTATTATTAATAATTCACATAAAAACTAACAAAATTCAAATAAGGGAAAGTAATGAGACCACCATAATTAAATAACTATTATAATTACGATAACAAAACACTTTTTTTTCCAACATTAAAAATGTAAAAATAAGTTTTAATATTAATAATTGTTATAATAATTATAATTAAATTATATAATTATTATAATTACTATTAACGTAAACAACTATAGTTAAATCATTACTATAATTATTATGAAGGTGTAGATTCTATTTCTCAATTAATTGACCCATTGCTTCAAATCTAAATAAGAGGAAAACAAATTGATATTTTATATTTTATATAATTACTATAATTTAGTAGAAGTTGTAGCTTTTTTTAATATGATAAATTTTAAAATAAAAATGTAAATAAAGGAAAAGTAAAGAGATCCCATAATTAAATAATTACTGTAACAAAAGTTATATTTTTTCAATATTAAAAATGTAAAAGTAAACTTTAATATTGATAATTAATATAAGGCAAGAATACCGCCATAATTAAATAATTGCTATAATAAAAATTATATTTTTTTAATATTAAAAATGTAATAATAGACTTTAATATTGATATGTTATAAAATAACTTACTACAATTACTCTTAATGAAATTATAAAATATTTTTTAAATGTCTTGCATATTTTAAATTTCATATTATATTTTCATATTTTATAATTTTCATAAAATTATGTAGTGTTGCCGTCAAAAAATTACGTATTGTTATTAAAATGAGAAAATTAGTACATTGCTCCTTGACTTTTGAAGAATCATGCAGTTTCATCCTTAATTTTTCTAAAATAGCATTTTAGTCTCTTATTTTATTTAAAATATATATTTTAGTCTTTATTTTATTAAAAAACATACATTTTAATCCTTCACTCTTTTTAAAAAAGATACACTTTAGAAATTAAAGTGTATGTTTTTAATAAAGTAAGGAACTAAAGTGTTATTTTAAAAAGTCAGCAACTGAATGTCCTCCACGTGCCGGTTTAGTCATATTAAAACCCTAACTCCCTAAGAACTCAGGTTTAGGACCCGGTGGTCATCGAGGCTGCCGCACGAAGCTTGTTCGCGCCGTTGTGCCCCCGTGTCAGTCCTCCGTCTGTTGGGCGCCGTAAGCAGTTCTCCGTCGCGCGCCGCTGTGAAGCTTCTTCTCCTGCATTTGTCCGTCGCGCAACGTCAATCTCCGGCGCTGCTCGTCGCGTGAGCAGTGAGCAGTGAGCTCCATCTCCGGCTGCCTGAACCTGCAGCTATTGCCTCACCTTATTGCTCCAACGGGTATGTTTCTGTTATGTGTCCTTTGTCAAGAGTGAGGTTCAGATTTTTGTTGTTACTCTGTTGCTCTCCAAGGGGTCATGAAAAGCTGTGAATGAATGTTTGTATTCTAAATTGAAAATTGATACTTTGTTCTCTCACAGTTCCACACTTTTGCTGCTACTTGATTCCAAATAGCCATGGCCCATGAGAAAGGAATGAAAATATGTGAATTAATGTAGCGTTGTACGTACTCTAAATTGCAAATTGATTATGCCTTCTAATTGCAAATATGGAATGAATGTATTCTAAATTTAGCTTAGAAAAAGTGCAAATCTGAATGTATTGTAACTTTTACCTATGTTAATTTCTTTTATATTTTTGTAATATATACCGAGTCAACTGGTGACTCACTAGTTCGAACAGCTAGCCCAAACATTCAAGTACAGTGCTGCTGAAATGAAAAACCCTAACTCAAAGTCTTCAGTCTTCACAATCCCAAAAACCCCACCTAGATAAACACGCTACGATGCTCCAAAGATCAGAGAGGCGCGAGCCCTAAGTTGCTGCCAGCGCTAGGATCTGTTAACCGGCTTTTCAGAGAAGCACCTGCACTTGGAGTCTTCTTCTTCTTCCGTGGTTGGAGCTTCTGGGCAGTTCTGGTGAACTCCAAACGAGGATTAAAATAGTGAGGTTTTGTTGATGTGACTATAAGAATAGAAAACAATTTCATAGACCTGCCCAAGTTGATATGATTAAATTCATAGAATTGTGTTTCAACTTTTATTTATGTTATGTAATATGTGTGTGTGTGTGTGTCTATGATGGACCCAAAAGTAAATGTTTGATCAAGTTTGTGTTTTATGCAGGTGCTTTATCTTTCGACACACTCACTTCACACTTCAGCAACCCTATTGTAACCTTGGAAGCTAGAAATAGTGTGTTTTCTACAGAAACGACATCGTTCTGCTGCAATGGCTTATTCTCGTGGGCGCGATTTCTTGTTCTGTCATTTGTGTGGGACAATGCTCACAGTCCCTTCAACCGATTATGCAGAATGCCCCTTGTGCAAAATCAGGCGAAACATTGAAGGCAAAAGCTTTTTTTCTCTTATGTCTTTCCAAATTAATTTTTGCGATTGTTATGTGTTTCTAACTTGTCAAGATTGTTTTTGCTTCCATGGTTGAGCGAATAGCTTATACATTTCTAGCTTGTGAAAATGAAAATTGGGTATGCAGGGATGTGTGCCCTTGTTGAGTTGTGGTAAATATATTTAATTTCATGCTTATTATGCTTTTATGAGATGCCTGCTGTGGTGTTTTTATGTTAATAATACACATATGATGTTATATTTATCTTTCTCTGTGTGTATATTTTGCTAGTATTACATGGGTGTAGAGGTGGAAGTAACAGTAATGTGTTCTTTTTCTCTTTTTTGTTCTTCATCTCTTTTTGTGTGATTCATGTCCTGTGTAAGGCTCACCAAATGTAGACATGATATATAAAAGCTTTTCCATGATTCATGTATCAAACTTTGGAAGACATGGAGTGGAATTTGCAGAACCAATCTCTATAGTGCTGGGTGCAAGAATGCGTGTCTAGTTCTACCTTCCTTGCTTATTTTTTTGAATTTTTTAGTGTATGGGTGCATGTTGAGCTCAAGTGAACTTGCTGTATTTTTTTTTTTTGGTGTTTAGAAATCCCATTGCATAAATATAAATTTCTTCTGTTAATGTTATTTGCTTCCTAATTGAATGCCCTTGTCTTCAGATATTCATGGAAAGGAAATAAGTTACACAATTTCTGCTGAGGTATGCTTTAGAATGGCAGCAGATCATATTTTTACTGATTTGGTTAAATAGATTATTTCTATCACCTAAATAGATCATATGACTATGTTCTGCCACTTAATAGTCCACCTCCACCATAACTTTGATACATATGAATCACAAATCCATGATAAACTTATAGATTTTATTTTATTTTTCTGGCATATGCAAGTAAAGGACAGTTTTAGATACCTTGACTTGCTCTGTCTTGGTGGGAATTGGTGAAAATATCACTATTGTGAGAGAATCAATTATTTAGCCTTTTTTGAAATCTGGACCTAGGTTTAGTATTTGATGTCAATGTAGAAAAATTTGTGATGTCATTGTAAGCGTGAACATACTCACATTGTATAGATTATTGGAAAATGTTCCTTATGTACCCTTGTGATTGGCAGGATATCAGAAGAGAGCTAGGAATCGAAATAATTGAAGAACAAAAAGTGCAATTGTCTAGGGTAATGCATCCTGCAATATATATTTAATGGCATGATGCTTAAGCAGAGATACTTACATATTTTTTATGTTATTATTTCTTCACAGGTCAACAAAAAATGTGAAAAATGTGGCCATGATGAAGCTAACTTTTATACCAGACAGGTATTATTAGACCTCATAATAAAGTTTTGCCAATTTAATTTGAAGCTTATTTAGTACTCCAATTTTATGTATTTGAATCTTTCTTATTTCAGATGAGATCAGCTGATGAAGGGCAAACCACTTTCTACACATGCACCCGCTGTGGTCATCAGTTTCAGGAGAATTAAGTTGGTACCTTGTATGAACGGATTGTCTGCACTCTGCACTCTTTACTTTCTTTTTTCCCCTCCTTGGCTGCAATCTGCCCCCATTTTCTACCAAATCTTGATTGGGAGAGAGAGTTGTCTGTACAAGTGCAAGTTACGGAGTTGAGTTTTGGATTCTTTGTAGTTTGCACAATGAAAAGATGTCTTGAAGATTCAAAATTACTAATATACTGAAATCAACATAGAAAAAAATGTATTTTTTGTTTTTTTTTGGGGGGATTAAATCTACAGTACATCTGCTAGCTTAGTTGCACAATTCACAGGCACTACCTTTTACTGTGTTTCCTCATCCAAATTTTGATTAATTTTCCTGAATTACTAAGGTATGGCAGTCCGGTGTAGCGTACTAATTTATCTACAATTTTGTCTGCTGATGTTAATTCCTTTAAATTCATATTAATGTTGTACTAGTTTTATTCTCTCTCTGATGTTATTCTACTTCGAGTTTGTGTCATATTTGCTTTTATATTTTTGGCAGTTCAGATGATTTGATAATTAGTCTCAAATATCCTCTCAATTTGTGATCTCTTACATTTGAATACTTTAGCCCAAGATATGGTCAATCTAACTTTGCTGTCAGATGAATCTGAAACGAGCTGTTGTGTTTATTATTTTCTTATACCCAGCTATTTTAATATCGGCTGCTTCTTGTCTTAAGTTATTGATAACTCAGCCCATTATCTTAATTATCCTGGACTAAACTATGAATTATAGCCTTTTGCCTAACCAATTATCTATCTAAGAGTGTTTGTCTCTTTATTTTATGGTTTACGGTTTAGACTCTTATTAAAGTTTTTTTTTTTCGTTTTCTTTATGATATATAAGAGCATCTCATCTGAGAAACAAGTTTGACAACCAAAATGGAGGTGATTGATTATACACTTAATTAAATATAGAAAGTCATAGTGTGTTTGATAAGGCAATTAAAGTAGCTACTAGCTTATAAGCTAGTTTGACCAATATAAAAGTGTTTGATAAGACACAAGTTACTAGCTTATATTAGGAGCTTATAGCTTGTAGTTTATTTATTTTTGTTCCACTTTTATCCCTTATGTTTTAATACAATTTTCTATTTGTGTTCTTTTTACGTCTTTTTATATCATTTTACATTTATTATCTAACTTATCAGCTAGTTTTACCAAACACTTTTAATTCAATGAACTATCTTATAAGCTCGGAGCTTATAAGCTAGAAGCTAGCTTATGAGCTACCGGCTAACTTGTTAGCTTATTTTATCAAACACACCTATAGTCTTTTACATTGCATTTCATTGTACATGTGTGACAACCTTGCATATTAACACATTTTATTTAATAAAAAAAATACTAAGCTATAAATAATTTTCAATAATCACGTATGGACTCTTCTTTGATCCCCAAATCTTGTATTCTTGTTTTTCAATTGTATTATTCTTTGGGAAAGTTTGGGAGTATCAGTGGCGGATCCAAGACCCTGAGTTATTGGGGGCAAATGAGAAATTGAGAGGTAGTGTGTTCAAATATATAAAAATACGAGAGACAAAATATAAAAATTCAATATATTTATTTACAATTTTATCAAAGTGAGGGGGTGCATCTACTCACCCTCACTTGTATGTAGGTCCGCCGATGGGGAGTATGTTAGGTTGAAAATGTTCAGTAGAAGTGAGATCAAGCATGAGTTCTTTTATATTTATATATATGTGTGTGTGTTTGTTGTGCTTAAGCATGAGTCTTTTCATTAAATGGTTATAATGTTCATAAGAATTCTCATTGTTTCGATATTGATACCTTTGACCATTTGTTTAGTTAAGATTAATTTTAGCACAAATGGTTGTTTGGTTTTAAGAAAAATCATAAATAAATATACATTAAGTTGTTTGCATTTTAAGGTAATGCTCATAGGTGATAGGTGTTTTTTAATTTGGTCTAATAGCTCACGGGAGTTGCTTTTAGCACTCCCTTTTTGCTATTCACACCTTACCTTTTTTGAATTTTTTCCCATACTACTCTACCATAGGAATTTTAAAAGTTTCAAATAATATGGTGGTACAAATAGTAAAAAAAGTGTTAAAAACAACTCACATGGTTGATATGTGTTTCTTATGTGGAAAGAGTCGATGCACAAGAGTGCTTAAGATTTGGATCGACCCAACATGATTTTGCCTAGAACCGGCAAAATGGGCTAGTCCGACCAGCCCACACAAGTTTGTGAAAATATAGAACTCACTTTTATTTTAGAAGCCTAAATAACTCCTAGACTACCAGTAAAAATGTAGGGTTCGAGCTTTTATTTTGGAAACTCAAATAACTCTCAGCTACTACTACTAATATACAAGGCATTGATATATACACTACTACTACATTGGGATTTTTAAATGGATATGAATGTTTTAGATAGTGCTTGCGAAATAATTTTCTTTAGATATGTTTGGTTTATTAATTTGGTTGTTCATTGTTTATTAATTAGTTATGATGAATAGTTTTGAAATATTTTCCACACTTATCTTCAATTCAATTTTAAATATCTGTTTGGATTTCATCAAACTTCCTTTTTTCATCAAACACATTTTATCTTTAGATATGTTATGCTTTGTGTAGAATATGTTTTTTATATTTTTTATTGTAAATCTTTTATAATGTAAAATTTCTTTTCAAACACTTATTTAGTATGAATTATATACTCACATGCCAAAAAACCCATCACCATTGTTGAGAGCTTAAGAAGCTTAGATAAGAGGGGAGAACCCATGAAACTCTAGTAGGATTGGTGAATAAAGTGAGGGTGACCTTGACCCTCTTCCCTTTTCTTTTTTGGTTGAATTTTGAAATGTGAATGTATGAAAATATATACATGGAATCACACTTGGTATGATATTCACAACTACTGTTCATATGCATGTGCATCTTTGAATTCTTTTCAGTTGTATCCTTTTGACTTTATAATTCACGCATGTCTTTATTAGTTGAGTTTTCTTTTCAGTTGTTTCTTTTTTACTTTATAATTCACGCATATCTTTGTTTATCCTTACTTGCCTTTTCACCGACTAACACTTAATAAAAAAATCTAACAATTTGATCTTTGTACAAGTTATTTCATCTTTATAAATTCTCATTCTCACACATGATTGATACAACAAAATGACTTTCTTTAAAGAAACTGCAGGACCATCTACATGCAGATTCCACAGCATCCATGTCTTTGGTGAAACCAATCTCGGAAAAGATGAAGCATTCCGGCATGTAGCTTGTAACACCATTAATTTTATCAAATAAATAATTGCAAAAAAATTTAAAATTTCAAAATAGTTCATAATATAATTCCAAAATATAATTATAAATGTAACGACCTGACTGACCGTCACATGACAACACATTAAGCAACGCAGAAGTTCTACTCTAATTCAATTAAAAACATCATAAACATACAAGAGAAATCATACATAAAGTCTCAAACTGAATAAAAATATTCTAAGGTCAACTATGTGTCTTATGACACTGTGAACTATTAAATCCATAGAGGTAAAACAAGCGTTAATAACATCATAATGAAACAACTCAAAAGAGATCCTAAGTTGATCCATGCTACAACTCCAAAAAATAGCTCCTAAGCATCAAGCATCAGCCACATGGTTTATACTTCTCAACAGTCTCTTCACTACTTGCTCCCGTGTCAAGAAACACGATCATTGCAGTCACACGCAAACAAATAAGAGTAAGATCTCTTAATAATTAATATATATATCTTTCAAGCCAGATTAATGGCATTATATCTTCCATAACAACGACAACAATTCAACAGATATGACATTCATCTTATATACCTCTTTTAATTTATCTAAAATAATGATGCAAATGAAAATGCAAATGACATGCAGACACGACTCCATGAAGGTTTTCAACAACAACTGAGTGGTTATTGTGGGTCACAATCCCTTAACATGACCTAACAACATGGTCATTCTGGGAGTCCATACCTAACCCTATGGAAGATTGTGGCATTCGTCGGGACTAATTGGTCGTGGGCAGTGGCTTACCAAAACTATGGTTTGCATTACCAAAGTCTCATGTGTGATTCACCCACCCACCTCCCAACAACAGGCTGCCCAAACAACCCCTGGCACTGGCTAAAGCCCCACCAAGCAGCATTCGCTTACGTGCCTACTCATAAACAACATTCAACTTATGCAAATGGATGCATGTATTGATATGTTTGACATACAACTTTACAATAAATTCACACTAATTACATAATCTTAAGAGATCCAACAACCTCTCCTCAACATCATTCAACATCAACAAAGTTATTGTCAACAATATCACATTATAAAACTCAATACTTATCAAGCTGAGGAAAAATCCCAAAAATGACAAAAGAAATTTATTTTCCATAATTCAACAAAAAATTAATAGCATGTATATGTATATACTTTCCACCGTAAAAACAATAATATTCTATAAGAATATTTAGAGGTTTTATAAACATTCTATTGGCCTATTATATCAAGGAGAAGAATATCAACATGTATCTATAATCCAGAAGCATAAACTTAATTTAAACTCTTTCTTTTCATTTTAATAAATGAAAGTAGTAAATATATACACACACTTGATTACAGCGTAAGGTAAGAAACAAAGAAATAATTTTTTTTATAATAACTAAGATATCCCTTTATCCATTATTGAAATCAAATGTTTTATGAAATTGACAGCAATTCTCTAAAGGAACTCATTTATGCAAATGGAAGGAAACTAATAAAAAAAGTGTATCAATTTCTAGAATAATTGAATTGTTATACTACATTGACAAAGTCAAACAAATTCTACCTAATTAGAAACAAATAGCAAAGCAATTAAAGTGAAGATGATGGCAATTGTAACTTGATCGATCAGACACAAATTCTCAAGACATATAATCATTACAATGACAATTCAATTTGGTCCTTTCCAATATATTTAAATTACACATACAATTGAAATCAAGAAGTAAATTTCTATAACCCAAAATAAAGAAAGAAAAAGACATGAGAGGATACTTGAAACAAAAAGCACACTATACCCAATAATAAAACTTTGGGTTAATTCAGCAAGCAATATCAGAAACCTATGAATTCAGTCCTTCTACAATTATTTAGCAAATATCAATGGGAAAAATATAGATATGACTAATTTGTTAGTAAAAGAATCACATTCTTGATTTATTTACTCATAGCTTTCATGTCCTAGAAATTGGTATGGCTTTCGATTGAAAAAATACTGTAAGATGTGACTAATATAACAACGCAAGAGGTATCTACGCAATAAGGATTTTCTAGACAAATAAAACAAAATTGGTGTGTCAATTTCATAAAAAGAGGGGTTGTATCACTGCCGAAAAGATTATCTATAGAATCACACCACAATAAAATTTAATCCCTATCAACAAATCGAGATTTTATACTTAAAGTATGAGTTTCCCTTACCTGACAATTCTTTGTTCACCAAAACCTACTCCAGATAGAGCTCCCAATTTCAATTATGAGAAATAAGAGGCCTTAGGGTTACTCTCTTTCAGATTCTATTTTAAAGAAAAAAAATAAACGGTACTATCTTATCCCTTAACAAAATATAAATAATATAAAATAAAAACTAATCAATTAAAACAAATTTTTAAATTCAAAACTAATCATTTTGAAATATCCTCTATATATATATATTTAAACCACTTTTCATCCTTTAATTTATTTAAATAAATAACTAATAATACTAACAATAATTTAAAAAAAAATAATGTTGCATACTCAAATTCAAAACTTATAATTAAACATTATCCTAAATTTGTTATTAATTCTCATCTTTAATCCTTGCGATCTCATTATTCCTATTTTAAAGTCTTAATTACAATACTAAAGTCTATCTCTCCTAAGATTATCATTATTAATCTTGATATTATTATATTAATATAATAATCACTATATTTATAACAATTAATTTTAATTGTAATCTTAATAATATGATTTATCTCCTAATAATTTTATTATTATATTTAATATAATCAAATTTGATTAAGATCTTAATAATCTGACATCTCTCTTATTATTTATAATACTATATTATTATTATATTATAAATACTGTTATATTAATATTTACTATTACTATTATAAAACTTCTATTTTTATAACTAACGTTATCGGAATACAATTATAAGAATTTTAATTATAATTCTAGATTTCTAATTTTTGGGATATTACACAGCATTTGTGTCTTTGGTGGAACCAAACTCGGAAAGGATGAAGCATTCCGGCATGCAGCTTATGACCTTGGTAAAGCATTAGCTGCCAGAAAGATCAATGTTGTGTATGAAGTGGGAGTACAAGGCTTGAAGGGTTGTACAACAGGAACTGCAATCACAAGAGGGAGCAAGGTTTTGGGTGTTGCTCTAAAGGATGGTAATAACCAGAAAACAACAAACCTTACCATAGGCACCGTACTGAGGGTTTCAACAATGCAGAAATGTATGGCACAAATGTTATACAATTCTGATGCATTTATTGCGTTACCTGGTGGTCTCGGAACCTTAGAAGATATCTTCACCATTGTGTCTTGGGCCAAATATTCTAACTTCCACAAAAAACCATTAGGATTCTTAAATGTTAATGGGTTTTATAATGGTTTGTTATGTTTTCTGGAACAGACTATGCATCAAGGATTCATACCTCAAGCACTGCACCGAATCATGACATTCTCTTCAAATGCTAACGAACTTCTTGAACAAATGCAAAACATTTCACTTGAACCTTATGCATCAAAGAAGCATGTGGACAAGAATAATAAAGATGATGGAAAGAAGGAAGATCCTGATACCACTCTTCGGTTGTAACTTCCCTTCCTTTTAAAGTTGTACTTGTATGGTTTTTCACTTAAATATCATTTTTCTAAAAAAACAAAAATTCACCGATCTATAAAAGACATTATGGACAATGTCTTGATTAGGTTGGGGGAGGAAAAAGATGGTCCGTTCTTTTAAAAAAAATTAAATTAATAGAATGGCAGAATAAGGAGCTAAACTTAACTCTTGATACACATCCTGTTAATAATAAATTAATTAATTATGTGTTTTGTTTTGTTTTGTTTTGTTTATTATTTTTTTCCAATAAAGTAACAAATGGAAAACAAAACATAGAGAAAAAGGTGATTTTAAGATTTCATAACATGATTGAATTTATTGCCTAACATCTTGAAATTAATTGTTTGGCAACAAAGATTTGAGGTCAATGGATTGATTTTGATAGTTAGTAGCCGTGAGGATTTGAGCCTTGTTGACAAATTGAACTTTCTTTCTTGTGTGATTTTCACCCATGAAATTTGTTACTTTAGAAGTTGCTTTGATTCTTTTCAAAACTACACTTGCATATGCATGAACGAAAATGATTGAGGCAATTGTTTTTCACTTAAATAAATTACCCAGTTAAATAGCCAACCTTACATGATTTTCCTTTGAATCACCCTTTTAAGCCTTATTTGTTGTTGCCTGTTCCATACTTAAGTATAAAATCAAACTTTTACCTAACCTTACGGAATAGAAGAGTATTGGATTTATCATAACAATGGATTTTTGAACAAATGTGGGGGAATGTTAATTATGTGGGTTGCTACATGTCTAATGCTTCTTTATTATGTAAAAAAACTAAAAAAGAAAAAAAGAGAAAAAATGAAGATATGCAAAAGAATGAAGAATCCAAATGAATGAATGATGTATCTAAACATCAATGTTTGATTTCATATGTATCTATGACACTTGTTACTTGGATCCATTCTCCAAACCCCGTTTACTCTCTTTAGTTTAACTTGTCATATCTGTTTTTACCTTTCCATGATTTCACTCCATTAGTACCCTAATAAAGACCTCTTGATTTGTGGATGTATGAGTAATTTGCAGTGGATAAGTAGAAGATAAGAAGGCTTATGATAGTGCAATTTTCATGGGTCGAATTTGAGAGAAACATAAACCTTTTAAACACTTGAGAGATTGAGAGTACTTCTTGCGAGGTTCTATTAATTTGAATCTATTCTTTTCAATTGAAGTTGCCTTTCTAATAGATTTGAGATGCATAGAGATAAGAAGTCATGAATGTCATGATGTCTTGTAATCATCTCTAGCTCATGTTTTCTTTGCATTTCACTAATTACATTGGAAAAAACTTCTTTGAGTCAATAATTAATGCTTATATTCCAATTTTGCCCGAGACGTGCAAAACATAAGTGTGAGCGAATTTGATAAATACAAATCATACACATTAATCATCTCTCAAATTTAACCTTTTAATACATATTTTATGCTTAATTAACAAGTCATAACCATATTATGCCAAATTCAGGTTCATATTAAGCTTAATTGAAAAATTGACTGTTTTGGTATTTCAAACATAACTTGAGTTTTAGACATCTAAAAATTATGCACTTTATATTGTGGGAAATATAAAAGAAAGCCCTACAACTTTGATGAAGAACCTAAAAGCTAAATCGGATGTCAAGTGGGTTAAAATGGGCTTGGAAGATGGATTAGTCAGCATTACATGAGAACCTGACCAACACTCAATGATTGGGCCATAAGTTGGGCTAGAAAACTCCTTTTGGGCTCAAACCAAGGACATTTGAAAGCTAAGATCTAAGGCTTGATTTCATCTGAAGACAACTTCCTTGGATTCTGCAATCTAGATGATGCAATACACAATGCAAGTGGGATACAAGTCGGTGAATGATAACTAAGGTGGGTGAATAATTCAAAGTAATGGACAAATGCATTAGATAATTGATCAAATAAGTCCATTTATGGACAAAACATGATTAGTCATGGTTGAGTGATCATCTTTGGAATGTCATCTTTTCCTATCCTATAAATAGGAGGGCTTACTAGGGAGAAGATCATCCAAGTTGTAGTAGAAATTACTAAGAGTTTCATTTATTTTTGTTCATCTTTTTGTAAAGTCTTCATGGAAGGCTAAGTTTGTATTCAATTCAAGGAGTCAAGCTTATTTTCATCTTGGTTTTGAGGTTTAATCTTCATTTACATGCTCATTGAGTTACATCTACCTTGCTTTTCTACTCCACTTGATTCAATTTCATATTTCTTTGATCAAGGCTTGATTAGTTAACATGTTTTGGTTATGAAATTTGTTATTGATGTATGTTGTACTCTTGATTGGTTAATCATCATACAACAATTAAAAAGCATAGAGTAAGTAATTAAATTGAAGGTGTTCATTTAATTATTTACTTCAATTAGGTTCCGATTATAAAATTGATTTGGATCTAACATAAGATTTTATGGTTATCTGATCTTGTTAATCTTAATCAATTGAATTATGGAAATTATTTCAGTAGTGAATCTGGGGATCATTGTAGGGTTTTCCTTATGATTATAAGTTGATAGATTTAATCTCTTGAATGCATGTTATTGATAACCAATGATTAACCATGAAAATAGCCTCTAAATTCCTTGGATTGATATTGTCTTGAATTGATTCAACCTTTGCTTTTAACTTGATCTTTGTTTTCTTCAGTTTATTCCAATCAATCAAACCCCCCTTAAAGAAGGATTAATTTGAGTGGATCTTCAGGGTTCGACTCGGTTTGTACCATTCTACTACAAGTAATTTGTAGACCAGAGAATTATAACTTTGTGCAGGTTCGAAAACTGCCAGACAATAACTGAATGTAACGTACCCTAAAAGCTTACATTGAACATACTCTGAGTACAAAACATTTGAGAAGCTTGGAAAGATTGTGGATTGACCCAATTTAGGGCTTGAGTTTTTTGTTAAATAAAGTCACCGAATTTGTTATTGTACCATAATGGGTGGTTGTGTAAAAAGGTTCAAGGCGACTCTTCATGGGGCATGAGTGTCGAATTTGTTGTTATGTCACGATGGGTGACTGTATGGAAGGATTTAGAGTAATTTTACCAGTAAGGGATGAGTATGTTGTGAATACATAAGTTTGTGTGGCATGCATCACATGCATCATATAATTATATTCTTAACATGTTCAAAGAAAACTGAGTATGTGGAAGGTAGACTCTTTGGCATTTGCTGGTCGTATCACCTCAGCTCAAACAGTGTTGGCTGCCTTTCTTACTTATTTGATGCAATCAACTTTATTTCCTAAGGGTATTTGTCGTAAGGTTGAGCAAAGTTTCAGAGCTTTTATCTAGGGAGACAAGCCTTCTATGAAAGTATGGCACACTATTTCTTGGGAGGAGTTCACTTTGCCTAAGAATCGGGTGGTTGGGGTTTTAAAGACCTTCATAATTTCTATAGGGCAATGATCATGAAGCTTAGTTGGGGGCATGACACTAAACCAGATACTTTACGGGTCTGAGTTATTCACAACAAGTATATATGTGGTAATGACCAGATTTGTATAGTTTCTCTTAGGTCCAATGCATCTAATGCATGGAGGAGTATTGTTGCAACTTGGCTAATTTTCTCTAAAGGGATAAGGTGGAATGTTAATAATGGTACCCATACTTCTTTCTGGTTTGATCGTTGGTTGCCATCCAATTGCATACTGGGTGAGGTTTCCTTAATGGATATTCCTCCACACTTGAGTCACCTCTCTGTGGCCCATCTAGCAGCCACTAGTAATTACTAGGATCTAGAGGAAGTGTCTTCTTTGATTCTTAATTATACCTTAGCTGGAATCCAGGGTCTTCACCTCCTTCAGAGGGCCTTTATGATGATCATGTGCTTTGGAATCCTTCCAGTGATGGGATCTTTACCACTCGTTCTGCTTATCATTTGATTATAGGTGAGAATAATAACAGCCCCTCCTCTTTCTCGAAGAACTTTTGGAAGTTGGATTTGCCCCAACGTATGAAGAGCTTTGTTTGGTTAGTAGTCAAGGGTGGCCTTAAGACAAAACTAAGACGTGCACATTGTCATCTTGCAGGTGATGATGTCTGCTCCTTGTGCCATGTAGCCGCTGAGACTGATCTACACATTCTTCGGGACTGTTTATTTGCTAAGCAAATTTGGATCCATTTCAACGTGTGTACAAATAACATGTGGTATAGGGATGACTTGGGTGCTTGGTTGGAACATAATCTGGTTTATTTGGCGGGCTAGAAATGATAATCTGTTCAACAGGAATTATCCTAGAGTTGATGAGACTGTTGTTAAAATATGTAACTTCATCAAGGTGGCTAATGGCTCTGTGAGTTCAGGTCATATATCATCTAGAATAGTGAATGTAGGATGGGATCCCCCTCCTCTTGGTTAGCTCAAATTTAATACCAATGGATCTGTCAGAGACAATGGTAGAAGAGCTGCTTGTGGGGGTGTACTCCAAGACCACCATGGGAATTGAATTGTGGGCTTCAATCAAACATTGGCTCTTCTTTTAATGGATGAGCTAAAAGGTGTTGTGACAACTTTAGATATAGCTTGGAGTCAAGGTGTGAACAAGCTTTGGATTGAATGTGATTTGGCTGTAGCGGTCAATCTTCTTCAAAAGGGAACTTCTTTAACCCATCCTTGTTCTTCAATGGTTGAATATGCTAGGAGTCTAATGGCTAGAAATTGGATGATTAAAATACCCTGTTGAGTCTCAAAATATTATTAAGTGATTAATAATGTTTTAAGTATCTATATCCCGAGTTTTAATGAGTAACAAATTTGATTAAAGAAGTTTGTCAAATAGTACATATTCTCTCAAAGGTATTTTCTATGTTTCAGCAACTCTTTAAAGAACAACCCTCCAAAGCAAAACAACTCTCTGATGTAGTACTACCTGCTGAAAAGAGAACCCTCTGAAGAGTTAGGACCTGCTGAAGTCTTCTGACCCTATAAAGAATAGTACTATCTGAAACATGAAGATTTTTTGAAGGCTGCTTTTGTAAGTCAATGAGCTCGAACAGAGTGAAGCCCTCTCTGGATAGCTGTTCAGAATAATAAAGCACTCTAAACGTATTATGCAACATCTCATTAAGGAAAGAATTACAAAATCCTTTCTGCGCATTTTTGAATCCTCGTACCAGAAAAGGAAACTGTTGTACCTGCTGTGTGTCAGAACTGAAACATATCTGTACACCTACACTGCTCAAGTCAAAAGCTTTCAGAAGATTGTCTCACAACGGTTCTTACAGCATTTAATGCTATTTCACAATGGTGGTTTTAGCAATCTTCAATGGTCTTAAGCTGAACTCCTATATAAAGCTTCATGAAGAACTACAATAAAAAAAAAAAAAAGAGAGAAGAATTATTAAGCCAAAACACTGCCAAAATTCCTGCTACTTACTCTCTGTTTATTGTACTCAAAATTCATATATCCTGAGTCCTACTCAGTTTCGTTGTACAATCTTGTATCTGTTTATGTCTGGAACTTATCTAAGTTCAACAACTTAAGAAAAACTCATTTGTAAACACTTTCAAGTGTCTGAGAGCCTGAAGAGGCTTGGTGGAAGAAACAATACTTGGGTTTTAGCCTGAAGAGGCTGTGTGTTCAAACAATACTTGGGTTTTAGCCTGGAGAGGCTGTGTTCAAACAATACTTGGGTTTTAGCCTGAAGAGGCTGTGTTCAAAGAATACTTGTAACTGTGATCAGTTAGTGGAAAATCCATTGCTAGTTGGCATTGGGACTGGACGTAGCTCACGGTGGATGTGAGTGAACCAGGATAAATCTCTTGGCTAAGTCTTCTCTACCCTTATCTCTCAATATATGTTATTTAACTAACGAGAAAGGTTCGGAATATAGTGATTTAATCTGTTGAAACATCTTTATAACAAAATACTCTTTCAAGAAAACAGTTTTACTCAACCTTGTTGAACCTACTGAAACAATTTCAGTAAGTACCTTATCTCCAGTTTCAGCAAGTTGCCAAAAACATTTGTGAAAAGTTTTACTTGTTAAAAGGTTTCAGAAAAATCTGTTTGAACTTTTAAAACACTATTCAATCCCCCTTCTAGTGTTTCCTGTGGTTTCTACATACCCATACTTGGAGGGAAGCTAATGGTGTTGTGAACTATTTAGTTAACTCAAGACATTTGTCTCATTTTAATCTTTAATTATTTTCTGTTCCCCCTACTAGTATGGCTCTCCTTGTGGGTTATGACTATGTAGGTAGTGTGATGCCTATAGTGGTTCCCTTCTGGCCTCGACCTCCTTTCATAAAAATAAAAATATTAAAGGTAAATAAATGTACAAAAAAATGTAAATAAATATAACTTTAGAAATTATCGAATATACATTATCAATATAAAAAAGTCTTTAAAAATATGTGGCAACACTTGAAGTGTAAAACTTTTTTTACAACAACATACACAATAAACTCAACTCGTAATTTTAAGTATGAATATATTATCACTCTTTAAATAGGTATATGTATATTTATTTGATGAATAAACCACCACTTTCGTCCTCGAAGTATCACTCTTTCTCCTACTTAGTCCTTAAAGTAAACAAAAATAAAAGTTAGTCCTGGAACTTTCAAATATTCATCACATTAGTCCTCCAGCATAGACCAATGTGATGAGATAATGTGAAAGTTAGAGGAATAATGCGATGAATATTTGAAAGTTCGAGTACTACTCATGCAATTAATTTAGTTTAGAGACTAATTAGGAAAGAGATGACTAGTTCGGGGACTAAATTGGGGGTTTATCCTTTATTTGATTCATTTCAGAGTAAACCCCCATATTAGTCCTCCACTTTATTAACGTTGTGCACTTTAGTCCCTGAGATTTCAAAACGTCTTCGTTAATCCCTGACATTTATCTCCATTATTCCCTTTAGTAAAAAATGATTGACAACGTTAAGTAAGTGCTGACGTGTCACATTAAGTGACACTTTGGATTCAAATTAGTCCGTGTAATATTAAGAATAATTCACTCTAGTCCCTAAAATGGTCTTGTGTATGGAATGACAAGTTCTTAGTAACATTATGGAGAATAGAAAGTTATGGCTTTTATTAATTGTATCCAACCTATATTTCTATTAGATCTAATTAGTTCATAATCATTTTTCCCTTCATAAATAGTCATTTTTTCTAATGATATTCCATACTAAACAAATTAAATTCTCACTTGTTGTATTATCTTCTTTGTAATTAAATATAAACGTAGAAATGTTTAATTCTAAGTTAATTATTTACCAACATTTCTTCAGAACTAGTTAACACCGTACTTACCAAATCCAATGTTTTAAGTGATATATATATATATATATATATATGCTCATCAAGAAAATGAAGATATACAATTTCTACATCTCTCAATAAATAACAAGTTTAACACCAAAACAACTTAAATATGGTAAACTTAGCTCTAGTTCCTTTTCTCTGAGTGCAATTTCTCAAATGGGACAATCAATATCTAATTAGAAAATTTGAATGACAATCACATTTGAGAAATCGCACTCGGAGAAAAGAAACTAGAGCTAAGTTTACCCTCTTTAAGTTGTTTTGGTGTTAAACTTGTTATTTATTGAGAGATGTAGAAATTGTATATCTTCATTTTCTTGTTGAGCATATATATGTTGGCTTAATTGTCAGCATGACCTTTATGATTCGATGGACATAACATCCCAACCCATGACGCCTATAATGGGCGCAACCCCTTAAGCTAGATGCGGCTCTGGGAATCCTTAAGGAAATAAAGTTGTGCCCTTGCTAATATCTATAGCTTTTGGCCTAGTGGTAAGCATTTGATCCAACAAGTGGTATTAGAGCAAGGTCATGGGTTCGAATCCCCCGGTTGGCATTGTGGGGAGATTGTTGGCTTAACTGTCAATGTCACTTTTAGGATTTGATGGGCTTAACATTCCAACCCATGGGCCTATAATGGGCGTAATCCCTTAAGCTAGACGCAGCTCTGGGAATCATTAAGGAAATAAAGTTGCGCCCTTGCTAATAGCTATAGCTTTTGGCCTAGTGGTAAGCGCTTGATCCAACCATATATCACTTATGGTGTGTTTGAGTTTAGAGGGGAGGGAAAGAGAAGAGTAAGAGGGAGAAAGAAGGGGGAGAAGATGAAGGAAAACTTTGCAAAATACTCAAACTCACCAACACAAAGGGGGGGCTTCCAATAAACTCTTCCCTTCCCCTCCAAAATTCAACTTACAAACATACCCTTAAAGTATTGAATCAGGTAAGGACGGTGTCAACTAGTTCTCAAGAAATATCGGTAAATAATCAACTTAGAACTAAACATTTCTACGTTTATATTTAATTACAAAGAAGATAATACAACAAGTGAGAATTCAATTTGTTCAGTATGGAACATCATTAGAAAAAATGACTATTTATGAAGGGAAAATGGTTATGAACTAATTATATCTAATAGAAACATATGTTGGATACAATTAATAAGAGCGAGAACCTTCTATTCTCCATAATGTTACTAAGAATTCGTCATTTCATACCCAAGATTATTTAGAGACTAAAGCTAATTATTCTTAATATTACATGGACTAATTTTAATATAAAGTGTCATTTAATGTGATACGTCAATACTTAATTAACACTATCAACCATTTTGAATTAAAGTAAATGAGGGAGATAAATATCATAACGTTTGGAAATCAAAGGACGAAAGTATGACGCTAATAAAGTGGATGAATAACATCGAGTTTACTCCATTATCATCACTTCTCTTCCATTTTTTAAATTAATGTTCATTGTAAATACTAAATAGCCCAATATATTAAGAACCTAGTCAAAACAAAACCTCATCTCAGTCTCCACTGTGTGTTCCAAAACCACAAATGGCGTCTCTCAGGCTATCCTCTTTCTCTCACCTCTTCTCCTCACCCTCTACCGCCACCATTTCTCGCCGTTCCCCCGCGATTCTACGACGGCGCCGCCACAGTCGCCAACCACGGCTACCACCACTCGCCGCCAGCTTCTCCGCCCAAAGCGTGCCGGCGGAGACCCAGGACCGAGTCGATAACTCGAAGAACCGAGCCCCCGACCGAGTCATCACTCCGAGGTCACAGGACTTCAATGCTTGGTACCTGGACGTCATAGCCAACGCCGAACTAGCTGATTACGGTCCGGTTCGCGGTACAATGGTCATTCGTCCCTACGGTTACGCCATTTGGGAATCCATTCAGGTTCCTTTTTTATTTCTCCACTCTCGTCGATTTTCTATTTTTCCTTTTAATATTTTCAATTTGTGTATGTTTTTATATAATTTTTTCATTGTTCATGCAGGAGTATTTGAATGTGAAGTTCAAGGAGACTGGGCATAGTAACATGTATTTTCCACAGGTAAAGGTTAACTACCATAGTTAATTATTGGTTGATTAGTTACCATAAGTAATGATATATCAACAATTCATTTACCTAGTGCACCTGGTTTATGCAAGTATTTCTCCTGTTTAAGAAGCTCACTTGGGGTTAGTGAAATGATTCAAGCTACTATGTTGAGTATTTGCTTAGTTATGCTAATAATATTAAAATTTGAGACTTGAGGGAGGATTATGAATGGGTTGTAATGTTTGTTGCCACGGTGTGCCATTATTGTGCTATGTGTAGTGTCAAAAAGTGAGGGTTGTGCAAAGTGAGATCCTGTTGATGTGGTATATGATTATGATCACAACATGAAATTACAATATCTATACTTTTTTTAATGCTTTTTTCTCCGATCCGTGGTGCAGTTTATCCCATACTCATTTATAGAGAAAGAAGCAAGTCATGTTGAGGGTTTCAGTCCTGAGTTGGCACTAGTGACAATTGGGGGTGGAAAGGAACTTGAAGAGAAGCTCGTGGTATGTATGCTCTTCAACCATTTGTTACATTTGCTTTCGTGTGTAAATTTTCTGATGTTTATTGTAATCTATAAGTTGTATTGAAGTAATTAATCATCTGCTGTATTGATTGAAAAGCTGTGACCTAAGGTTTTGTCTTTGATTTTTGCAATTCTTGAGGCTGTGGCAGGTTCGACCTACGAGTGAAACCATTGTGAATCACATGTTTACACAGTGGATCCATAGCTACCGTGATCTTCCTCTCATGATTAATCAGGTAATGCTGTTATTGGCTTTGGTTGTATCCAAAAACTTGCTTTTCTTCCTTGATGGAACAATTTTACAAAATTTCTTTTATCAAATGAATGTGGTTCAGTGGGCAAATGTTACAAGATGGGAGATGCGCACTAAACCGTTTGTTAGAACTCTTGAATTTCTTTGGCAAGAAGGCCATACTGCTCATGCAACTCCAGAAGAGGCAGAAAAAGAGGTCTACATCTTCTCTTCGTCAAGATGATAAATTCTTCACTAGTATAATAGCATAATTTTAAGTAACAATATTCTGTTCAACTGCAGGCTATGCAGATGATTGACATCTATACCAGATTTGCTTATGAGCATGCTGCAATACCTGTTGTTCCAGGTCGTAAATCAAAAGTGGAAACATTTGCTGGTGCTTGTAAGACCTATACGATTGAGGCTATGATGGGTGACAAGAAAGCATTACAAGCAGGAACCAGCCACAATCTTGGGCAAAACTTTGCCCGTGCCTTTGGAACACAGGTATGTTGTGCTGCTTCATTTTTACAGTACAAAGTATTTCCTTCCTGTAGACTAATTTGTTGGTTATTATTTAGGCTCATATCTCTACATGTAATGAAATTGTCATTAAGATATTATGTTTTTTGAGGTATTTATTTGGGTAAAACTACATTTTTTGGGAAAAATTCCGATATACAGCCATGACTTCTTACTTGTTATTGTTTAATTTACACCTTTGAGGTAAAGAGGAATGCTATGCACACACTCGCTACCACACTCCATTGAACACACTCTCCCATAGGAAGCCACGTCACCCATTTATTTCAACCCACAATATGTTAACTGGCTCCACCAGTTTATATCTTTCATATTTTTTATTTTATTATTGTTGAGTCACAAACCCCTCACCCCCAACCCTTGTGCCAAGTATGTCGTTCTCTGCGCAATTACAATCACGAGTCACTTAGCACTGGATCCATTGGTTGAGAAAATGCATATTGTGGTTGAGAAAATAGAAGGCGTGGATAAGGGTGGACCTGGTGTGATGGAGATTAGAATATTGCTAAGAATATTAAATTAGCCACGATTAGAATACAAAGACTTTATAGCTAGTGATGTCCTTAAGAGCTACACTGGGATTTGGTTAATGGGATTGGTTAATAAGGAAATGGTGTTTGGTGAACACACAAAACGAAGTAGAGATAATAAGCATTAGGATATGAAGGTAATTAAACCTGGTAAGAAGAAGAAGCAGTGCCAAAGAGAGAGTTGTTGGGTAAAAGAGGAGATTCATCTAACCCCTTTGAGATTGTTGTGAAAAAATATGATGTGAACGAGAACAAGAGTATCTCCATAGACACATTTCTGAAATGCAAAGTCAAAGTTAACCGATATGGTTCCCGCACCACCCTCGCCGGATGTGCAACAAAGTGGTCAGTGAATAGTAGAGAGAAATTGAAACAGATTTTTTCCCCCTTGGGCAATTATACAAATGCTTGAATGCTTGAGTGGGCTGCCACTGGTAGCTGTTGTGATTGCTTGTTGGATTGTCACTGGTGAACTGTTGTGGCTGACATGCGCAAAGGGGGTTGTGACTCAATAAAATAAAAATATATATATAAACTGGGAGAGCCGGTTAACAAGTTGTGGCTTGGAAAAATGGGTGACGTGGCTTCCTATGGGAGAGTGTGTTTAATGGAGTGTGTCAGAGAGTGTGTGCTTAGCATTCCTCTTGAGGTAAATGATCTTAAAGTTGCACCGAAGTGAGATTTTAATCCCACTTGCAGCTATATGGTTAAAAGGCTTCCATCTCAAAATAAGGTTTGTGATGCAGTATTGAGAAAGCTGTTGTATATAAGTAAGAAGATATAGGATGAAGAGAGGGAGAATAGTGGCTATCACTCAATAACTAGGAAAACCCAACTAGTCCTAATATCACTAGTATCAAAAGCCCTAGATGATGAGCCAAAATAATCCTAATCCTAATATTATATAAGCACTCTAATTTAATTTAAAACTTTTGGAAAAGACCTAAACAACTAAGCTACAAATGAAGGCCTTACTAATGATAAATCCCTAATCCATACAAATATAATATAATATAATATAATGCTGTAATTATATATTCCTTCCCGTTGGTCCTTACTCTTACTCCATCAGTTGCTTTTGCTGACTCGATGTTGGTACTAAATACCAAGCCATAAAAAGCATGACTACGTACTGGAAAGACTAAACTGGACCTTTTAATATCTGCAGCATCTATATTCTGTTTTTCACTTTTTTATCTATTTATTTTCCCTTTTCTTTTCTATCATGGGGTCTTCGTCCAACTGTTATTGTTATGTTTTATTTCTTTTAAAAGTATTGTTATGATCCTTTCAATATGTTTGCTTGTGCAGTTCACAGATGAAAATGGACAAAGGGAGTATGTGTGGCAGACATCATGGGCAATTAGTACCCGTTTTGTTGGAGGTATCATCATGACACATGGAGATGATGCAGGCCTAATGCTTCCCCCGAAGATTGCACCGATACAGGTATACATGGATTGGATGCTATTGGTGTCTGTCTAAATCATGTGGGGTAGACATCATTGTTTGGTTAAATGTACCTATTGGAAGTTGGAATACTTTGCACCTTGGTTAGACAAAAATTGTCAATAATGTATAGTTTGCTGCTTTTGCTGAATAACTTGCTTACAGAACATCCAACAACACCCAACTTAATACAAAACCTGATTACCTTATAGTGATATACTGATATTTATAAATTAAAAGCTTAGCCGCCTCTTTTAGACAGTTTGTTGAAGTTTGATGTTTTTAGTCCTCACTTCATATTCTTAAGTGAAATCATTTTACCTATAATTCCTAATTTATAGACATCTAGTAACTAGTAATTTATTTAAACATGAGATTTGATTCATATTGTATCATCTCATTGCAAGTATCCCTGGCATTCAATAATAGAACTTCAACGGCCATGTCTGGATGGAGGAGTGTGGAGGGAGAGGAGAGGGAAAATTTTTCATTTCTTAATTGAGAGAATTATAAAATGTATGTAAAAATAATAAGGGATGGTAGAAGGTTAGTGATAATCTTTCATTTTTTTTTCCTCTCATTTTAAAAAATTCTCAAATAAAGGGAATGCTTACTTACAATGAAAAACATTCTTCTCCTTTTTCTTCTGCTCCGAACTCCTACATCCGAATCCCATGCCTGTACTTTTATGTGGTAAATTAAATATTTCTTTTCATTTTGGACTTAATCATGTTTTACATCGCTTGGTTCAGGTGGTAATTGTACCTATTTGGAAAAAGGATGATGAAAAAATGGCAGTTCTAAATGCAGCATCATCTGTAAGCGAAGTTCTTCAACGCTCTGGGATTAGAGTTAAACTTGATGACTCAGATCAAAGAACCCCTGGATGGAAATTCAATTTCTGGGAAATGAAGGTTTGGTGTTAAACTTGGATGGAAATTCAGTTTCAGGGACCAAATCATGTTCATTACTTCTGCTCATGCAGCAGGCTCTTTTTATGTTTGAATATCTGATTATATTTATATCATTTTTGTCTTCATATTTCAGGGAGTTCCTCTTAGAATTGAAATTGGTCCTCGTGATGTATCAAATGGAAGTGTGGTGATATCCAGGAGAGATATTCCTGGAAAGCAAGGGAAAGTGTTTGGAATCTCTATGGAGCCTTCAAATTTGGAGGCTTATGTCAAAGACAAGTTGGATGAGATACAGTCCTCTCTTTTGGAAAGGGCAATTGCATTTCGAGATAGGTTCATTCCTTTTCTACTATTTTTGGCTTGTGACTCTTCATTCTTCAACATTACCTTGTCTAACATGCTTTGATTTCTTCAAGATACCAACTTCTAGTTATTGATATTAGTCACATTAATCATCTCTTTCCTAAAGTGAAGAATGTTAATGGTAGCAAATGTTGCATTTTGCTTAAAAAACTTCCACCAAGAAAATTCTGTCCATGTGTTTTGGCTTCAGTAACAAATATATGGGTTGAGCCTGGGTATGATTCTAGCCTGAGTTCAGGTCTTAATGATTTTGCTCCACCATTGAATGGAGAGTAAAGAGGTTCAGAAACTGAGTTAATTGACTTGCTCCTGCAATAGATATTTTCACCTGCTTTAATCTGATTGTTGGTTCTGCACCTAATTTTAAAGTAATTTTAACAGTGAATATAATATCTGATAAATTTTAGGTTTGTGCCCTGTTAAATTGCTAATAAAAAATTTCACTAAGCTGTATACTTACTGTACTGACCAAACCAAGTTCACTAAATGAAATAATTAGAATACTCTAGATTGTCATTAAGAACTGCCTCTAATGCTTTGGTGGTGAAAAAATTATTTGAATCTCATCCAAATAGGCAATAATGAAGGTTTCCTATGTTTATTGAGGTTTTATTATTTAATAAAGCTCCAACAAATGAATTCCATATGTTACATCATAGACTAATAGGCCAGTGCAATCAAACTAAGCTTCGTTTGAAATTTCTCTAAAATTTCATTTTTATTTTACTCTTAAAGTTGTGCACATTCCATTGCACACATGTTCTTGGCATCCCCAGAAATCAGGCAAATCGACATGTTTGGTGTTTCTTTTGCAGTAATATTATAGATGTTAGCACATACGATGATCTTAAAGCTGCAATATCACAAGGAAAATGGGCAAGGGGCCCTTGGTCTGCTAGGTTGTGTTTTTTCCTCCTTTTTTCTTCTATAAATGTGTTTTGATGATGAAAACATAACTTTGAACGTGTATAGATAAGGACCATGATTCACAACTCTAATGTCAAGCTTTACACAATGCCACAGTGATGAAGATGAGTTAAAAGTAAAAGAGGAAACTGGAGCAACTATCAGATGTTTTCCTTTTGAACAGCCACAAGGGATCAAAAGATGCTTGATGACAGGAGGTCCTGCTGAAGAAGTGGCTATTTTTGCCAAATCTTACTAACTGTGCAAGCTTGTTTATTCTTTTAAACTCCGAAATAATGATCTGCAAGCGGGTACTTGTATTTAGTTTTTTTATTGAATTTTTACTTTTTTGAAAAATCAATTCCTTGTTATATAGCTTAGGCAAGTTAGTGAAAATGAAAAAAAACATGTAATGTATTGATCCAGTCAGTGTAACATCTATTCTTAGTTTGTTGTCATTGTTTACAAAGATATTTAAGATAGTGCTGTGGAGAGGATAGAATTTGAAGAATTTATATTGCTGCAGTTTGATAATATTATACTTTGATTTACGGTTGCCTTTCTATGGTTACCTTATATAATTTGGTTTTTTTTTTTTTTTTTGCCTTCATTGCTTGTACTCTTCCGAGCTATGGGATGAAAGAGTATCGTTCATTTATGTTCGTACAATAAAAGTTTAGCTTAAATGATATGAGACCCTTAATTTTTTTTAATTTATATATATATATTGAGATTTTACTCCTCTAAAGGACGAGTGCACCTCAGACTTTAGAGAATAAAATGCATAATTATGACTGTTGGTCACAAATACTTTCACACTTTACCTTCTAAAGCTTAATCTTATATTGAGTAGGTTTGTTAAAGGAAATCCACTAAAATGTTGCAAATGAATGAAGGCAAAATTCATACTTTGTCATCCCCACCCTTGTGGTATTGCCTGGGTCATTGCTAGGATTATCGTTTTCTAATTGCAACCTTAGTCAATGTGTAGGATGGGGTAGGAGATGGAGCACAACAGAAAGTCACAAGAAGATTCATGAGCAATTATATGTCAAATGATACCTTGAAACTCTGTAAGCGCTATAAGTTCCAATTACTCGTATACATTTTAATATCTGAACATTAGAAATACATTTTAATATCTGAACATTAGAAATAATCATTTCTACAAGTGTTTCAGAACCATCACTCCAAAACCAATGCCTAAAAATGTTGCAATTGAAACTCCAAAAATGCCTGTAAGAATTCCAGGAACAACTAAAGATTCCCAGCCTTTGGCCTTGGCCATCCCACATGCTGTTGTAGGGCCCCCAATATTGGCATTAGATGCTAAGAGTAATAGCTTCAAATCAAACTTGAACAACTTTCCTAATCCAAGAACAAGAAGAAGATGGATAGTTACTTGAACTAGTGCAAACATGAAAATACTCGGGGCAGTCTTGATAACATTCCATATACTTCCACAAGCTCCCACCACCACAAAAAATACCTGGAAAATACATCTCATGTTAAATAGCTTAGGTCACATGACGAATTTTTCATGGAATATCAATTAGAAAGTGATTCCCAAGGCCACTTAAAATAACTGCTTTGGATTACAGAAACTGCTTTCCAAATAATATAATGTGACATCGAAGAAAATTGGAATGGAAAGCATCTGGACAAAGAGCAAACCAAAGAAATCAAGCATATTTTTTAAGATCAATCATTCGCCACTATGTAGATTCGATATTATATAAACTTCAAAGCAGTGGTACAAGCATATTTCATGATAGCTACAGGCCTGATTATATTGCCATACGGGAAAACACTGGGTGTCAATATACACACGTTGCCTCAAACAAAAATGGCAATGCAAGCGCTTATCCTCATAGAGATAGAGAACATCTAGGTATACATCTATAATTCTTAAGGGCTTGTTTCGTTTGCATTTTCATTTCCTGTTTTCATTTCATGTTTTCATGCTGTTCTTGTTTCTGAAATTTTACAAAGGAAAAACTGCAAATGCTGAAAACAAAACTTTTTTGTTTCCAACATTTCTAGTTTTTCCTTATCAATAGGGTTTTTAAAAAAGGAAAAAAAGTATGGATGAGATCTTGACTGCTTCCCCTCTTTTTCTGCTAGTTCTACATCAACCATACTACCAATAAAATAATTAAAATAAAACCTTAGGGTATGTTTGTGAGTTGAATTTTGGAGGGGAAGGGAGGGAAGGGAAGGGTTTATTGGAAGCGTTTCCCCCTTTTATGTTTGTGAGTTTAAGTATTTTACAAAGTCTTTCCCTCCTCTTCTTCCCCTCCCTTCTCCCTCCAATCCTTTCCTTTCCCTCCTCTCTAAACTCACAAACACACCCTAGAGAAAGACATTTCAACTGTAATTGTTAAAATGAAGAATTTACATGATATCTCAGGATCATAAAATCCACATTTACAGCTAGCTACAGAAACAAATGGAAGCAAAATAATCTCCAGAGTTTTTGTTACCTGCATCAAAACCAGTGCAAGAGTATGACCAGCTGGTACAAGGGGACCAATCTGCTTTGGGAGGAAAGTGGCTAAAATGACTATGATTGCAGTTATTCCTGGGAGGGTTCCTCCTTGTATGCCAGATAATTTTGTTAGGTATGTAGCAGCTCTACATATTAAAAAAGATGTAGCAAGTGCAGTAGCAGTCTGCAACACAGGGAGGTTGCCCTGATTATCCGATTCCATATACATTGCATCATCTGCCAAGATTACTTACAAAATCAAGCTAAAGTTTACAATGGAGAATGTAATATGTATGTTTGATTACTAGTGAACAGACAATTTTATAAAACTTACATGATCAGCAAAGGGGCATAACTTAATCAAGATTGATTTCTTTTACTTTTACCACATAAATTTCCAGTAGTTTCCCATTTAATTCCTCAATCCTACTCCCCTTTTTTTCTAACTCATTTAACATCTAAGGTATCTTGCATTTTGCAATGAGCTGCATTGCAAAGATTGATTCCTGATAAGATAAATATAACTTTTCCTTTTCTCCTTATTGAATTAGCTCTCATTATTGCAAGATAATATCTGTTAAATTAAATTTATAGGAAAAAGTTATAAAAAAAAATTACTTATTTTTGACAGGTTACATAGGTCAATGGGTTCAAAAAGAAAAAGATCTAAATGTCTTTGTTTTGGGTGCAAATTAATTATTTTCATAAATGATGACACTGGAAACAATCTACATGTGGGTGTTAGTGTGTTCATTATGGAAAACCAATTGACATGCAAATTTGAAATATCTTTATCTTTTTCCCCTATCAATTGCAATATTGTAATCATCTGGAATCAAAATAGTGCATAAATTATTAATATGGCCAGATATTAAATTACAACTATTCATTCTACCAACTGAAATAAAACACTGATTCCACAAATTCTGGCTTAAGCTCAGAAAATACAGCGACAAACAGCTTATATTTATAATCATTTCAAAATTTTAAAGCAAGAACCAAATTGATATTTATAATCCAGTCAAACATGACATACCAGTGGTTGGAGCTGCAGCCTCAGCAGGTATTTTAGAAGCCAATGCAAACAATACCATAAAATATAGAGCACAGATAACATTATCTGCTGCCACTCCTGCAGCTAAAACTGATGCAGACAAACCAAGCGCCTCTGAAACGGCAACATAATTAACAGCTACAGCAATCAACATGAAAAGGACAAAGGAAATTTATTCAGGTATTAAGTTATAGTTACAAAAATCAATGCACATGTTTAAAATAATTTAACTACCGAAAATTAACACTTCACACTCCATGCAACTTAACCATCCATCATTCCATCATGTTGCAAGAATAGAGATATATGCAATCCAACTTCTATGGCATCAATAAGTATTCAAAAAGTAAAAGATCATTTCCAAAAAAAGCAAGAACCAAACATGTGCTTAGTCTAGTGCACTCAAAATTTGGGAGCAAAAAGTTCATTGTTGAAGAAAGTTTACTATATATATTTTTGTCTTTTGTTGAACCATGCTAAAGAATTCATGCTAATGTTTTGTCAGGCAAGTATTGGTTATAGGCATCTATTACATGGAAAAACCCCATATATTGCAACCAGAAAATGCAAAATCTCAGGGTAATCTAGTCAAGTTAAATTGACACAAAATATAACTCCAAAGGACTGTCCCAATTATAATCCTGCATTATTACCATTAATTAATTAAAAAGAGTGGATGATTGTTATCATAAAAACTGCAATGAACTTAATGAACTTCTAATCCATATCCATGGATTAGGTCCAAAAAACAAACTACAAGTATGCATGCAGCAACTTGTTTAAGCACTTACATCCACCAATATAGCTACCCATGAGAGCAGCTGCTATTTTCCAGTTGTCAGGACCAAGAGATCGCATAGGGACTATAAGAAATGCCACTAGTGTGCCAACAACAGATGCAACTGCCATCCAGAAGATCAGAATAAAACAGAAAATGAGAATGAGAATGATAATAATGATTAAAAAACAAAGAATCAGCTCAAAAAAACAGAGAAGAGTACATTCTGAATGACTGAATCTAACATAATTAGAATACAATAACAATAAAGGCTGCAAGGAAGAACAAAGCTACAAAATAATTATTAAGGTTTTAAAGTGAAGTTACAGTGCAGCCGATGCAGTTTGCAATCACAGCTTGATGTAGTTGTAGGTGGTCATAAAAAGATTCAGGACCCAGACTTTTCCTAACCATTAATCAATGTTAAGACTTAAGACAAGGCACATAATAAACTGAATAATTTGAGATCAATGATCACCATACTGACTAGAAATTTTATTCTATTTTAGGTTATCTTATTCCAACTTATATTAGGATTATTTTGTTAGGGTGTTTGGTTATGCTGGGACACTTTTTGATGATTATATGCATTTAGTATTTTCTTTATTCGAAGAATATCTGAAATCTGAATTCATTAGTATTTTCTTTATTTCCATTAACCCACTTTCCACGTACTAAACCAGGTGGATTCTTTCTCTACAATCTATCTAATCTTATATTGGGGTATTCATTGTAATCTTGTTCATTCTGAAATTTATTTCCCCTAGTTTAACTTTTCTACACTCTGTTATTGAGTCAATTTTATGTGAGTCCCACTAAATAGTTTAAGCTCAATATTTATTTAGAGTGTGTTTGGTAAGTCATTTCAGCTAGCTGAAAGCTAAAATTAGTAGCTGAAATCATTTCAGCTGTGTTTGGTAAAGTAATTTTTTTGGGTAGCTATTAGTTTTTCTTGAAAAGCTACTTGAGGTAGCTTATTTTAAAAAGCTCTCATTTTCAGCTACTAGCTGAAAATTTATTAAAAGTTTATTCCTCAACCACCTCACTCATAATTATTTAATAATTAATGATGTTCTTGTATATCATTTACCATTTTCAGCTAGTTTTATCAAACACCTTCAATTAAATCAACTAGTTTTTCAACTTTCAGCTAGTTTTATCATACACACTTAATGAGATTCACTTGAGATTCATCCAATAAGAAAGGGTGTGTCATAAAAAGTACCATCTCTGTTCCTATTTAACTGTCCACTTTAACTAAAACACACATATTAAGGAATGTAATTATTACTCTCGTTTTCATGGAAATAAATTTTAAACTTTCCATTTTACCTTTTTATCTCTCTTACTATTATTGGCTCTCATTAGTTTTTATTAGTGGACCATTTATTAACATAGGGGTAAAATGAAGAAAAGTGTATTTATTAGTGCATTGGGTTTGTAAGTGGACAGTTAAATAGAAACAAATTTTTTCTTTGAAAGTGGACAGTTAAATAGGAACGGAGGTAGTATGTCAAAAAAATGCATTACTGGTATTAATCTTATTGACAATCCCAAAAAAGGATGACCATTTGAGACAACCATTCTCAAATTTTCCAAGAACCACAAAATATATACCTCTAGAGCAGAATCTCTGGTAAAGGGATGCATGAAGTTCCTATTAGAATCACCTGACCCAAGTAAGAAAGCTAAGAGCAGTTTCCCAGTTGAACGCACCACTTTGTGCAAGTTTGCTCCAAACAATAGCAATGGAATAGTTAAAGGTAGCAGAAACTCCAAGACAATAGAATATGCTGGTGCCTCATGTGGAAGTATTCCTACATTACTTGCTGCAAGCCCAACTAACGTGCTCACCAGAGCAGCACTTACCATGCTCCCAATCTTGCTCTTCTCCGACCTAACCTTGTAATATAATATATGTTCATTTAATTACTACCCAAGATGCTTGCTAGAACAAAATAATCTATTTTTCCTATATACAATTCCAACAATGTGTCAGATGATGAAAGTTATTTTGAACCTCATATATTCCTTTGCTACAAGCATTAAGCATTAGCTAGTAGCATTGTTGGTGATAGGAAACATAATGTTATTTTTTATATTTCTTGTGCAAACATTTGAAAATAAAAAACAAAGGGAAAATAAGGGTATAATTTGAGAAAATGCTTTCAGTTTTTATTTCATTATTTTACTAATAATTACAAATGTATCATTTTATTTTTACTCTATATTTGTTTTAAAAAACTTGTACATAAAAATGATGAAAAAAAAAATTGTTGAATGAGTGAAAATAACAAAGAACAAAAGAATCAGCAAAGGAAAAAAAAAACCTATGAAACAAAGTGATGAAAATAATAGTAAAAATATTATTTATATACAAGTATCTAAAATCAAGAAAATAAAAGTAAAGTGATATTTTTATAATTATTAGTAATAATAAGAAATAAAAATATATTTTCTTGAATTAAGCATATCATAAAATATTATTTTTATAATTATTAATGATAACAGAAAATTAAAATATTCTCAAGCTAAATCATACAATTCATAACTGCGAATTGCATACACAAACTTGTTGTAATGATGCCAAATCATTATTTTAAATTCAAAAACTTGTAATCATTACATAACGCAGACCATTTTTTAAAATCTTAACTATATTCACAATAATTTTTTTTGTATATAATTTTTCACAATAATTTCTTGCACAACGTTTTCCCTATTTTTCGAGTAACCATTCAAATAGGATAAGGAAAATCACTACCAAATTGTAAATTATGATTCAACCAAGAGAGAGAGGTGATTACCAGAGACCAAAAGCGCCAATGGCGAAGAGAGTAGACCAAATGCCCCAATGGTCATCCGGGGAAACGATAGGGTGTCTCAGCTGTGACCTCACCGCAACACTTCCATTTGTACGAGGTTCCTTCGAGAAAAACGAGGTCAGCCTTGGCGTCGTGGTGGTCGTGCTTTGAGGTAGTAGTAGTAGTGGAAATGGGTTCATGTTTATACGGAGAGAACGGTGGAGTAACAGGTGGCACGACGGTATTGGCTGTGACGGAGAGAGGACGGTGACCGCTGGCATTCCGAAGACAGCCATTGGTGAGAGGAGATTCTGATAGGAGCCTAGTGGACTGGCTTATCACCTGAATGTATTCCAATTCATGGGAGAAGATGACGTGTGATGATGATTACGTGGCAAATGCCATGCTGATTAACACGTGCCTTGCACGTGATAAGGAAAGTCTAGTTAGTGTATTTGGATTCACGTTTGTAAACTTGAGTTTGGATGAACGTGATTTAATGTGAACTTAAGTTTGTATAAACATGATTTTATGTTTTGATAATTTATTGCAAACGTGAGTTTAAGAATAAGAATGTTGTTTGATGATATTTTTTTGAATCATATTTGGAGATATAATTACTAAAAAGGACATGTTTTTGTTTGTTATATAGATTTCCATTTTATTGATATTAATACTAACAAACACCTTTTTTATTTATGTAAAAACATTAGGAATATGTGTGATATTTTAATTATTGAAATAAAACACATATGTTAAAAGCTTGGAAATAAAATAAAATAACCGATAAAGTATTATTGAGCATAAATATTCTTAAAACATAACTATAAAATATAACATTGAAATAATTTTGAATTATAAACTAAAAAACTAGATTACTATATTTATAGTAGATATAATTAAAGGGGTGTAATTGAATGCATTTTGTTGGTTGCATGCCTAAGAGTTCGTGGCCTTTGTAGCTGATTTGGTGGGAACGTGCAATGGGAATGTAGTTAGAATCACCAACCAAAAAAAAAAAAGAATCACCAACAAAAATGGGAATACACTAAAGGGATGACATATTTTAGACAAACAAAAATGTTGCCTCAAGTATTATTCAAAGAAAACTATATATCAACCATTGGATATAACTAAACCCAATGAAATGTTGGATTGAGGAAATGTTGGATTCAGGACTTGACAGAACTCCTCCTGCAATATTGCTCCAAGCTTATATTTATAATCATTATTGCTTGCAGTGGTGGTGACACTTGTTCAACATGCAAGGCTATTCCCATTGCGTGGCCGCCACGTTCATAGAAAAGAAAATTTAGAAACTTTGATTAAAAGAATTTTGAGTATAGCTCCCGCTGCATCTCTGTAACCACATCGAGCAGCAGCTGCTGCTATGAACATCACCACAAGTCCACAACGTCCATTGGCTGCAACGTTCAACATGCAAGGTTAGTCCCATTAGAGATATATGATTATACGAGGTAGCAAGAAAACACAGCAGGCTCTTGTGATTGAAGGGTAAAAATGAAAAGTGAAGAAGCATGAGTAAATGCAGGAGGTTGAATCGCATAATGTGCAACGCATGCAGAAGCTTATAATTGTTGCATCTGAAAAAATGTGAGTTTACTTTCAAACTCACATCACAGAAGCTAAACTAAACCATGCTTGAAATGACAAACTCACATCTACATGAACAATACGTGTGTCTAGCTTGTTGGAACGCCCATCTAAACACGCCCTTAGTGTCTGTTTGTTTTTGCGTTTGAACAATCAAAACCATGGTTTTGCGAATTTGACTTTAAATCACTTCCGGTGTTTCGTAAAATATACCTCACTTATCTCAACTATTGATTTTTAGAATCAATTCTACTCAACTGTAAACCAAGCGAACACTTAATCTCATAATTCATTTTGAGGCTGATATTCAAAACGGGCTATGACTAAACACATGTGTATCTTTGTCATAAAAAATATCACATGAACTATGAAAAATTGAAAATGTGTATTAACCAATTTGGACGTGAATTCATTTCTTGCAAGACAAAATAATTGTGTTTGAAAACTATGTTTGATAACAATAAGCGTGTAAATCAGCTGATAGGAGCTATTACAGTTTAATAAGTGATTTTGGGTTTAAGTCTGAAAGAGGCGACCGCCTTAAATATTTGGAAGAAGGGTTTTACCGTCCACAAAGGACTTATCTGGCTATTATTTCTAGTGGAGGATACATTTATACAAAAAAATAAAAATAATCACCCACTAAATTTGAACACAAATCAAATTTTCTCAAACACACTATCCTAAAATGTTTTTGGAATTGGGATCTTTTAAGTAGGAAAAAAATGGCGGGTGATGACCAAGAGGCTTACATAAAGAACGGCAGAAAAATGTATTTTATGAATAAGAGACTAGCATGAAAAAGGGCCAATTTGTTTATGAATTTAGCTGAATGTGAATTCTCATCAAAGGTAAGTGATTGTAATAGAAGTGAACTATTAACTTTAAGCATATTTTACTTGTAATATCAAGAATCTAAATCCTAAAATTGTTGGTATTTTGAAAAGAAAGAAAGAATTGCTTAATTATCACTCTCAATCCAAAGTTAGTCTCAATCAATCAAGACCGAAAAGAAAATCTTTCCATAGTTATTTCAGTTATTTTGCCTCAGGTTTTAAACTACCTTTTCTAGAAAGAATGGAAACATACATGATACAAATATGACACTATATACAACACAATAATATTATGATATAAAATATAATATTAGCTTAAAACATATATTTAAACTTAAAATAAAGACATAAGTGCCTCATAAGTTAACCTGTTATTGTGAATGCAATGAAAATATTATTATTTAATTAAATTGTTATGATTCCATTTCATTTAAAATTAAGATTCCACCCCAATTTCAATTAGGAGACTAAGCTGAATCAAATATATGAATTCAATTTAATGGGGTTACAAACAACTGATCCACATTCAATTTATACGTCACTGAACCTTCCCCTGATTTTACAATTTCTACTTACACAATGGACTCAAGAAATATTGTCACTTTGCTTCTGCTTCTTGGTCCTAGAGCTCTCCTCCTCTAAAGATTTCAATTTATTCTTTATTGCAGCTATTTTTGCACTACGACTTGTCTGTCCCATGCCACCACCAGTGAGATGCATCTTGTGTCCTTCACCTGTTGCTTTTGTAGAGCTATCAGCTGTTTCCAACATGTACTTCTCACTAGCAAGACGAACCACCAATGGCCTGCCACAAGCTAACTTCCCATGCATTTTCTCCTTGGCCAATTCTGCTTCCTGCATTCTCACTTTAATAATGGAAATCAGGAACTGCTTCAAAGTGAAGTAACAAAAGTATGCAATCAACATACCTCTTTTGTGCTATACTGGATAAACGCAAAACCGCGAGGTTCTCCACGTTTTGGGCCACGAGTGTGCCACAAGAAGTCCTCAGAAACGATCTTTCCAAAGGGGGAAAACATTTTAAGCAGAGCAGCTCTGGAATATATTGAAAAGAATACGAGAGAATAAGTGTGTGTAATGAAGCACAGGACAAAGGGGGTCTTACAAATTGCATTATGCACTGGTTAAGAAATCAAGAAATGGAAAGTATTTTACTAAAAATTACAGCATTTCATACATTGGTAACTTAAAAAAAGTTGTACTTTTCAATAAATACTTTCTATTGTTCAAATTTTAACCATCGCACTTAAGGCATTCTTTAGGATTTGGAAAAAAAAACAATTAAGCCTTGCAGGGGAGTTAGCAAGTCTCACTCTGTAATTCTGAGATCAAGGTTGCCAATATATAGTCTATTTTCACACTTATCATCAATAGAACCATTTGGATCCTGCATTCAGCAACACATAAAGTAAGTGTAGAACAAAATGACCTAGGAAATATCAAAATCTACCAGACTAATTTTGGATACTATCATGTTAACTAAATTCTAAGAATTCAAAAATATGAATTTATTCCCAAAGTAATGCACATGGGATAGGATGTGCTCTTTTGCAGCTGTACTTTTTAGGAGGATATATTGTCACCTTCTGTAATACATTTTTCAGTTTAACAGAACTTCTTTTACATACATGCATACATCTTATTTGAATTTCCTCTGACATACAAAAATTATACACATGATGCTTAGACAAGGAACTCATATTGATAGGTGAAAAACAATACAGAACCCTATCCCTCCAGACAAGTATTTATACTTTATAGTATTAGACATTCCGAGATCACTCCACCATCCATAAAGAGCAGGATGAAAGAAATTCCTAAAGCTACTGCAAATTAAATCAAATTAAAAATAAACACAATATAGTTTAGAGACCAAACATTGAACATACCATGACAGCAAAGCACGTGAGTGAAACCTCAACCAAAACTCTGAAGCATCAAACGTGCATTACTCTGCAAATGAACAATCTACTGTAACACTCAACTCAAGCCTTTACATATTACTCAAAACAGCAAGTTCACAAAATTCTTTAGCAGAATCAACTTAGATGGATTTAAGTAGATATTTGAATGCAATATCATTGAGTACAATCATCACTTAACCAACAACAGAGACATCACTTTCCAGTGCAATTGCAAATTTGCAATAACAAGACCTGAAAGAGGAAACAAGACGTATCCGTGCACACATAATTTCGATGCAAACCTCATTTACTTAAAACCAAAAACGAATAATTCTTAATGATGTAAAAAAAAAAAGAAATTGGGCATCTGATCAAATTCTTAATCTTGCAAAACATGCTTTCAGTTAAAAAAGAAAAACAAAAACATAGAAAAATTCCCATTTCAGTTAAATGTAGGCTACAAAACAGAATGAACAACTATGCAATGAATTCACCAGTTGTAATCTGCTGCCAGCAATAAACAACCAAATACGTTAATCCCAAATTGCCCACCTAATCAATTATATGTTTTTATTTTGAGGTGCTAAAAGAAGATCATGGAAGCAGAAAAGAAAAATTGATGGAGAAGATGTTACCGTGCAGAAAAATTGAGGCGTCGGTTTTAGCTAACAGAAGAAAAGTGACGAATTAGGGTTTTACTCTCCCTCTCTCTCCCTCTCCCTCTCTCTCTCGTGCAGAAGACGGATGGACGAAGAAACAAACAAGGTGGCGTTGCTTCACGGTCACATAGAACTGGGCTTGATGAAATGGGCTCTGACCGGTGATCCAATTTCCATTGGAGTTACTTTTAACACCCTTTTTACTATTCACACTCCTTTTTTTTAATTTTTAAAATTCCCATCCTACCCATACTCACCTCCACCTCCACCTCCACCTCCACCTCCTAACACCTAGAGCCGGCAAAATGGGCTAGCCCGACCAGGCCGGCCCGCAAAACGTAGGGCTCGACACCTATTTTAGAAGCCCGAATACCTTCCGGGCTTTTTAGCCCAATCCGATAAAGCCCGCAAAAACCCACCAAAAAACCGGGTTACCCGCAAAAGGGTAGGGCTCGGGCACCTATTTTAGAAGCCCGAACAACTTCCGGACTTTTTAGCCCAACCCAATAAAGCCCGCTACCCGCATCAAGGCGGGCCGGGCGGGGTAGCCCGAATTGCCACCTATACTAACACCGTACCAATACTCCATTTAAGTTTTCTGGAAAAGTAATACTTCTAAAATTTAATTTTTAAAAAAAATTAATTTCCGAAAACTAAATGATAAAAATGGTCTCTAGAAATTAATTTCCGGAAATTTCTATATACATACAAATTTTTAACTTTTAGCAACGAAAAAAGTTAAAAATTTGTAAAATATATATATCCTTGAATTTCTTATTCGTGATGCATAGTGTTGCTTTCTATTTCTACTCGGCAGCGAATAAAGAAGGGGCCATCTCGATAACGAATCCATCGCGCTTGGTAAGCGCTTCGTTGTAGCCAAGCTTCGACCCCGACTGCTCGTCCTTACTTAGGCTCTTTGTCATGCTCCCCGGAAAAGGGCGAAGTGGAAATGGAATAAGAAGAAAGCTGGTAGCATAGATTCAGGCTACCCTAGATTTCCTCTTTTAAATTTTATAAAACCTCTAATCTAAAATAAAAACAAAAAGATTTACTCTTTACTCAAGTTCTCAATAAAGATCAAACAACATTTTATTGATATATTCTTCTTTTTTTTTATTTTATAAATTACTTATTCAATTCTCAATTATGACAGAAAATAAATGAAATGTACAACTCTTGAATATATATATATATATTCTGAGGTATTTTTTCCGGAAGTTAATTTCCATAAGTCATTTTTATCATTTGGTTTCCGGAAATAATTTCCAGAAAGAGAAAAAAAATTGAATGGAGTGGTGGTAGGGTGTCAGGAGGTGGAGATGGGTTGGGGAGGAAGGGGTGGTGGCAGTGGTCGTTGGGGTGGGGTATGGGTGATGGGAGGAGGGTAGTTTGGGAAAAAAATTAAAAATGGTAGGGTAGAGTGCAAATAGCAAAAAGAGGTGCTAAAAGCAACTCCCAATTTCCATTTCTTTTTGCTTTTTTGTCCATATTGACAGCCCAAGGGAGATTCGAGGTCTAGCTTCGGACAAAAATTGGTTCGACTATCTTTTTGCAATAATGATATTTATACACTTATAAAATTCACAATTTTTTCAAGAAATTTTAAGATGGATCACTGATAGCAGGTGAATTACGGATCTAAAATTGAGCAAAGGAAATGATTAGATCACCAAAAGAGACCAAGAACACAGCGGCCAAAATGCCAAATAAAGTGTAGAAAATTAAGAGAATTGAAAGAGAAAATGGATGAGAAAGAGATGGAGATTGACACCACTGATAAAGGCAACCCTTTCAGCAGGTATGACTTAGTGAAGATTCGCCACCGGCTCTCGGAGTTGGATAAGAATTACCATGGTTTAAGCAAAAACCACTATGCCTTCTCAACTCTCACAAGAGGAGAAAATGAAACATAAAGCTCATTTTATAAAATGATTGATTAACCTTACAAGAGTGAAGAGACCTCCATTTTATAGAAGCGAGGGGCGGCCAAGTGAGGGGAAAAATACAAGGGAATTAATTTAATGGGATTTGAACCCAAGCCTCCTATGCCAAGTAGCATGACAACCTCTTAGCCACTTAAACTCCTAATATTAGCACCCAAGACTAGAGTAGTAGGAGGAAATTACATGAAAATGAAACACAAGACAATTCCTATCAAACTATGGTTTAGAGGCCATGACTAGTAGGCACTCTAATTTAGGGGATTAAAATTACAAATAAAATAAAAGAAAATGGATAGTGTTGACCAAGATTAGTATGGTTAATGTTGACTTAAGAAAGTCAACTCTCCTTACTTGGGCCTTCATGTGCCCCAGCACTAGCCTTGCTGGTCCAAGCTCCCTTAACTCCAGCTGTTTTCTCAGGTAGCATGCCATCAATCATAAAAAAAATAACTTAAAATAAACTTGTTATTATAAATAATATAAATTTTAATATTAAAAAATTAATAATTTATATTATAAAATTTAATTTAATTTTTATGGTATCAAAATTGAGAGTCTACCGTGGACCCAAATTTAGAAGTGTTTACCCTAAAATCTCTCTTTTTCTCCACCTCATTATTAATTTTTTTGTTACGTCATCATTTTCCTCATGCCATTTGAAGAAGTTACAAGTATTTTTCTGTCTGCAGTAAGATGAACAGAGTAGTTGAATGTGTGAAAAAAAATGAAGGTTTAAACTTTGTATGAATGGAACATACCTTCCAATTAGGGCATTATTAAAACTTCCTCCCGAGATTTTTTGCATTAGTGGAGGAGAGGAGGAGTATTTTGTCTCCGCAACGACATTTTTTGTGGTGTGGGTTGTAACCAGAAGTGAAGGATTTGCTCATGGAACACATCCTCTGTTTTACTCTGTTCCAATTTTAGATGCAAAAAGTTTGACAAATGATATGGTGGAAAGAAGCAAAAATGAAGAAGAAGCGACCAAGTAAGATTGTATCAGGGAGAAGAAGCGAGAAATAACAATGAAGGAGGGCAATGTACATGTTTACGATAATTGATGCAAGAGAGGCTTTGCGCTGCTGGTGAGTGGTTTCCGTTGCAACACAGTGGACTGGTTAATAAAGGATTAGGGAGATTGGAATATGACCATTGTTGGGAATTTATATATGTTTTTGTAAAGATCCATTGTTGGGACTTCGGGTTACTGTTGTTGTGCATGTGGGCCAAGAAGGCTATGATGATAGTGTTGATGGGCCGCTCTACAATGGTTTTGTGCACGTTTATTTTCTAACAAAAAAAGGTAAGGTTATTGAAGCCTCCTGGTTTAGAAGTATAGGAAAGAAACCCTTACAAAGTGGCCCAAGTTAACAAAAAAAAAGTGGCGAAGGACACTACTCGTTTGAAAATCTTCTTGAAGCTTGACTTGCACAGACATGTGACCAATATAAATAAGCGAAAGACAAGGATATTTGCATGTGGACCTTCAACATTTCATGTAGGCCCATGGTTTGTACTTTTTGGATGAAAAAACTGGAGCACGATAGATGGTTGACTATGGTAGCTGGTAATTAAGATGAAGATAATAATATATTTATGATTCGGCCAAAAGAAATAATATGTAGAAAATGTTCACAAGGAAAACCAGCAGACTCCAACCCTAAACATTCACACTTGTAGTCATTCGTTGATGGATAATAAGACACACATCATTCCTTCATTACCATCACCAGTCTTCTTCATAGTGAACATGGTGTACATCAATATTTGTGTGAAACCCATTTCAGTCATACTACTTGCCTTGTAAATAATTGGAAGAGAAAGGTGTAATGCTTATAAGCTGATTTCTCAAGAATTGGAAGGTTAGTCACTAACATAGGCTCACCATACATACATGCAAATTCATCTTCAAATTCTTTATATTGTATGTGACTCAAACATCGATAATAGTGTTGTAAAAGATTTGTCAAGTTATAACGAGAATGAACATACTTACCTAACTCAGTAGGTAAACTCTCACAATGGAAGGTTGTCCAGAATCCAACAAAGAAATTACCTCTAAAGTATGCAGCTGCCCATTTAGACCTACAATCATACAATTTTTTCACCCAGTGATGGTCTTCTAACCCAAACTTTGTAACCATTTCATTCCACCTTTGACGAAATTGATTAACATCATAGTCTCCCGACATACACCTTACAAACTCACCATTGAATTGTGTTTTTTACATTCGAAGTTGCATTTCTTTGCAAATGCTAAGCACATAGACAATGACGGGCATTAGGAAAGACACTCTTTATTGCATTCCTCATTGCCTTGTCTCCATCAGTTATTATAGTAGCAGTTGGGTCTTTCCCCTTCAAGACTTCTAAAAACTCTCTTAAGACCTATACGTAAGTATCCTCAAGTTCATTAGCAACGATTGCATCAACAAATATTGTTGCCCCATTGTGGCTATTGACTCTAGAAAACACAACCAAATGCAATAAATACTTGTTCTTCCCATATGTTGCATCAAAAGCAACAACATCACCAAAAACATTGTAATTTCTCTACATAATTTCGTCACTCCAAAACAAGTGATGTCATTTACTTTCATCATCTACAGTATGCTCATAGTGCATTGATTCATCTTTATTAGCCAATTCAGCAAGATATTTAAAAGCAGCCACAACATCAGAGGCTTCTTTCTTTCTCTGTCGTTTAACCTGGTTATAGATGTCCTTCTTCTCGAAGCCAATCTTCTCATACCCATCGCATTGCAATGCAAAATACCCATAAATATGAGATGGGCCAATATTGGCCCGTAACATGTTATTCATTTAAATAATATCACATTCACGCATCTTTCCATGGCCAAGAAGCATTTTAGAGTGCCTTCGATCCAATACGTCATAATTGTGGGTGTCAATGAACATTATTTCATACCAATGTCTTTTAACTTTGTCAACATGAACTAAAAAATTGGCAGGACATTTGCAATGAGTTTCTAGCCTGATAGCAGTACGAGAGCTAATCTAGAATTGAAACCAGAAATCAATGGGTCAGTGTAAAATTGAGCAAACAAAGCTGAAAATTCATCTCATAAAATAAGAGAAAAATGGAGAAGAAACTCGAAAGTGGAGGAGATATGAGGCGAATGAACACCACTATGAAGGCAACTCGTTCAGTAGAGCCTTGAACTTAGGAGGGCTAGATAAGTCTCTTGAATGGTTTGGGGAAGCACCATCAACCCTCTCTAACTCACAGAATGAGGAGGAATCTCAGCAAAGTTTCTCTATATTAAAATTAAGTGTGTCAAATACAAGAGAGGGCCTCCCTATTTATAGGAGAAGGGGGCGGCCAAGGAGAGGAAAAAGGAGAAAATAAAAGAGCTAAAACTATATGTGGGTGTTGAACCCATGGTCACCTTAGGGTAAGTAGTATGGAAGCTACTAACCACTAAAACTCACTAAAAGTAGCACCCCTCACATGCTAATCCTAATTAGGAAAATAAAATTAACAAAAATACAAGGAAATCCTAGTTAATCTTAAACTAATGAGGTACAATGGGTCATGTACCCTTGGGTAGGGCCTCTTGTGTCCTTTTGAAGGCCAGTATACTTAAAAATATAGGACAAAAATTTGGATAGCTCTTATTTGATTCTCTTAGCCCTCCCCCTAGTCATATGGCAACTCAGCTCCTCCAATGCCATTTTATCAGGTGACTCCTTAGCTTTGCCATCATGGCCTAATTTGTCGCATCCTATCTTTTTTTAAGCCCTCTATTCTGTCAAACTCCTTTGCTAGAACACCAAAAATCTTGTTCAGCTCTTCATTTGTTTTCTTACTATGCAAAATTCTTCCTTCTCTAACACTAAACCCATTAGCTTTTGCATATTTACAATAAAACTTGTAAGCAACATCCAAATTAGGAAAATCATACAATGTTATCAAATGAGGGCTAAAACTAGCTAGGTCCATCTTCGCAATGCCATCATCAAAGTCAATTCCAGTTCTTAATGCATTATCAAAATTATCATTATTTTCCCCACCAACATTCTCATTCTTACCATTAAACCCTTCATCATGACCATCATCAAATTCACGTTGTACAAAACCTTCCCCACCATCAGGTTCTTCTGAGTATGCATATGAACAATCATCTTCTAACCATTCCTCTAAACCATCTTCTTTTGACCCTTCCTTTGTATCGCCTTCACTTACATTAATAGTGCGTACATATTCATTCTTAGCAAAGAAAAACAATTCATCCAAACCCTATGTGTGTGTGTGTGTGTTTATATATAAGCATAATCACACATCCACGGTCACTATAAACTGAAATAAAAATATAACCTCTCATTATAGAAATAACCTTGTTGTTACCTTTGTCATTACATCAGTATACCATTGAATACTACGATTTGTGTGTTCTTCATTTGACTTACTCATTTATCAGACCAATTTAGACAACTCATGTACCAAAAAAAATTCATTCAAAATTTAAAGACGATTTTATTCCATATCTATATACATTAAAACACAAAACTGACTTGAAACCTCAAAATTGACTTCAAACCCATTTCCTACACCTAACAGTGTAATCATCGTGACAATATATCCCCTATTGAGATGCAAAAAACAAATGGAGTGTGTTAACTAATGACCCACTTACCTCTTATATAATTCAACCACTTATTCTTGTCCTCCCACCATATGATGGGACTTCGTCACTAGACACTTTTAGATCAACCCGTCATACACCGACTCCGACATGCACGTTAAGCACGTGAGGGATTCTCCAATCACCCAATGCCTGATGCGCACCCAACGAATTCAAAGAGCAGCAAGAAATTTCCAACAATGGCCGACCAATACTACAGTGAGAGAAAGCTAAACCATTTTCCACATAATACTCTTACAAGATGCTTATTAAATGTGACACCAACCAGTATTCAAAAGCAATAAATCATCACCACCTACTTCTTTGTTTTATTTAACATGCTGCCTGTAACCGTTTCACATCAATAGGCCATTGGTAATCATTATTTGTCTCTTTTGGCATAATGACGTAACAACAATTAACAAGTTTGGTGGGTCGCATTTCAAAAATCTACTAGTAGGTCATTTAACTGGTGATATCAGGTGAAACTAAAAAAAGGGTGGAATACGAGAGTTTGGGTGAAACACCCTAGAACAACCCATTTATAGACTTATAAATTTCATGTCTTTTTCGAGAAATTTTAAGACGGGTCACAAAAAAAGTAACTTACAATAAACCTTTACTAAAAATAGTATAAAATAAATTTTAAAAAATAAATATATATTATAAAATTAAATTTATTTTTTATAGTATTAAAATTTAGAGTATACCGTGGAACCAAATTTAAAAGTGTCTACCCTAAAATCTATCTTTTCATCCACCTCATTATTATTTCTGTCTCATACTTCCTTTTACGTTATCATTCATCATATCTATCACTTTCACTTTCATCTTTTTTTTTTCTTTCTTTCTATCTCTCTCTTCCCTCCACCTCTACATCCCAAAATTAGGATGTACAATGATAATTGCCCATATTTTTAAGTTTTGACACCACATGGGTGATGTACCAACCCAATATTTACCATTGCATATATTTTTTTAAACGACGGTTGGGATTAAGAATAAACTACTTATTTGAGGTGAAAGGTAAAATTATTCTCCTTTTCTTACACTCTATTTTCTCTCAAAGTCTTAAGTGCGAAATAGTTAATGAGAAATCCTTTTGTTCTTTACTCTAACGAAAATGGTTCATTCTAAACTAACATTCTATTAGGGTTGACCTTTCTCAATGACCTCTTCTTTGCAATTTTTTTATTTATTTATGATGACTACTTTATAAAACCATATTTTATACATATTTGGTCACCAACCTGCTTTAAAAAAGGTCATTTTCATGAGGTATACACCTATAAGTGTGGGTCATGCATCTTAGAAGCCACCATCTTTTTAACTTTTGTTGGGTAAGTTTAAGATACATGAGGTCAAAATAACTTGCTATAGTAGGTTGCTCACTAGCAACACTAAAAATCCAAAATTGCAAAGTGGTCTTTAACATACTGTGATCTTCAACGCCTTACTATCTCACTCTCACCAGTGACAAACTGCCACCATTAAACATCACATACAGATCCTACCATCTTTGCTACACCAAATACAATAACTTGAAATTTCTCATCATCCATAACTTCAGCCCAAAGATATTTTTTAACACTAGAGTCATTTAAAATGGTTCTAGCCATTTCTTGTAGTGTCATATTCCTTCTTTTTACAACTCCATTTTATTATGGAGTTCTAGGGCATGAAAGGCTGTGAGAATTGTCATTCTCACCAAAGAAGGCTTTGAATAAGGAGTCCTCAAACTCCCCTTCATAATCACAACTCATAGATGCAATATTGGATCATTTTTCAGTTTGGACCTTCTTGCAGAAGCTTCTAAAGGCAATCATTCTAAGGCTACAAAAATAATCTCATTTGGATTAGTACATCCAAAGAAATTCTAATTCCAAGTTACTGCCTTAGATCAGAAAAATATCATTGACTTCTATACTTCAAACTGCATTTGTGAATTATTTTCAATTCACACAAAAATGAGATTTCACCATAATATACTAGATATCTCAAGCTTTCTAACAAGACAAAGATCATGCAATTTGGATTTTCCTATCCCAAGATATGATTCATTTAAGTTAACTAATTTATCACAAAGTGCAGAATGGGACAGTTCTATTTTTTATACACTGATACAAATCCATGAAACCAAAAATTTAGATACTTAATGGAGTTAATCTGTTATGTATTATCTTTCAAATCCAACTGGTTTCACTTGAGAAAGATTTTTCTAGCTCCAGTTATGAACATCCAAAAAAAATAGGCTCAAATATGATCATATAACATAACAACCTACTTTAATGACTTACTGGAAATTATTTAGATGTTCAAAAATTCTGAATCTTTCCAGTCTAAAATTAATATGAATCAGTTTTCCAATGAATTTTTTTCACTAAAATATCATTCTCAAGTTATGATCTGATGAAGTGGACTGCTTTATGTCAGAATCTATAGCAGAACAACTATATTCACGAATTTACTGGGACTCTAGTAGTTGTGATAAAATTCTCAAACTTTCCAGTTTAATACTAACATGAATAAGCTTTCAAATAAAATTGGTTTCACTGAAAAATCATTCTTGTGGCTCAAGTTATGATCTGTTGATGTGTACTAGTTTATATCAGAACTTATGACAGGACAACTGTATTCAAAATTTTACTGGGACTTTTGTGATTAAGATGAATTTTTCAAACTTTCCAGTTTAATAATATCATAAATAAGCTTTCAAACAAAATTGGTTTCACTCAAAAAGCATTTCTATAGCTAAAGATATGATCAATTGAAGTTGACTAGTTTATATCAGAACCTATTACAGAACAGCTGTATTCAAACTTTTATTGGGACTTTTGTGATTAAGGTAAAATTCTCATATTTTCTAGTTTGATACTAACATCAATAATCTTTCAAACAAAATTGGTTTCACCTAAAACAAACTTCTGTAACCCAAGTTATGCTCATTTAAAGGTAGCTATATCAAAATTTTAAACTAGCAGTACTAGCACATTACTTGTGATCTTCTAATCATTTTCTTTTAATGTTTATGACTAATAAAATGATTAGAACAGAATGTTCATATAAATGTCAATCAATGATAATCATTCGATCACCAAGTATGCAATACCTTAGCATAAACCTATGAGGTATGTGCTTCAAATTCATTGACTTTATGAAATGAATATGCAATGGGAATAGAAATCATTGATACCTTGTTCTTGGTCAATTGAACAGTACTTTTTCTTACCCATTGCTTCTTTCTATAAGTCATGAACCTTTGAGATTTCACACCAAGCATTTGAGAAGCATTGGCTAGAGTCAGGTTCCTTCTTTGGATGAAACATTTTCATTTAAGCCTTGGACGGTATTTTCCTTTGGCCAATGGTTCTATCTTCTTGAGAATTTTTCTGCATAACAAAATTACTAAGGAGACATTTTGGTACCCATTTCATCTTGGGTCCTTGAGTGTTAGTGGTTAAATTCTTAAGAGATTTAACAACTCATACCATTGTATCTCTCATATAAACAGTTCTTCTAAAATTGCACAAACAAGAGATATGACCATGATATAGATAATGAGACTGGATGATGATTTGATCTTTTACAGATCATTTTGAAAAACATGGACTTAGCATTGTGATAGGATTCTGAAATCTGTTTGCTACAACCTTTATTTAGTTTTCCATGTAAAATGGCATTCTTTCCGTTATTGACAAACATGGAATAAGAGCAAGTAGATACTTCAGTTTTGGCAAATGTTGAAAATAAGTTTTCAACTTCATTTGCAAGATTAACATGATTTTTGAAGACAGTTAAGGTTTCACAATTTGCAAGTATATCTTCTTCAAGAAAATCATATTCAGCCTTCAAAATTTTAATTTGAAGTTCAATAAAGAATCTTCTTTCTAAGAATTCCATATTCTTATTTTCAAAGTTTATCAAACCATCATTCAATCCATCATAAGAAAAATCTATCTCATCATAGGGAGGACAATGTTCAAATTTAGCAGTACATACCTTAAGGTCCTTTTTGAGCCACATGTAGAGTTATATCAGTTTCTAGCATCATTGGCTCCTTCTTGAAGTTGTTCATTTCATTAATATTCTGCATTAACACTTTGAGAGTATGCTTCTTGGTTGACCATTACTTTTTCCTGAATCTTTTCCTCTCACACGATTAAGTGTGCTCAACCCATAGAGGCTGAGCTCTGATACCAATTGAAGTAAATCATAGAGTCACAAGAAGGGGGGTTGAATTGTGACCCTTGAAAACTTTTGATCCAACCTGCAAGTGCTTTGAACAACTTACTGATCTATGCTCAAGGAATGCCTTGGCTATCAGAAGTTCCTTCTAGAAGATAGTGGTTAGTGTATAATGCCAACTAAGTAGATTAAAACTCTTCTTAAAGGCAAGCAAAATCATAGGGACTAATATCATAAAAATTTATTCTTCCATATAATGTATTTAATGTAGTTACAACTTAGAATAAGGTTCAGAAGAATAATATAATATTTATGCAGTTATACAGAAGCAAAGCAATGAATCTGTCACTTTAAACCAATCTTCTGAAGGGTCAAATGATTTTGTATTTTAATAAAATTTTCCAGAATAGTTATTTAACCAATAACTAATAAGATTATGTGAGAAAAAATGTTTAGAAGAATAGTATAAAGTTTCTGCAGTTATGCAGAAGCAATACATGGAATCTATCACTTTAAACCAATCTTCTGAAGGGTCAAATGAACTTGAAACTTGATGAAACTTTCCAGATCAGATATTTGATCAGTAAACAATCAGAATATAAAGTTAAATCTTACTGAAATCATGTTTGTAAAGATCTGGTAGTTTGAACCCCAAGTTCAATGTTGAACAATGGACAGATTTCAAGAAATGTGCTTCTGAAGCACCAAACAGTTTCATAATTTAATGAAACTTTCCAGATCAGTATTTTAATTGATATGGATGTGATTATGTTAAAATATCAGTTTAAAAACAAGTTTATCAAAATATGGTTTATAGCTTGCTAAATGTTTAAAGTATGAACAATATGTCAATAACTAACCAAGCAATAGATGTATGTGCAGAAAATTAAAGAGAGTAAGGGTAAGAGATATTGCACACATGATTTTTATACTGGTTCACCCTCACAATCCTTGGGCTACGTCCAGTACCTACACCTATAGGATTTTCCACTATATCAACCTTGATACAATGGCTTCTTGGGTGCTCCTCACCACTAGTATTCTTCTGCAGCCTCTTCAGGCTCAAACACCTGATTTCTGCAAATAGCAGGGCACACCTGATAAGTGAAAATCATATGATAAATTAGAGCACTTTTTAGTTCACTTATCAAGGATAAAATGGTATTTTTGCCCTAGTTTAATCTTTTTTTATTAAATATTTGATAAATTGTATTTATTAATCTTAGATTTGAATTTGATGCTATTTTGATAGAAATATTGCTGATTTTTGCAGAATATTGCAAAGATTTGATATGAAGAAAAGATAGCATTAAATAAGGGAGATATCTGCAAGATTTTAAGTTTATTTGAAGGCAATTAATGAAAATTGGAAGATTATTTGTGAGCAATAATGAAGATTTGAAGATTATTTGAGAGCAATTAATGGAGATATCACTGCCAATTAAACAAGGATTCTGCAGACAACCTTCCCAATTAAATCCAAGATGCTCAATAAATGAAAGATCCCAGCAAGGAAAAGAGAAACAAGGAAAGACAGTCAACTAAAACCAGTCTCGGGGAGAAATCAAGTTAAAAAGAGAAAGATTGAAACTGTGCAACTCGTGTCGCGCACTTCACCCTTTGCTGCAGCGCAGGTGAAGCGCAGCCATTCTGACTTATGCGCTGCAACCTGCGTTGTAGCGCAGATGAAGTGTAGAACGCGTGATTACTTGCCAAGTTGCCATTTTTAGATAGATATCTTCCCAATCTTCTTTGTCTTTCCTTAGCCTATAAATAGGACCTCATTGCACCAGATCAAGATGTGCACGATTATTGTAATTCAGTTATATTCCAGTGATAATGCACCAGTTCTAATTTTAGAGTAGGAGAGGAGGAGCGTTTCACAAGGATTGAAGATGGTGACAGCATCTTCGGTGGTTTGTATGGCTACCTTGTGTAGTTAACTCTCCATTAGGATTGAATGTAATCGATTCCATTCCCAAGTGTATGTTGAACTCTATCTATTTATTTATGTAGTTCCCTAGCTATAATATTGGTAATCTTGTTCTGTGCTTAATTCCTAACTTTCGCGCTTGCGCCGGAGTTATAGGCTAGTTTGTAATTAACATTACGACTAGGATTGAGTTTGGGGGAGCCTAGACATAGGAAACTCAACCTCTGAGTGAATGAGAATACTCGGTTAACCAGCGACTAAAACATGGGTGTTGCTAATGATTGATGGGTAGCGTGAGTATCCTAATGAAGGGCATCTAAAGGATAGGCATGGTCTAATGGATCGATAGCAAATGATTAGTTGATTGTCAATCCAGGAAGCGAAACATGGATGTATTCTAATGAGTGATGGGTAGTGACAGTACTCTAGCGAAGGTGCGTCCAGAGGAGTATGCCTCGTTTATCAATTAGTTCTTTTACAAACGAAATAAAGAAAGCAAAATAAGCCGAGGGTAAGTCTGTCGCTTGGGAGAACCCGCATGGATTACCTTTGAGTGTGAGTGGCACCTGGTAACTCGGGGTCTTAGCAATATAGTTTGTCTATAGTGTTATAGTTCAAAGCCTATAAATATTGGGTAGTCTCGACATACATGAGGGGTGTGATGAGATGAAGTTCAATCCTAATCCAAGTAAAGTGTCTCTAACTCTTCCTTTCTAAATTCAATTTGCTATCTACGTTTTTCGCACAACAATATTTTCAAAACCCGTTTTTTCCTTGATAATTAGATCACGAGTATACGTGAATTGACCGTTCCCTATGGGTACGATACTTTTCTTACTATTATACTACTGGATTTTTGGTTCGCTTGCCAGAAACCCATCAAGTATTTTTGGCGTCGTTGCCGGGGAACGGTTTCCAATTCGTTTCGACCTTGGTAGGTTTAGTTATCAAGGATATCTATCTTAGGATTTCTTTTATTTATTCTTCTTATTATTTTAGGAAATTTTTATTATTTTTAGGAAATTTATAGTTTTTCTATTATTATTAATTTTTCTTCCACACTTACCTTTTTCAAAGTTTCTTGTTTATGCTTTTGAGAGGCCAGGTGTCCCCCAATCAATTACAACCTGATCCAGAAACAGAAATGACATCAAGGAAGAACATAAGTAGAAACAAGAGAAGGAGACGAGACGAGGGAGGAGCCGAGAAGAAAACAAAATTATTTTATTTTAATTATTTTATTTTTTTAAAAAAATTATTTTTTATTTTCATTTTTTTAAAATATTATTATTATTTTTATTTTTATTTTAAAAAAAATTATTGAAATAATTATTATTTTTTTTGTTATTTCGTTCTTCTCATTTGAGCTAACATTTGTTTGAGCTTCTTAATTATTTCTCTTGAGAATACAGGTAACAGAAAAAGGGGCAAGGCTAAGCTTAAGGAAACAATTTCAACACTCTCTGTTCCACCACCCCAAGTGAAGTAAATGTTAAATGGCTTATGAATGGCAAAATCAACCAAGAAGACCACTTGGAGATTATGTTAGGTGGCAAGAACCAAGTTACTCCTCTCATGCACCGATTCAAGGTAACTTCTCTAATTACAACAATTATTCTAACAATTTTTCACAGGATTGGGGAAGTTACCAGAACCAGAATTTTGGGAGGCACCAAGATGATGTTTCACTCCGTATGCAACCTTCTTTTCAACAGGAGCAAACTTACTCTTCCTATCAACAAAGAGACTCAAAATTTTATGAGTTTTTGGAAGAATTCAATCAAAGCAATATACAATTTCAGAAAGAGCGCAAAGAGCGACTACGAAACACTGACGCTTTGTTAAAGTAGATGGCGGAACAAAGGGAGTTAAGACTTCAAAAGGAAATAGAAGAAGCAAGAAGAAACACTGACACTTTGTTGGAGCAATTAAAAGAAACAGGAGCCAACCAACAGTAAGAACAAACCTCAGCAAGGCATTCAGATAGTGACAATTTTATTGAAGCCAAGTGGGACGAATTCATACAATTTCAGATGTATTGTGAAAGAGAAGGACTATCCGCTGACCTCATACTAGATGAGATAGAAAATATGATCAACTATTGGAATGAGCAATTCCCAGCAAATGCATTACCCAACCCCGGAGAGCAGCGCGATGACATTGTTCAACTGATAGGGGAGGAAATCAATGACAATCTGGCTGATGAAGAAGATGAAATTGAAGAAACACAAGAAAGAGAATCAGAAGAAGTTGATGAAGACAAGGAAGAAGAAAAAGGTGCAGCAGAAGAAGAAGAAGAAGAAGAAGAAGAAGAAGAAAAAGGAGAGGAGGAAACAAAAAAGATGGTGCTAGAAGAAGAGAATGACTGTGAAAGGGAGGTAGAGAATACAACATATGAGGGTGTACATGATGAAACAGATCAAGAAAATGAGAAAAAGAGTGAACAGGGAGATGGAGAATCAAAGCCCGTGGAAGGAAGGGAAGTGGTATCAAGATCAAAGACCTTGCCTTATCAAACCAATCCTCTAAAGGAAGATCAAGACAAGCATGGTACAAAACCTTCCAGGCCTCACAAAAGAAAGGCCTGCGAATACACTGACCTGGCCAGAGCAAAGAAAGGAAGAATTGAGCCAAGAGGATCGGATTCTGAGCCTAGAGCCATAGTGAAGAAGTGGTCAGGTGTGTTTCATATCAAAGACCCCTGTGAAGCAAAGAAATTGAGAGCAATCATTTATGATTCATTCAAGCTTCAGGAGAAGAAAACTCATGCATGGTCTAATTCTAGAAAGAAGCCCAAATGGTTAAAGTCTTTTCACACTACAAATTGCTCCAAGGCAAGATTATGGGGAGGTTTATGGGCCAAAAAAAAGGAAGGGTGCAGCTCACAAGCTCATCAAAATATTTCAATTTCAGCCACCTTGAAAGAACAGGCGTCGAGCTAGAAGACGTTAAACAAGCGCTTCCTGGGAGGCAACTCAGAGATTTTTAAGTTTTTAATTGTTTTCAATTTTATTTTGTTTTTGTTAGGATTTTTCATTTTTCAGGATTTAGGAATTTTTCAAAATTGTTTGGAATACGTTTGTGGAAAATAAAATTTTTAAATAATAGGAAGCAGCAGAAAACGTGACTGAAAATTGTAAAATTAAATTCTGTTTTCTGCGCTTCACCTGCGCTGTAGCGCAGGTAAAGCGCAAGAGTGCAATTTTAGTCACTGTCTTCTGCGCTTCACTTGCGCTGTAGCGCAGGTGAAGCGCAGCAGTACGAAATTTTAAAAATCTTCTATTTTCTCATGTGCTGTTTCTTTACTTCCTACGCTCTTTTTTTACTCTTTCCACTCACAAACTTCCATCAATTTTGAAACTTTCAGTTATGTTTTCTTTAATTTTTACCAATTGAAATCTTCATTTACTCCATTTTTATGATTTTTACTTTAGGGTAACAACTTTAGGATTATGAATATTATTGATTATTACTATCTTAAATGTGATTTTGGCTGTATGGAACATGAAGAACAAAATTCTTTGATCGGAATGCTCTTTGTTTTGTGAGTTATTGAATTTGAAAGTGTTATGCTCTGTTTCATTCAAAAGTCTTGAACTTTCACTTTCCATGGAATGATTAAATGCTTGCAAAACAAATGAGTATGTTTTGTTTTTAGAAAGTCATTACCAAGTGCACTAAACTTTTGTTGTGAAAATATTAATTCTTTGAATTATGCATGCAAATTGGTTAATGATAGGCTTCCGTGTTCTTCATGAATTGCACAGACTGCTGCAAAGTATAAAGACTAGTTGACCTTAAACCAATCAGGAGTACTAGACCCATACCCAAGCATGCTGCTTGAAGAGTTCCGGATATTCTTGTAGTGGCCTGGGGACAGGCCTATTCATCCAAGGGGAGATGGAGCAGCAGCAGGACAAAGACTTACAGGATACAGAGGATGAAGATTGATACTGGTGTTTTCTTTCTTTTAGTTTTTCTTTTATTTTCTATTATTTTATAGAAATTTATTTTAGTTAATTAGAATTTTTGTTTTGTATTTCATATTTTTTTTAATTTTTAGAATTTTTAAAATTTTTAGGACCTTAGGAATTAGGATTTAAGGTAAATTTTTCAAAATTCTCTGTAATTAAGTAGTTTAACTAACCAGACTAGGAAAGATGATAGGGTTCTATGATCAACTCCATAATCAGTTAGGATCAGGATGCTTCTCAAGAGAACCTATCGGGATAGTTAATTAAAACCATTAAGTGCTTTATCAAGGAAATTTTAGCCAATAAACGGTGAGCTGAGAGCCCAAACACTGAAATTGAGAGCTTTTCACTGCTGCTTGTCAACTGTTATTGCTTGAGTTTCTGAATTTTGTCTTGCTAGTAGAAAATATGGAAGTGACAAAGGCATATTTTGTGATTATAATATTTTGCTCAGTGCCAAATAGCCAACCCTGATTGAATGTTTCCATTTATTGATTGCCCATTTGAGCCTTTAATATTTCTTTTGATGCACCCTAGCCATACTCAATGATTATATCCTGTCCCTTAACACTTGGGATAGAGAGTAAGGTGCACCACAACAACATGGGACAAGAGGTTGGTGAAATGAAAGGTCAAAGAGATTCAAAGAGCAGGCACAAGAAATCACAAAGAAGAATACTCCCCCACAAATAAATTATCTATGTTATTATTTATGTAAAAAAAAATCTGCACAAAGATGTGGATACTAAATAAGTTGGGGGGAGTACTTCTTCAAACAAAGAGGCCAAGCTGAAAAAAGGGTAACAATTCAAGAATGACCAGGTGAATGGAGAGAAGTCCCAAGTACAATCACAAGATGCTCTCTATTCAAAGTGTTCTTTGCATATCTATAAAAACCATGATTTCTTGATAGCTCAGCCTCATTACAACCAAAGAAAAGACCTTTTGATCAATAATTAACTGCTTGCAGGTTCAGATATTGGAAACGACTATCAATTCTAGTTGTTCAATAGTGGTGAAAAAGATTGAGGGAAACACTTACCCGTGAGAATGAGAGATTTCCTTGGTTTATCACTTACTGCTTTAATTGCTATTTTTGAGAAGTTTGATTGATGTTTGTGTTCTATTCTGATTGATGATTGGTAACATCCCTTAATCCTGAATTTTTCTTATGTGTGGAAAGTGACTGCTGCTTAAACAAGGAGATGATGAAGAGTTCCTTGAATTTGTTTTTGAATTGTTTGAAATACACAGGGGATAGAATTGATTTTTTGATTGCAAAGAGGTCTCTTGCTTGAGGACAAGTAAGAAGTTAAGTTGGGGGTTATTTTGATAAGTGAAAATCATATAATAAATTAGAGCACTTTTTAGTTCACTTATCAAGGATAAAATGGTATTTTTGCCCCAGTTTAATCCCTTTTTACTAAATATTAGATAAATTGTATTTATTAATCTGAGATTTGAATTTGATGCTATTTTGATAGAAATATTGTTTATTTTTGCTGAATATTACAAAGATTTGATATGAAGGAAAGATAACATTAAATAAGGGAGATATCTGCAAGATTTGAAGTTTATTTGAAGGCAATTAATAAAGATTGGAAGATTATTTGTGAATAATAATGAAGATTTGAAGATTATTTGAGAGCAATTAATTGAGATATCACTGCCAATTAAACAAGGATTCTGCAGACAACCTTCCCAATTAAATCCAAGATGCTCAATAAATGCAAGATCTCAGCAAGGAAAAGGGAAACAAGGAAAGACAATCAACTAAAACCAGTCTCGGGGAGAAATCAAGTTAAAAAGAGAAAGATTGAAGTTGTGCAACTCGTGTCGCGCGCTTCACCCTGCGCTGCAGCGCAGGTGAAGCGCAGCCATTCTGACTTTTGCGCTGCAACCTGTGCTGTAGCGCAGGTGAAGCGCAGAACGCGTGATTACTTGCCAAGTTTCCATTTTTAGATAGATTTCTCCCCAATCTTCTTTGTCTTTCCTTAGCCTATAAATAGGACCTCATTGCACCAGATCAAGGTGTGCACGATTATTGTAATTCAGTTATATTCCAGTGATAATGCACCAGTTCTAATTTTAGAGTAGGAGAGGAGGAGCGCTTCACAAGGATTGAAGATGGTGACAACATCTTCGGTGGGTAAGTCTGTCGCTTGGGAGAACCCGCATGGATTACCTTTGAGTGTGAGTGGCGCCTGGTAACTCGGGGTCTTAGCAATATAGTTTGTCTACAGTGTTATAGTTCAAAGCCTATAAGTATTGGGTAGTCTCGACATACATGAGGGGTGTGATGAGATGAAGTTCAATCCTAATCCAAGTAAAGTGTCTCTAACTCTTCCTTTCTAAATTCAATTTTCTATCTACGTTTTTCGCACAACAATATTCTCAAAACCCGTTTTTTCCTTGATAATTAGATCACGAGTATACGTGAATTGACCGTTCCCTGTGGATACGATACTTTTCTTACTATTATACTACTGGATTTTTGGTTCGCTTGCCAGAAACCCATCAACACCTCACCATTGCAGACTAAAACTAACTATCTCTCAAGGCTTCACACCTACTACAGCTTCTTCTGCAGAAAGTACAGACTCAAAAGTACCTTGCAGATTTCCTTCTGCAGGAGTTACACCTCTGCTTAGGTCACTACACCAGTGCAGCAACTCACAGCAACCATTATACACTTTCTCAAGAGACACTAACACTCTTAATTCACTCTTGAGAGTTTACAGAAGATGTATTTGTTGAGAATATAAAAAACAGACTCAAAACTACTACAAATTAAGCACAACAACAAAAGGTTGAGCCATCTCTCTCTTACTAAATTTTTTAGAGCAGAATCTAAGAAAATGTGAAGAGAGAGAGAGTCTCCAGAAGATGGATTTGTAAATCTAAGCTCGGATTCTTCTTCTGGAGAGAGGTGTGTGTTCAAATGTGGGAGAACACCTCCTTTTATAGGAATAATGGGCAGCTAGCCGTTGGAGAGGTTCCTTGCACCTCCAGCTAACCCCTCATGACAAGTCTCCATCATGCAGCAACTGTCACAGGCAGGTACAACTGTCTCCTTTGACTGGTCGTATCTTCTGGAGCCTATCTTCTGCAGAATGTTAAGTTTATGGATTTTGCAACAATTCCTTCTGTATGCATACTGAGGGCATTAAATGGACTGATATAAATTATTTCAAGTGTATTTGATTCAGCTGCATCCTCAGAAATGAGAAAAATTGAGTTTACTGCATTCTGCTTCTTCTGGAGCAATCATGACAACTTATATCTTCTGCAGAGTGGGAAACTTGTAGATTATGCAGCTATTTCTTCTGTAAGCTTGCTTGGAACCTTAGAATGATTGATATAAATTATTTCAAATATATTTGATTCAGATGTAACCCCAAAAATGACAAAAATAACATTTACTGTATTCTGCTTCTTCTGCGACATTCCTTACAGCTTTATTTCTTCTGTAGACTTTCCCTTTTCTTCTGCAGAGATTTGTCAATGACATGTGATCATTTTAGGGGACTTCAGAGTATGTTTTCTCTTGACTGCACTTTTTGGAAGCTTAGGAAGTCATGATTTTCCAGCAAAGAGCTTCTTCTTCACTTTTCACAAAAGCGAATCTTCCTTCTAATATGTCATAACTTGATCTGAGTCTGGAATTTTGGTTCTAAGGGATAAATTGAATTTATTCCAATTATCTTTATGTCCAGACTTCCCTTTCTTGCTCTTTGGATTTCTTCTTGAATTTCCTATCAAGTTTCTTCTATAGAAATGCATCTTCTGCAGCTTTGCTGTAACTACTTCTTCTGCAGTGTGGGAACTTGTTCAATACTTCTTGTCCAATTACTTTGTTTGCATTAGTAGCACTTGCAATGAATATGCTTGAATTGATTAAGTGCTCTTTCATATTCAGAAGGTGTCTTGTTTCATGAAATGCTCCTTCTCATGCTTCTAGTGGTCTTGAATGATCCTTCTAAAGCTTCAACTTTGCTTCTGAAGCTTGATACAACTCAGTTTAATATTCATGGGATCTTAGATGAACTTTCTTGACCTTCTTGAAGCTAAGAAGCTACTTCTTGAACTTGTTTCATCACTTTTGACATGAAAGCTCTTTGTAACATGCTTTTGGACGCATGTTATGATATTTATGATCTTTGCACCTTCCTTCTGTAACTTTTCTTGTATTCTTTCTCAAGTGAAAACATTAGTACCAAAGTATTCAGAACACTTAGAATATTGTTGTGAAAGTTTGTTGTCATTAAAACCTTTGCTCAAAGGGTCTTAGACCTTACAATCTCCCCATTTTTTATGATGATAAACTTTCATGAACAAATACTAACTTTTCTGAATGAGGGAAATAATAATCAAGTGATTTAACAATAAAGAATTAAATCTCCCCCTGAATTTATGCCATTTATAACATTCATATAACAAAAATGGGATTTAACAATAAAGAATTATTTCTCCCCCTGAATTTGTGCCATTCAGATAGAAATTTGTTATGACTGAATCTTTATATTCTTCTCCCCCTTTTGTCATCCATCAAAACAGGCAGGAAAATGATAGGAAGGAATAAGTTCTGATCATTGTCTAGCCTAGGCTACTTAGAATGTGAGGAATGATCTAAATAAGATCAAATGGAAGTCATCTATATGTCTTAAGATGGTTGGAAGTAAGCTAAAGGCATTGGTAGAACATGAGAAGCACTTGCTAGTAACACAAATGTGTTAAACCGGAATTGATACTACACAATCCTTACTTCCTTCTCTTGTATATTAGACAATCTTAAGCTAACTTTTCTCATTAGTAAGATGTTAAAGATAAGATCCCTTTATCCAAACTAAGTTGAATCATCAAGAATAGGGGCTTGGACTTTATCATAAGATGATGGGACATAAGAATCAAATATAGGAGAGGTATGGAACTGGTTTACCATATTAGTCCCAAAGTTTGCCTATGGAGGCTCTATCTTTTTCCAATGTAACCTCTTTCTTTTTCTTCTTTCACTTTATCACCCCATGAGAAGCACTTGCTACAGATTCTTCCATGCAAAGAAGAAATGATCTTATTCCTTTTCTACATCATCAAGAGGATGTTTTGTGAAACCTAAAAGGCTTGGTAAGAAACATGTCATATGGAAGACGTGTACATATTCATGAATATACCATTGAGTATCCCTTGATATCCTTCATAAGATATTGATTATCACTCCTAAACTTAGAAGTTGCAGCAAAAATGCTTTCACTAGTCTTGGATACATAGGCTCCTATATTTTAAAGAATTTGAGCCATCCGAGTCTTTCTAAGAGGACATATACACCCCAATCTTCTCTTATGAGTGGTTTAGGAGTTCTAGTGGAAGAGATTTTGTTACCAGAACAGTTGTAACAAGGACAACTCTAATTGGTAAACTTTGATGAACATGAGTAGCTACAAATTTTATGCCATTTCTTCCTATAGCTTTGATCCTCGTGAAAATAATAGGAATGATACAAGGAATTGGCAAAAACAAGTAATGTTGTGAAAGAGAATTGAATATATGAAGGAAACAACCTATCTTTCACTTTGGGTTATAACTACTATTTATAGTGAGTAAAAATGAAGGCAACAACTCCCTCTTAGGCATTGAGGAATGTGAGAATATCAAACACCAATAGAAAGAATTCCATCTCTCTTTACTCTCTCTTCAAAAGCATGATTTTTGCTTCTAGATGGGAAATTCATCCTCTAAGTGTTCTAGATTAGGTAAAGAAGGCTCATGTTGAACTTAGAACACATAATATATCAATCAATTATGCATTTGATCTTTAATGAAGCTTTATCTTTCTTCTAGAAGATGTTTAGAAAAGATATCAGCAAGTTAAGACTTTGTCTCAACATATTTTAGTTCAATGTAATGCTTATGACCATGATCTCTAATAAAATAATACTTGATGTCAATATATTTTGATCTAAAGTGATGCATGGGATTGATAGATAGGTTCATAGAACTTTCATCATAACATAAGATTGGGATTTCAGTGTACCTCAGAGAGTAATCCTCCATTTAATGCTTAAACCCAACCTTTGTGAATATCTTACTGTTGATGTATATTTTGCTTCTACAATGGATAGGGCAATAGTATTTTGCTTGCTGCACATCCATGATAAGAGAGATTAACCAAGAATTTGGCATTCACCATTTGTGCCTTTTCTCTCAATCTAACTCCAGCAAAATCAACATCATAGAATCCTACAAGATCAAAGCTTGTTCCTTTCTTGTACCAAAGGCCAAGATTAGTAGCTCAAACAAGGAATCTAAATATTCACTTTACAGATATGACATGAAATTCTTTTTAGGAGGAGATAGAAACCTTGCACATAATTCAATTGAAAATGCAATAGCTTTCCTACTTATTTTTTTTAAGAATAATAAGGAAGCAATCATACCTCTGCATTCCTTTTTAGAAACAAACTCACCACATTTGTCTTTATCAAGCAAGGTGGATGGATGCATTAGAGTTGTCATTGGCTTGGCTCCGTCCATTTTAAATCTTATAAGAAGATCCTTTGTAGACTTTTCTTGAAGAGTAGAGATTTCATCATTTTTTTTATCACTTTTCCTTCTTCATCCATCTTGTTTCTGAACACTCATTTTGTCCCAATGATGGAATGATCTTCTGGAGAAGGAACAAGTGTCCATACTTTATTTTTCTCAAATTGTTCCAGCTCTTCTTTCATTGCTTCTACCCATGAATCAACTTCGATTCATTCACATTCTTGGGTTCAATTTGAGATAAGAAGGCTGCACTATTTTCATTTCCTCTTAGTTGGGATCTGGTTTTTACTACTTCTATAGTATTCCCAATGATTTGTTCATGGGGATGAGCTGTAATTAGTTTCCATCTCTTTGGAAGATCCTCTCACTGTGTACCGACATCTTCTGCAGAATCTTCTGTGAAATTTTCCTGTTCTACTGTATCTTCTGGAGAGTTTTTATTCTCAGAAGGTATCTTCTAGAGCTTATCAGATTCATCATCTGATTTACTACTGTATTTTCCTTGAGAAGAAAGGTTAGAATCATTGAAAATAACATGCCTGATTTCTTCTATGGTTTGATTTTTAATATTGTATACCCTATAGGCTTTTGAAGTAGAAGAATATGCAAGATAGCCTTATTTGAATCAAACTTACCATTCACATCCAAATGTATACAAGAATAAAATGTTTAGTTTTCTTCATTTCCATAATTTATACACATTTCTAATAATGACTATATTCAAAGTATAGCATGAAATGCTTACAACTTCAGCCCAAAGATATTTTTTAACACTAGAGTCATTTAAAATGGTTCTAGCCATTTCTTGTAGTGTCATATTCCTTCTTTTTACAACTCCATTCTGTTATGGAGTTCTAGGGCATGAAAGGTTGTGAGAAATGTCATTCTGACCAAAGAAGGCTTTGAAAGGCTGTAACTGTTTCTTCTGCAGTGTGGGAACTTGTTCAATGCTTCTTCTCCAATTACTTTGTTTGCATTAGTAACACTTGGAATGAATATACTTGAATTGATTAAGTGTTCTTTCATATTCAGAAGGTGCCTTGTTTCATGAAATGTTCCTTCTCATGCTTCTAGTGGTCTTGGATGATCCTTCTAAAGCTTCAACTTTGCTTCCGAAGCTTGATACAACTCAGTTCAATATTCATGGGATCTTAGATGAACTGTCTTGACCTTCTTGAAGCTAAGAAGCTACTTCTTGAACTTGTTTCATCACTTTTGACATGAAAGCTCTTTGTAACATGCTTCTGGACGCATGTTATGATGTTTATGATCTTTGCACCTTCCTTCTGTAACTTTTCCTGTATTCTTTCTCAAGTGAAAACATTAGTACCAAAGTATTCAGAACACTTAGAATATTGTTGTGAAAGTTTGTTGTCATTAAAACCTTTGCTCAAAGGGTCTTGGACCTTACATAAACTCTTGAACTTTTACGTTGGAAATGCTAACATTCTCATCTGAGATCCCAAATCAAAAGACACACACACACACACACACACACACACACACTTCCAACCTCTCCTTTTCTCCTATATAAGGAGATTCTCACCTAGTGTCTAGGCATCCAGAAAGCAAAGCAATTTGGGCTCAATGCAAGCATAGAGCTTGTGCTTTAATAAACTGTTTTTATGACTTAATGCAAAATATTGATCATGTGCTTTTAGTCTAATTTCTTTTAGAGGGAGGCGAACATTTGTAGTTGTGCTTTATGGATTGATTCCTAAGGGCCTATGAAATCGAGACATCAAGAGTTTGTTGATAAACCTATATTTTATAGATTTATTTTGGGTACTTAATTTGGTTATTTGACATTTATGATCATTATTTTTATTTGATATCTCACTTATTTTCTCTTATTTTATCACAGAAATAAGAGAATAATCTTTTAGGAGATTTTGGTGAAGAAAAGAAGATTTGATGAAATAAACGATAATCTTTAACAAGATTTTAGCCAATGATAGATTTGATGATAATTTTGGGAGGAAATCAAGTGAGAATCAAAGTATGACACCTCCAACTCCTATATAAGATCATCAATCATCTCATCCTACTATTCACCCTCATACTCTCTCGTCTTCTCAAGGTTCTTCAAGAGTGGTGGCTTTTTACAATAAGGATTTGGGAAACTCTTGGAGTGAAGCAATTCTGTCAAAGGAGTTTTTCTCTTCTAGTATTTCCTAGTAGTTATGGATTTCTTAGGAATTTTAGTTTTGGTTGATTTATATTTTATTATGAGTAACTAATTACCTAGCCAAGGGGCTATGGTGGATCTTAAGTTGTGAACCTGATTTGAACTCGTTTTCCCTTTATAAGTTATTGTTTTCTTTTTATAATTGTGTTTTCCTTATTGTTTTATTTTATCAAGACTTGATCACCGTTGGTAAATCTTAGTTAGTTGGATAATAGGCGATCGCACCATTCTCAATTAATGGATCTATAAGGTAAACTGGATCTAGGGTTTTGTATGATCAATCTTAATTCTAGGTTTCCAATCAGATATTAGATTAACAAATTTATTGGTTCTTTATGCTTTTCTTAATTCATTATCTTGCATGATCATTGGGGATAGTGTTTTAAGGAAAAAATTATCAATATTGCATGATCATTGGGTATTGATAGTATTAGAATAAGTGATTGGCAATTAGCTTGACATAATTTATAAGGGAATTAATTAGGGGAAAATCTAGTAAGCACTTAAGTGAAACCAAATGCCCCTGACACTTTCATAACTGAATCCTAATCGTAATTGCTTGCTGCCTTGTTTAACTTTCTTTCTCTCTTTCCTCATTTATTTATTTTTTCTCAATCAACAATTCAAATCTTAATATTTTTCTCTTATCTCATTCTTAAGGATTTAATTTAATATTGTTAATTAATCTATGTGGGATGATACTTGGGGTTTTAAATATTCCATTTTACTCTAATCGACGGGTATACTTACCCGTAGATAAAACTCACAACATTTGTCATCTTCGAGGTAAGTTTGTCCATGCTCTCTATTTTTTTTTAAATTTATTTGTGCATTTTTTTCTTTTAGGAGTTTTTAATAATAATAATAATAATAATAATAATAATAATAATAATATGCCATTGTTTGCAAGGTTAACACTCTCATCATTGTTTAGATGTAAATTCATTTTTCTCAACAGGTTTCCATCTCATAAGGCGGGGAATTTGAGGCATATCATTATTTCAGCCCGAAAACACATGGTCAAAGTTGTTAACCATATAGGCATGATTCTTGAATTGAGATGACATGTCTGAATATTATGGTTTTAAAAATAAGCTAAGTTTCTATACTTCAAAATCCACCAAAGAGTTATTAAGGAAGTGACACTCAATTACTCAAACAATCCAGAGACCAACACATAAGCTTCATCCCGCAAGGTATTCTGAATGACATATAGAAGTCTTAAAGGATCCAACAATGCATAAGCTCTAAGACAGTTAAAGAGACCGTGTCGCCAATCCTCTTCCCCTCCATTGTGGAGGTTGCATGAAGCAGATGGAAGAACACCATGACGATGGGGGACAGACCTTGTACAAATGACTTTGTTGCATAGTAACTAAGTAAAATGGTACACATTTTCGGCCATGGATGTCTTCCAAATCCAAGACCGACCCTAAACATCATGTGGATGCTATTTACAATCAAGCAACTAGGTTTAACCACTTCTAGATATATAAACTCCTACTTTTGCTAAGATATTACTACCACCAATCCTATATATAAGAAACAGAAATTATTTTTTTGTTGTATATATAAGAAACACATATAATACTATTTTTAGTTACATTAATTGCTAAATACTTTATATATCCTTAATTTATTGTGAGTAGTTAAAGAGATACTCACTCATTCACTCATTTAAAACTAAAGGTACTTGTGAAAAAAATTAAATTTATGGCACTATTAATTACCAATAACATATTCTAAATTTCCAATGCATTTCATTGATCTTGATGATTTTATTCCAATGTTTCTTATATATATAGGACCCGAGGTAGTATTAATTTTTATTGACATTTTATTAATAGATCATTATCATTTTTGACAATCCATATTTTTGTGACTTTAATACATTTTAACGTTTATAAAATTCGATAATAAAAGATGTGAATTTTAATTAGAATCAGTAAGACATGAAAGAGAGTTATAAGGTGAGGCCTAATCTTTTACAAAATTATATTTGCTCCAAATATTAATTTACTTCAAGCTTTCTTTTAAATATTAACAACTAAAAATATATTTGGGCTAAAATAGTTAAGATTAATTTTAGGATCTAAAACAATTGCTTAACTTACTTTATAGTTATACTTTAAACTTACAAAGACTACTTCGAAGATGTCATTTAACTTTTGACAAAAAAAAAATGTCATTTTCGACCAAAAAAATTGCCATTTATTTCCTTTAGATATGTTATCAAACATAGCATAAAGTTGTAGATTTTTACTTTTTGGGGTTTGGAAAATAATAGTAAACATTGACTTAAGTTAATTGATTTATTTATTATTACATATTTTTATATTAGCGAATAATTCATGCATCATACAATATTTTAAAAAATTAAAAATAATATTAAAATTTATTTAAGATATAAATATTTAAAATAACAGAGAATATATAAATACATATATTAAAATAATTAAAAGTTTTTAATTGGTGTAAGTGTTGAAATTTGGCACTTGGTATCAATTGATCTTGTCTCTCTCTGTATATAATTTGAAAATGAAACTTTTAAAATTGTGAAGAAAGTTATGAAAAAATATATAGATCAAGATATAGTATACCATTATTTATGTCTATTTGTTAAGATTTAAATTTATGGACTCCAATTTTATAACTGTGAAAATGTTTGAAATTAACAAAAAGAAATTGATATAATTAATTAAATTTAAGTACGTAGTAGCATTTAAGAGAAATAAAAAAATATAAAAAATAATAAATGGTAAGATGTATTTAGGGATGGCAATAGGTACCGCTAGGCAGGGTACCACAGTGCCCGTCCCCGTACCCGCGCTAGTACTTGCGTGGACAGTAACTTTAGTGTCTATCCCCATACCCGTTGGGCACCTATATGTCTGTACCCGCGCCCGTTACCAACACTTTTATTAAGTAAAAAATTAACAACTTACTAAAAAATATTAATTTAAGAAAACTATATCTCAATTGAAAAAGTTACTCGAAGATCATTTAAACATAATTTTAAATATTAGTGATACAACAATTTAATTATATTGAAACACAATATGTTAATGTTCTAAAACACAACAAATGATCTAAAAGTTCAAAATTTTTATTAAATATTACAATATAATTTCACGTCACACTATTTTATAAACCTGGATATCATGTGTTAGAATTCTTTAAGATTTGTAAAAAATTATTATTAACATTAATTAGTCATATATTATAAAGTAAAAATACACAAATAGATAGTTATAAAAATATATTTTTAATTTGTAATATATTATATATATTAATCTTCAAAAGATGTATAAATATATTAGATATTTTAATAAAATTAATATATCCTTATATATAATTATATATGGTATTTTTTGTTAAATAATTATATATATAAGTGCGGATATGGGGCGGGCTGGGCATCAAAGTGCCCGTACCCGCGCCAATCCCCGTGAAAAAATGCGGGCTTTTGCTCGTACCCGCGCCCATACCCGCTTTGTGGGTTTTTACCCTGCCATTTCGGATAATTTTTACGGTTACCCATAGGGCTTGGGCTCAATTGTCATCCCTAAATGTATTGGCACATTAAGAATGACAATAAATTAGGAAAAGTTCTCACTCCAAAAATAAATACTCAAATTTAATATATAGTAGAGGTTGATTTGCATGATCATTTTTATTTTTACGGTAAATTTGCATAATCAAATGATGTGGCGACATACTATTGGACGTCTGTCTAAAATATTTTTATACTTATTATATCAATTAAATCCAAAAAAATATTAGGAATATTTTATAAGATATTTATTTTTCTTACTTTTATTGGTTGGTCAGTGTTTCTAAACTGTAAACACCCAATTATTTGATGAGAATAATCTTTTAAAAACCCAATTAATTACTCAATATTCTTTCACCAGGGGTGTATCCTATTCTATATATAAGATGAAATGACTGGACAAATACAATTTTAAGTGCGGTGCATTTGTCTCAGTATTCAGAAATTGTGATCAGTTAGTGTATCATAATGGATGGCTGCCAGCTAGTAACCAAAATTTCTACCAGCTTTCATTTCAACCACTTAAAGAGGCCAACCAAACAAGACTCTCGCCATAAATGATTGCTAAATAGACTCAATTGCAAATTCGCACCACTTCCACTTCTGTTTCTAAAAGTTGAATAAAAACCTATGTGAATGTAATTATCTTATTGGGTTCACACTCGAATTGTTCCTATATACACTAACACTGTGTAATCTGGAAAGTGATTATTCTCCTCACCATCTGTTTGCAAATTACTAATATTTAGTTCCAAAGTGATGAGAATGGACCCCGTTACATAGGGTATGAATTATCTCCATATCAATTTTAAAAAATATATAAATATAAATATTCATATTTATGTCTAATACGTGTGGATAACAATTTTAATATTCATTTCCTCGTCATATATCTAGATACTTATATATTCATACTCACATATATTAAATCAATAAAAAAGAACATAAATTAGAAAACTATAACCAATTGAAAAATATTTAAAAATAATTTAAATATAATCAAAAAACATAAAAGAAACATAAATATTTAACAAAATTATATACAACATATAATATGGTACTCTTTCACAATTTAATTAATTAAATTAATATATATATATATATATATATATATGAATGAGATGTGATAGGTATTCCAAAAATTTATTGCTCTGTCTGGTGTGGTGCAAATGTCGAGGTTGGATGAGACGCTAAAGGGAATGACGGCTTAAAAGAAAGTTATTCATAAGGCGCTAGACCCTCTAGCTCCTTACATTAAGCGCTTAACTGTCCAGCGTCTTATCAATAGGAGGCGCTTCTCTGCCCCGTGCCTTACGCAGTGAATCAGTTGATATATTATGTCCGTGCCTCAGTTAATATTAGGGATAACAATTGAGCCCAAGCCCTATGAGTACCCGCAATGGGCAGGGTAAAAATCCGCAAAGCGGGTATGAGCAACAATATATTTTTATAACTATCTATTTGTGTTTTTTTACTTTATAATATATGACTAATTAGTGTTAATAATTATTTTTTACATATCTTGAAGAATTCTAACACGTAATATCCAAGTTTATAAAATAGTGTGACGTGAAAGTTTATTGTAATATTTAATAAAATAATTGAACTTTAGATCATTTGTTGTAAAAAATTAACAATTTACTAAAAAATATTAATTTAAGAAAACTATATCTAAATTGAAAAAGTTACTCAAAAATCGTCCAAACATAATTTTTAAATATCAGTGATACAACAATTTAATTACATTGAAACACAATATGTTAATGTTCTAAAACACAACAAATGATTTATTAAGTAAAAAATTAACAACTTACTAAAAAAATATTAACAATAAAATATTTATTAAGTAAAATTAACAAATGATTTATTAATAAAATATTTATTAATAAAATTAACAACTTACTAAAATTAACAAATGATTTATTAATAAAATTAACAAATGATTTATTAATAACATATTTATTAAGTAAAAAATTAACAACTTACTAAAAAATATTAATTTAAGAAAACTATATCTAAATTTAAAAAGTTACTCGAAAATTGTCCAAACATAATTTTTAAATATCAGTGATACAACAATTTAATTACATTGAAACACAATATGTTAATGTTCTAAAACACAACAAATGATCTAAAGTTCAATTATTTTATTAAATATTACAATAAACTTTCACGTCACACTATTTTATAAACTTGGATATTACGTGTTAGAATTCTTCAAGATATGTAAAAAATGATTATTAACACTAATTAGTCATATATTATAAAGTAAAAAAAACACAAATACCTCCCATAGGGCTTGGGCTCAATTGCCATCCCTAATATTCACTGAGGTACGGACAGAATATATTAACTGAACATGAAATATATTCACTGCGTAAGACGCTGGGCAGAGAGGCGCCTCCTATTGATAAGGCGCTGGACAGTTAAACGCTTAATGTAAGGAGCTAGAGGGTCTAGCGCCTTATAAATAACTTTCTTTTAAGATGCCATTCCCTTTAGCGCCTCATCCAACCTCGACATCTGCACCACACCAAACAGAGCAATAAGTTTTTGGAATACATTATTTAGGTAATTTATATTTTTTTTCCCCATATTGGTCAAAAAGCCTAAATGATTGCTAAATAGACTCAATTGCAAATTCGCACCACTTCCACTTCTGTTTCTAAAAGTTGAATAAAAACCTATGTGAATGTAATTATCTTATTGGGTTCACACTCGAATTGTTCCTATATACACTAACACTATGTAATCTGGAAAGTGATTATTCTCCTCACCATCTATTTGCAAATTACTAATATTTAGTTCCAAAGTGATGACAATGGACCCCCGTTACATAGGGTATGAATTATCTCCATATCAATTTTAAAAAATATATAAATATAAATAATATTCATATTTATGTCTAATACGTGTGGATAACAATTTTAATATTCATTTCCTCGTCATATATCTAGATACTTATATATTCATACTCACATATATTAAATCAATAAAAAAAACATAAATTAGAAAACTATAACCAATTGAAAAATATTTAAAAATAATTTAAATATAATCATAAAACATAAAAGAAACATAAATATTTAACAAAATTATATACAACATATAATATGGTACTCTTTCACAATTTAATTAATTAAATTAATATATATATATATATATATATATATATATATATGAATGAGATGTGATAGGTATTATGATCCCATACTTTTAAAAGATATTTACTTTAATTTTTGTGGATAGCAATGAAGTCTAATCTAATTGAATCCCAATTTTTAAATAAAAGTCATACATTGCATTTGTTTAGTATATAGTTGGAACAATTAAAGTTTAGATGAATATTTTTCTTTTTGCATATTGTTCACAATTAAAAAATTGTAATATTTAGTTTAAGAAAAAAAATGTGATACATTACATTGTATTTATTTAATATAATAGTTGAAACAATTAAAGTTTGGGTGCACTTTTTTTTTTTTTTTGCATTTAAATTGTTCACGATTTAAATTTCAACATTCATATTAGACATTTAGACTTGATTAAGGAACCTTTTTTTTTGGTAATGTGGAGGGGAACAAAGCCCCAAACTAAAAACAATTCTGCGAGGAACAATTGTTCCTATGGAATCATGAAAAAGCAGTAAATTACATTCAGCGGGAGGAGAAGTAAAAGTGTGAATGCCAAGGGGAAAATTGTAGGCATAGGAAGCCATAAAGTCAGCAACCTTGTTTCCTTCTCTTTAGGAATGGGAAATTCTAACAATGGAGGGAGTTTGAAGGAGATTTCTAATTGTCTTGATCAACTGATTACATGGATGAGAGGCCTTACATCCTCTAGTAACTAAGGACACTGCAACAACAGAATTAGATTCAATCCAGACTCTATTCTAATTCTGCTCTTTAGCTAACAGGAGAGCTATCATGATGCCCCACAACTCAGCAATAGTTATAGAACTATTTTCCAAAGGTCTTGAAAAACCCAACATCCAATGCCCATTGAAGTTCCTGAAAACACCCTCCACAAGCAGCTAAAGTTCCTTAAGATTTAACAGCCACATCCACATTACACTTGATCTAGTTGTGATCTGGGGGAGTCCAACTAGGGATTTTCAAATGAATTTAAGAATCGAACCGTACTGTGGAACTGAACTGCACCCAACCATTTAAAATTAAACTGTTACTAAATTTAAATGCGTACAACTACTTTTTATAAATCAGTTTGGTAACGAACTCTAGGCCAGTACAGTATAGTTAACTGAAAGCCCAACACACAAACTGAACCAAAAACGTAATAATACAGTCTCACTCCTTCAGTCTTGAATCGTTCCGTTTTCAACACTGCGATGACATCGTTAGGCTATTAGCGAAATCTCATTATCATCCCTGCATGCAATCTTATATGACCACTTGAACCCTAATTCCCAAATCTACTACAAATCTCAAATCCCAAATTTGAATCCCTTATTCTATCTCGTTCATTTAGATCATTTGCCTTTCTGTTCAATGCTTTCTGCTTTTCGGTGGGTGCTTCATTTCAGATTATGATGACTGCCAGGAGGGAGCGCGATGCTAGTGCGGTGGCGCGACAACGTGCAGAAGCCATGGAATGCACGACGTGCGACAGGATCGACAGGGCGCGATGGTTCTGGGTTGAACGCAGAGTCTGATCAAGGATGATGGTCACGCTCGACAAGGGACAGAGCACGCGCGACGACGCTATATGGTGCATGTCGTGGTTGTGGCCTTTTGTCCCTCCCTCTTTATCCTATTCTTTCTTATTCTCTAATCTGTCTTTGTATTTTTTTTCCTATCTGCGATTTTTCATCTCGCTTTCTCATTTTGATTTTGGTGAAGTAGTGATTTGGGGGTCTGGGGGATGAAGGTGGTGTCATGGTGGTGGTGGGTTCATCAGATCAAAACCAATTCGGTTCAAATGCTCAAAAAACCAGTTCACCATACTAGAAACCAGTATAGTTCGGTTCACCCAAACTGGTTTCTAGTTCAGTTCAATTCATCTGAACTGGTTTCTGGCTCAGTGCAGTTCGGAACTTTTTTTACAAACTGTACTTTGGACACCCCTAAGTCCAGCCAATAAGTCTATAATCATAAACATTACCCTAACCAGCAAGTTTGGAAATAGCAGACTTAGCACCATGGAATTCATGAAGAGTAAATATAATCTTTTGAATAAGGGATTGATGAGACTAGAAATTATGATTAAAGAGCTTCATTCCTAGCAGACCACAAACTCCAACATATTATACCATAGACAAAGTCCCAATCAAACTTCTTCCAGGGACTGGTAGTAATACCCATATTCAGAGAAATTATGATTACGGATCCATTTCAAAAAAATAAAGTCTCCTAGTAATTATTTTTTTGAGAAATACTAAGAAGTCATTTTTTCAACACATTCTCTATTTGGTTCACAAAGTGTTATGCACTTTTAGGGTGTAAGATTTTCATTTTTAACTTACACATGCTTCTTATTTTTGTTTTCTTTGAAGTGCATTAAAGGGAGTATAAGGAGTACTCAAATACATACATATCTCTTATCTTTATGAATAACAGTGAATTTCTCCTATCATTATTTTAATAAATTACTAAAAAAAGATTTGCAGGACTCTCATATTTAATATAAGATAATTATAAGAGGCAAGCTTCTTTAGGACATGGAAGCCTACTCCCATATACTTTTTTTTTTAATTTTTTTTATATAGATACATAGTTATATAATTATAGATATTCTTAGTTATTAACAATGAGATTTATCTTAATATTTCAAGTATTTTTTAAATTTATTTTACAATATTTATTCAATTGATAATAATTTTAGCTATCTAAATATTGTTTTATTGGTCAATTTTGTATTAACATTATACTATAGGACTTAATTGTAGTTTTAATTATTTTAGTTTAGATTATGTCAAGTTTTTTTTAATTAAATTAAGTCCATCCACTTTTAAAATTAAGCAAATTAGGTCTCTCTACCATTATATTTTAGCTAAAAGCCTCAAATGTGAAATGATAACTTTCTAGTTAACATCTCCACAAATTAAGAGCCCGTTTGGGGTGGTTGCGAGTTTTCAATTTTTGGTTTTTAAAAATTTTAAATCAAGCTGTTACAACTCAAAACCAACAATTGAAAACTTGTTTTGGTGGTTTTCATGACAGACATTTTGAAAACCACAAAAAGTGGTTTTTAGTTTTTGGTTTTGAGTTGTAAAAACTTAATATAAAATTTTGAAAAATCAAAAATTGAAAACTCGCAACCACCCCAAACAGCCCCTAAATTGATTAAATTATTTAGAATCTTATTAAGTTTAAAACTCTTCAATCAAAATATCAAATTTCACCTAAATAAAAAAAACCCAAAATTTTAGCCTCTTTAAATCCTAATTTAACCTCAGACAAAATCCTTCAAATTTTATTAAATTTCTATTAAAATTTTTACTTGTGAATATTTAAAATTATTGCATATCTCAAATATATTATAAACTACTAAATATTTGAATTGAAATGAGAATTTGAGGTTTTTTTTTTTTATATTAACCATATGTATCCTCACTTAGTTGGAGCAGTTCTGTTCAAGATGTAAGGTCCAAGAATCCTCCCACTGTGGTTTTAATTATGACAACCCATCACAAGTCACTTAACATAATTCTGATTCTCAAAGGACTAATCATTTCATTTGAGAATGTGTCCAGAAGATGCAGGAAACTCCTTCAGAAAGATGTAAGTTCTTCTAATCTATTAAGAATGACAAATCTGTGAAAGAAGGCATAAAAGATGTTTGGTAAAATCAAAAGGAAACCATCTGCAACTTAATAAAGTCTTCAGAAGATGAAAACAACATCTTCATAAAGGAATTCATGACAAATCTGCTTTAGAAGGAAGATGCACTTTTAAGGAAGCAAAAGAAGTTCTTCCAAGGTTTCCAAGGATCAAAATGAATGAAATAAATGAACTGGAAGTACTGCACAGAACCTGAAACTCATTTGCAGAAGAAACAAAGCAATTCTGCAAAAGGAACCTGATGGAATAATTCCTGCAGAAGATGCAAAATCTTTTTTGGATTGTTTGAATCATTTCTATAGCAGCTGCTGAGTTAAAACATTTGAGATATACTTATAATCATCCAATAAACACTCTCAGCATGTTTACAGAAGAAGGTGTCACAGAATGAACCAAATTTGCTCTCTGCAGAAGATGCAATCCAGTCAAACTGACAGCTATTCCTGCAGAAGGCAACAGCTGTTTGACAGTGACAGCACATGAGAGGAAAGCTGGACATGCTTAGAGCCTTCCTAACGGCTAGTTGCTTATTTTCCCTATAAGAGGAAGTGCTCTCCTCTCATTTTAACACACCTCTCTCTCCAGAAGATCAAATACTATCAGATTTACATCCTCATCTTCTGGAAAACATTTCTCTCTCCTCTAATTCTTAAGAATCTGCTACTGCAAGTTGTTGAGGGGGAGCTGGCTCACTAGTGTTCTTCTGCTGTGTTTTATATGTATCATTTTGTGAGCTTTGTACTTACCTTACTTTTCATTTTCCTTCTGTAAAGTCACAAGGAGACTAGTGATTAAAAGTGTCTCTTGTGACAGTAAGAGTAAGTGTATTTTGAGAGGTCTGAAAGCTCAGGTGTGGGCTAAAGGGTTTACAGATTCTACAGAAGGTGCTCTGCAGTCTGCTGTCCAAGCTGTATCTTCTGCAGAAGGTGCTGCAGTAAGAGAAAGCTCTAGTTTGTGAAAACTGAGTTGTGTTAAGCCTGAAGAGGCTATAGAAAGAATACTAGTGGTAGTGTGTACCCAAGAAGATTGTAATTTGGTTGATTGAGTAAGAAATCCTACTAGGTGTAGGGACTAGACGTAGCCTCAGGTTGGAAGAGGTGAACCAGTATAAAAATTTTGGTGTCCTATTCTCTTCCTTACTCTCCTTACTTATTGCATGTGCATGAAAATATTTTGAAAACTATTTAATACCTAAGTAAGTGTTAACTATCAAGATTCCAAAGAAGGAATCCTATTTTCTACATACTACATTAACTTCTAACATCTATCTTCTGTCCATCTGCCTTTTAATACTAAGCCAAGTAAAACTTGAGCAGAACAATATTAAAAGATAATTGCAGAAAATTTTATTCAATCACAATTCAACCCCCCTTCTTGTGATTAAAACTTCAACTTCATGAGACTCCACAATTTAGGTACTCATTTAATGTTTTTAATGAAGATCGAACCTCAGAACTCTCCCCTTAAGAGAATTTGAAGACTTTAGATAAATGACTAAATTTAGGTAAATGACTAAATTTGCTTAACTCTAAAATTTAAAGGATTTTATTTATTAAAAAAGCTTAAGAAATTAAAAATTATATATGGATAGAAAGTACAATTAAATTTATAATATTATATATTTTTTTAATACATTAAATTTTTATTTTGACTCCCCAAATATTTTTTCCAAGCTACGCCACTGATTATTACTTTATTTTATTTTCATTTCTTATTAATTTCAATGCTCCCCACAAACAAGTGGATAGTGTTACGCGCAGAACAATTCTTCCAAATGCGCATGGAAGGCAACCAAATAAATTATTGCATTTTAGTTTTACAAAAGCTTTTGAGTTTTGAGGTAGGTACTTCCATTTCTAAATAAATTATGTATGTAGCCATTTCTTTGTGTGTCTCCTATATTTTAATACTTCACAAAGGACCTACTAAGTACTAAATCTAGGCCGTCAAAAAAAAAAAAAAAAGTACTAAAACTAAGAAACAGAAACCGAACCAAACTGAATCTAGTACAGTTAGTTCAAGCTGCACCCAGAGAAGACACATTCTGTGGAAGCCTCCAAAATGTTTTTAAACCATGACTAAGCAGATTCATTTAGAATGCTATCCCCGATATCAAATAATTTTGATGGTAAAATTGATTTGCAGTCATCTGATTCACAATGTGAACATCAAAAGCAAATATTTATGTATGTCTTTAATATATACCACCATTCATTCTCTCACATTAAAATTCCATATAATTGTCACAAAAATTCTATATTTATCTCTTTTCTATAGATAATAAATGAATGAAATTTTATCAAGGTTCATAAATACTTATTAAAAATAGATTAACAATTTTTATATAATATAAGATCCTATGAACATTTAATATGATTCCAAATCAGCCACTAAGTGCTACTTCAAGATCTAACATTCTGTCGTTTTGCAACTCATATCAGACAAAAAAAGACTGAAAAAATTCATTTACAATTCTTGCAGTATCAGGAGGAGTTCAATTATAATATCACAGAATTCATCTTCACCCCATTATTAAATTGCATCTCTGAGTAATCACATCTGTTTCATCATTTTTCTAATATATATCCAACGGTTACAATTTGTGATCCACTTATCAAATTTTTTTAATGTGGTCTAATGTAATTGGTGCTAGTGAAAGTAGGGGCAATCCCTTTGACTTTAGAGACCAAATTCATGTTCATGTCCTGTCTCGTCTCTCTTCTTAAGTTCAGTTTCACACTTTCACTACACAAGTCAGGTGTGTCTCAGTTGTTTTCTACTTCCCATTTTCCATTCCTTTCACCACAAATTTTCCACAGCTTCTAGTTCTATGTGAGCACTAACTCTCCAAAGGTGATAGCTTTATTCTTCCATGGACACCCAAAAGCTAATTATACCTTTCATTCTTCTCCTTTTCACTCCCATCTCATTATCTTCTTTCACTCCCACAGATAACTACCTCCTCAACTGTGGATCACAGACCAATGCTTCCCTCTTCAACAGGCTCTTCATGGGTGATTCCACCAACCAAGGTTCAAATTTTCTCTCTGCAGACAAATCCATTTCCCTCACCCACCCAAAACCCACCTCCAAATTTGCCTACTTTGTATCACACTGCAAGAGTTTTCACCAGCACAGGGAGCTACAGGTTCAGCATGAGGAAAAACGGTACCCACTTGTTCGTTTCATTTCTCACCATTTAAGGGTCAAGGTTTTGATCTAAAATCTGCAAACTTTAGTGTCTTGGTTGATGGGGAATTTGGTTCTGAGCAATTATCAAGCCAAATAATGATGCACTTGTTAAAGAGTTTTATTTTGAGGGTAGAAGTCAAATTTGCTTGAAATTGTGGTTAGACCTGTGGCTGTGGGTGATTTCTGGTTTTGGCTTTGTCAATGCTATAGAGGTGTTTACTGCTCCTGCTGATTTTGTTATAGATTATGGAGCTAGGTTGGTTGGTCCTTCTGGTGTTGAGGAGTACAAGAACCTTTCATCCCCAGGTTTTAGAAACTATCCATAGGATTAATGTTGGAGGTGCAAAATTAACTCCTTTTAATGACACCCTTTGGAGGACTTGGATTCCTGATGAGGATTTTCTGGTTTTTAAGGATCAGCTAAGGCTTCAGTGAGCACTCACACACCAAATTACCAGAAGGGTGGTGCAAGTAAAGAGATCGCGCCTGATAATGTTTATATGACTGCTCAAGAGATGAATAGGGATCATTCTAGTTTAGCTTCACAATTCAACATAACCTGGAATTTTCCAGTGGCACCTGGTGGTGTTAGACACTTGGTTCGTTGCATTTCTGTGATATAGTTAGTCCTGTTCTTAATTTGCTCTACTTTGATGTGTATATCAATGGGTATTCTGCATATAAGGATCTTGATTTGTCATCCCTTACATTCCATATGCTTGCATCTCCAGTCTATGTGGATTTGTTTGGCAGATTCTGATGATTCAGGTGTTATTCAAATAAGTGTTGGCCCTTCTGATCTTAGCAGTTCTATTAGGAAGAATGCCATACTGAATGTGCAGAGATAATGAAACTGGTGGATGTTATGGATTCACATGTTGTTACTAGGAAGAAAAAGTTGTGGGTGTTGGTGGGTTCAATTGTTGGAGGAATTGTTGTTTGTACTTTTAGTTATAGCTGCTTTTCTAGTTGCTCTTAAATGCAGGGAAGAAAAACCCAAAAACAAAGGACAATGGAAGAAGTGTAGGATGGACGCCTTTGCGTGTGTTTGGAGGAAGTTCACTTAGTAGAATGTCTGAAGGGACAGCTTTTCCATCTCCTGGATATTTTGGTTTGAGAATCCCTTTTGCTGATATACAATCAGCAACAAACAATTTGATTAGAAGTCTAATTATAGGGTCTGGTTGGGTTTGGAATGGTTTACAAAGGGGTGCTGAGAGACCAACATGAAGGTTGCAGTCAAGAGAGGCATGCCTGGATCCCAGACAAGGCCTTCCAGAATTCCAGACTGAAATAACAATTTTGTCCAAAATTCGCCATCGCCATCTTGTTTCACTAGTTGGCTATTGTGAAGAAAATTCAGAAATGATACTTGTCTATGAGTATGTGGAGAAAGGTCCACTTAAAAGCATCTATATGGATCAGCAGGATTTCAACCTTTGTCATGGAAGCAGCGTCTTGAGATATGCATTGGTGCAGCGAGAGGTCTCCACTATCTTCACACTGGTTTTGCACAAGGATCATCCACCGTGACATTAAATCAACCAATATTCTGCTTGATGAAAATATGTTGCCAAGGTTGCTGATTTTTGGTCTTTCAAGATCTGGGCCTTGTATGAATGAAACCCATGTGAGTACTGGTGTGAAAGGTAGTTTTGGTTATCTTGATCCTGAGTATTTCCGAAGGCAGCAGCTTACAGATAAATCAGATGTTTATTCATTTGGGGTTGTGCTTTTTGAGGTTCTTTGTGCCAGATCTGCTGTTGATCCACAACTTGATAGGGAACAGGTGAATTTAGCAGAATGGGCACTTGAATGGCAGAAGAAGGACATGCTGGAGCATATTATTGATCCTTATCTTGTTGGGCAGATCAAGCAAAGCTCATTGAAGAAATTTGGTGAAACAGCAGAGAAATGTTTGGCTGAATATGGTGTTGACAGGCCAACAATGGGTGATGTATTATGGAATTTGGAATATTCACTTCAGCTCCAAGAAAGTGAGTCATATTCTGATAGTGGTGCTCATGGAGCAGTGAATGTGACAACTACAATAATTCCTGGGAATTCTTCTGGCAACATAAGAGCAGAGGGAGATTATGACAATAATTATTCAAACATAGGTGGTACCCAAGTTTTTTCCCAACTAATGACCAATGAAGGAAGATAGAGATAGGAACATCCTGCAAATATAGGCAATTTCTTGCTGATGCATTAAAAAGTTACACATGGAAGAGAAAGGTATCAAACTGTATCTGTGCTTTCATAATTGTTTTTTCCTTTATAGATTTTCTTTTCTTTCAAGGAAATAACACCAAAATGATTACCAACATTTACTTATGGAAGGCAGTGATAGGCAAGGCATATTGATAGTTTCGCACAAATGTTTGGATAATCCTTTTTATCTTGTTCTGTAACATTAAAAAGATACTCTATAAACTATCATAGTATAACCTTATCTGTTCATGTTATATAACCGTTCTGTATCTGTTCAAGTGCTGAATTGGTCAAAGTTGTATTGAGCTATGTAAGTTCCCTCTTATTATTGTTATTTCTTGCTTTTCTGCTTCACTTGAAACATCAAGTTTGCATTAATGATGTTGCATGAAATAAAGTAGTTGTTCTAGTTTTCTTTTAAATTTCTGTTATTTACTTATTTAGCACATTATGAATGTATTTGAGAAAATAAAATGCACAGTTATCTTCATCTAAGGTTTCCAGCATTGTATGATCTGGGTATAATTAGGTACACAAACTTATCCCATGACTGATGTAGCAACTTCTGCGAGTAAACTGATGTCATGTTATGATATGTAGAAGCTAGCTTGTATATTAGATACATGGATTCTTTACTCACCTGTATCTCAAACATATAATTTTCCATCATATAGAATTTGCTAAATCATAAAACTGTTTGCTTTAGATAAAGGTGTGCCTTTTTCAGTTAAAATTAAAATCCCTACATTATTTGCGTCTAGAGACTATGATAAGCATTACATAGACTCCCAAATTCCAAATAATGCATTGGAGGTTAATCAATAAAGCTAAAATTCAAGTTTGATTGATGATCTGAAATTAGTTCAAATTAAATTAATGCCCTGCATCACTTGCATTTTTTAAATTGATACCTACCTTAGATAATGAGAAGTACTGAAAGGAAATCTGAAAAATATGTGCATAAATTGTGGTCTGCTGCTCTATGATTGTAGTTCTTGTATAATGTCTGTGCCAAGCTTCTTTCCTCTTCCTCAAGAAAGCTGCTTACATTATTTACCAAGCTTTCCAAAGAAAGCATATATGCATTGCTTACTAGTATTTTTTATTAAACTTCCCCTCCCTCTTTCTTTTTCCTTCTCATTGGGCAGTATATTCTAGAAATTTAAGTTAAAAAATGAGGTTAGGAAAGTCTTTGGGCCAGTTTGAATAAACTTTTGTAGAAGGACTTTTAAGAGGAAAATAAAATAAAATGAGTTAAGAAGGAAAAATGAATTCAGCTTCTTCCGTAAGTTGAAATTAGTTATTTATGAAGAAGTTAAATAGAAAATCTTCCGGAAAATTTGAATTATAGAGACTAATTTCAACTTATGGGAGAAGTTGAATTTATTTTATCTTCTCGATTCTTTGTATTTTTTTTTCTCTTATAATGTATCACATGTATGATTTATTAGCCTCTGGTTATTGAAAGCAATATGCTTAGCTCACCAATCAACCTGCTTCATTAAATAGAAGCTTCTCAAGTGGAGCTTGTTTATTAGTTAACAGCAGCAGAACACTGCATAATACAATTCCGAATGCTAAACATGATGCTATCAAGAAGCTTTTAAGAAACGTTTGGTTTTCTTTTTTATTTCATGTTTTTTTTATTTTTATTCTGTTCTTTTTTGAAATTTTACAAAAAAAAATTTGGAAATATTGGAAATAAAAAATTTCAATTTGTAATTGTCTTCTTCACGGATTCTTTTCAGAGAAAATCATAATAAAGTATTTACACGGATCAGTTATATGTTAAAATAAGTTATTATTTGCTAAAAGATGTTATAGGTGTTTTGGATTAGAATCTTTAAGAATATTATCTAGAGGAATATACACTGTGGAACTTCATCTACATTTCACGTGTCAGGCAAGAATATATATGAAGATCATTTCATTTACCACATGTATCTAAAACACTTGACATGCCAATCGATCTAATCCAACTACTGCATATTTCACTTGAGAAAGATATAAAAATTAGATTTAGCGAGAGAATACAGATTAGAAGATAAAGTGTGCGGATGATCAGTAATTAAAAATCAATAGTTATAATTGTGATAAAATAAATTTATATACCAGCGGAGGTCGGTACATGCTTGATTCCCCTTAAGTAAGGTCTCCGGTTCGAGTATTGTGGATGGAAAAAATCCCCGCTGGGAGAGCTAATCACACGATGTTCCCGGCTCGAACAAGATTGCTTCCCGTGGAGAATACATGTGGTTAAACCAAAAAACTAAATTTATATGTATAAAAAAACTATGAGGTTGTTGAAAATCATGATCATTAATTTTTTAATTAACAATTATAATTTCGCATTTGTAGTTGAGTAGAATTAATTCTAGAAATCAATGATTGAGATGAGTGATGCATGTTTTACGAAATGATTTAAAATCAATTTTACAAAACCATGATTTTGTACTATAGCAATGGTAAAACAAACAGAAGCGGAAAGACGAGCGAATTATGTAACTATGCTTAAACCAGTAGCCAACAAATCCATAAAAGTTTGATTTTAGATGAAAGGGTCGAAGTACACTTTATTCAGCTAGGGATCTTTTAAAAGTGAATCCCACCACTACTTTACAGAAAGAGAAAGCTCCTTCAGCTAAGATTAGATGATATAGTGAAGCCGGGCCATATGAATAACTATTAGAAGCAGTCGTAGGTCCAGCCTCTTAAAAACAAGATTTCTCTTCATCAAGCAGGACCACCTGCCTTATCAGAATGGGGATGCTTAGGTAAGGCTGGCCACCACCACCATTTTACTTTTGACACCCCTTTTTGTTAAAACTTTTGCCACCCTTTAAAGTGTGTATTTGGATAATCATTTACAAACTTGAATTTGAAGGTAATTAATTTTGTAGAATTAATTTGATTAAAAGTGAGTTTTAAAGTGCAATGAATTATACTTGGAGTAGCTTTTCTTAAAATTAAGTTTATAATAAAATTTAATATAAAATTTTCAAATCAACGTAAAAGACTATAATTTATCATATTTACTTAAACATGAATTTAGAAATAAAATCAATTTTGGTCCAAAGCAATTAAATATAAAAAAATTATTGAAATCACATTTGATAAAAACAAACATGAATTTATAGTAACTCAATGTGAATCCAAACACGCTAAAAGAAGTTACTCTCCCTTTTTCTGATTTTAGAGCTTTTCACTATTAAGCTGCATGCAATTCTACTAATTTTTGCAATGTGGGGGCAACTGTGTTCTCTTCTTTTCACTATCAAACAAAAACTTATGGAAGCTATGATCCATTTTTCTGTTGAGACTTGAGACATGCTTCTGTGTGCTTTGCTCCCTTCTTTCTCCATGCAACAATACTTTTATTTGTTTGGTGGAAACTAAATAAGTATTTGGTGCAAGACCACAGGTATCCTCCACAAGAGGCAATCCTGTTCGAGTCGAGTAGGACTTTTATGGACGGCAAAACTCTCCCTCCGAGTATTTAACACGGTTGCATACCCAGGGCTCGAACTCGAGACCACCGATTAAGCTGGAACAATCCCTTACCAGTTGATCCACATGCTCGGTGGTAGAACCTGTATAAGTATGGAAATTAGATACTGTGGCTCTATCCATAGACCTCATTGGGGCACATTATCGGCAGTCTTGGAACAAAAGGTAATAGCATCTTTGATAATCCTTTAAAGCCATTTAGAGTTTATATGAATATATAAATGTGATTTGGAATCTATTTGAAAATAATTTATAATAAAATAAATTTACACTGAAATCATGGTTTTATTATTTAAATGCAAAGATAATATTTTGTTGTTTTTGCATTAAAGAAATATTCCATTGGGTATAGTAACAAATTTATTCTTATAAATTTTGGTGCAAGTTTTGGGAATTTTATACCCAATTATAAATTCATTACGTCAAATTATTGAGAATTAAGAGTATCAAGGAAAACTCCATAATGCTTTGTCACAATGCACCAGAAATCTTTGGTTATATAAATTGAACACCAAACGGTAGGACACAAAACAAGGGTTTAGAGAAAATATGGTGTTGTGGCCTTCCTCAACCAAATCTCGAGTTCCTAAAACCAAAACCTAAGCGCCAAGAATCCCGATGGAAAGGAGTATGGCGGCGGGTGGTTGATTTGGTGTCTTGGGGACCAACATCTCTAAAGGGGCTTATTTATATAAATTACCAACCTATTAGGGTTTCCACTATGCCGAAATAGGCCAAGCCCAGTGTCCACTCATATAGGCCCACACCGATGCCTACGGTAGTCTAAACGGGCTCACCTAATGTAGATCACTAGCGATCAGGCCAATTGACGTAAATAGGTAATATAAATGTTTTAATATTTAATATGTAGCTCACAAAAATAATTATTAGAAATTAAATTTTCTAATAACCTCTTACTTGGGCTTCATATTAACTTCAACATTTATATCACAGGAAAACTTTAAGCGCGCAAGTTAGTGCGCAACTGTACGCTATTTACTTTTAGACTACCCCTTAACAATCTGGTCTCTCTCATACATTAACTGAGAACCACCATGACTTTTGTCACTCTATTGTGCGACTAAACCCTAATGATCACTGCAGCCAATACTTAATGACATAGATCAAATGTGGATGAATGGTATGGAAATTACATGTTGCGTGATCTAATATATGCCTATTTCCAATTGGTCCAAAATTTTATCGTTAGGGGGAGTTTTGTTTCAAGGTATAAGATCATATTCCCAGGAATTATGTCCCCAGGAATCCTATTACCAGGAATGTTATTCCCGGGTAAAAATTATATGTATATTTGGTATGTTTTTTATATTCCCGGGAATATTTTTAAAAATGATTTAATTTAAAATTGAAAAAAATAAAAATAGAAAAAATATTATAGAATGAATTAGAAGTGGGAAGTTATTTTAAAAATAACTTTCATTCCCATAGGAATATAAGATTCTCACCCCTTCACCATGGGAATAAAAAGTGGGTAAAGATGGGTAAATACACTCCCGGGAATCAATAATACCCAAGAATCTTTTTCTAAAACTTGAATCAAACGTGGGAAAATCACATTCCCAAGCTTACTTTCTCGGGAATATTTTTACATACCTGAAACAAACACACTCTTATAGAGGTCAGATAAAGCAATATAAATATACTGCACTAAATGAGTTCAAAATAATGAAAAGTAATAGACGTAAATATTGATGCAAAAAATCCAAAATGTGCATAAAATTAATACAAATAGGACTCCCACTAAACAAACTATAAGGAATTACACCCATGTGAGCAACATGCTCATGAAATATTTTAGGTACCAAACCTTTAGTGAGTCAGCAAACATATAATTAGTCCCTATATGCTATATGGAAATATGCTTATTATTATCTCTCTCCTTTACAGCCAAGTACTTAATATTTATAAACTTGGACTTGGTTGCACTCCTATTATTGTTGGAGTAAAGCACTGTCGAGTTATTGCCACAATAAATTTTCAATGGTCTCTCTACGCCATCTACTACACGTAAGCTAGTGACAAAATTTCTCAACCACATACCGTGGTTGGATGCCTAAAAAAAGCGATAAACTCTGCGATCATGGTTGAAGTAGCTATGAGTGTCTACTTAGAAACTTCTAGGAAATAGCTCCTCCAGCCAACATAAAAATATATCCTGATGTGGAGTGTTTGTTATCTTGACATTCAGCCCAATCATAGTCTGAATACCTAATGACCTCTAAGCTCTCAGACCTCTGATAGGTGATCATGTACCCTTCCGTTCTCTTCAAATAACGCATAATACATTTTACACCATTTTCCAATGTTGTATTCCGGGATTACATAAATATCTACCAAAAACTCCCATTACAAATGCTATATCAGGATGTGCATACTTGAGCATACAGTAGACTTCCTACTGCTGAGGCACAGGGAATCTTATGCATCTCATCTCTTTTGAGATCATTTTTAGGGCACTAACTGAGACTAAATTTGGCTCCTCTCGCTATCGGGGTATCACATGGCTTACTATATTTCATGCCGAATCTATATAAAACTTTATCGATATAGTTCTCTTGAGACAACCTTAGGATATCGTGAGAACGATCTCTTAGTATCTTGATCCCTAGCACAAAAGAAGTTTCTCCAAGATCTTTCATATCGAAATTCTCGTTCAAAAATCTCTTGGTTTCACCCAATAAGCCTATATCGCTGTTGGCAAACAGTATATCACCAACATATAACACTAGGAATATATACTTACTTCCATTGAACTTATGATATACATAGTCATCTACAACATTATGCTCAAAACCATAGGAGGAAATGACTAAGTGAAACTTGTGATACCATTGACAGGATGCTTATTTGAGACCTTAGATGGATTTCTTTAGTTTGTATACCATAGACTTGGGATCATCTATCACAAAGTTTTCTGGTTACACCATATAAATCGTCTCTTCAATGTCTCCATTGAGAAATGCAGTCTTAACATCCATTTGATGGAACTCTAGGTCATAATGAGCTACAAGTGCCATAATTGTCCTAAAAGAATCCTTGAAAGACACTGGAGAGAAGGTTTCTTTGTATTCGATGCCTTCCTTTTGAGTGAATCCTTTAGCAACTAAGCGGGCCTAATATCTCTACCCTTTGAGCCCCTCTTGGCTTTAAATATCCATTTGCAACCAATGGGCTTCGCACCTTTAGGTAATTCGAGAAGATCCTAGACGTTATTGTCTTGCATAGACTTCATCTCATCCTTCATTGCATCAATCCACTTTTGAGAGTTGGAACTTTGCATGGTTTGGCTGAAATTGATTTGTTCATTTTCTGTTAAACCAATGTCATCCTCATGTTCTTGGAGAAATACAATATAATCATCTGGAGTTGCACTTCTCCTTTCTCTAATGGATCTCCTTAATGGCACTTCTTGAGGTTGTTGAGCTTGCTCAATGGGTATTTGAGGGAGAACCTCATTGTTGTTTAATGTTGGAACAATGTCAGGAACAACTCCATTATTGTCATCTATTACTGGAGTAGGTACTGGAGCAGTAATAGACACGAGGACTTGATCATTGTCAATGATAGGTTCTTCCTCAAAGACAACCTTCCTTATGTTACCTTCCTTCCCAAACTCAACATCCTCAAGGAATCTCGCATTTCCCGTCTCAAAAAATGATCTAGTAGTGGGATTGTAAAATCTATAGCCCTGAGAGTGTTTAGGATAGCCAACGAAATAGTAACTAACAGTCCTTGATTCCAGCTTACTTTCGTGCAGCCTATAAGGACGCGCCTCAACTGGACAACCCCAAATGGGTAAATGCTTTAAGCTTGGCCTTTTACTGGTCCATAGCTTATAAGGAGTTTTGTTAACTGCTTTACTTGGTACCCTGTTTAGGACGTAGATTGCAGTCTTGAGCGCTTCTCCCCACAATGACTCTAGCAAGGAAGAATGACTAATCATACTTCTCACCATATCCTTAAGATTCCTATTTCTATGTTCTGCAACATTGTTCATGCTTGGTTTCGCAGGCATAGTATATTGAGGAACAATGCCACATTCCCGTACGAAAAGCGCAAAAGGCCCTGGACATTGTTCACTTGATCCATCATATCTGTCATAATATTCACCTCCACGGTCAGATTTGACAGCCTTAATTTTCTTTTCATGTTGAAGCTCAATTTTAGCTTTGAAAGACTTAAATACGTCTAGGGATTGAGACTTCTCATGAATTAAAAATAGGTAGTTGTACTTTGAATAGTCGTCTATGAAAGTAATGAAAAATTGTTTTGCATTCCAAGATGTCGTAGGGAATGGTCCACATATATCAGTGTGAATTAATTCCAAAACGTCCTTAGCCCTTTCGACACCTAATTTTCTAGAGTTTGTTCGTTTACCCTTAATACACTCAATGTAGACCTCAAAGTTCGAGAAGTTTAAGGGTCCAAGAATCTCATACTACACAAGCCTCTGAATTATCTGTTTAGAGATATAGCCTAAACGCTTATGCCATAAGGTGGTTGAGTTCTCATTTAATTTACACTTTACACACCAAAATCCTTGTGATGGATTTCTTTATTGGAAGTAACTACATCTAACATGTATAGGTTATCAATTAAAGAACCGGTACCAACACAATTTGAATTTTGAAAAAGACAAATTATTTCCAAAGGAACAATTAAAATTGTATTTGTTCAAACTGGAAACTGAAATTAAATTCCATCTAAATGACATAAATTAAGAAACTAAGCAACAATGGTATGAAAAAAAGGCTATGATCATGTGTACGTGGTTATTAGGTGATAGCAGTATAGGTATGGATCTAGATTGGAACCAAAACATGCAAAAGTTAGCGCATAGAATTGATGGGGTAACAACTATGAAATTCGAAATTAAATAACCAAGAGGAATAAAAAATGAAAAGTGGAGAGGATTGAAGATGAGGAAGACGCCATTGTAGAAGGCAACCCCTTCTACAGATAAGCCCTAGTGCAGAATCGCCACTAGCTCATGGAGCCAGATAAGATCCTCTATGGTTTAAGAAAGAACCACCAAGCCTTCTCAACTCATACAAAAGGAGGGAAATAAAACTTAGCTTTCATAAAATGATCATTAAAAATGTATACAAGGAGATCCACTCTATTTATAGCCTAAAAGGAGTGGTCATAGTGGAAAAATACATTTTAATGCTAAACAATCCTATGGGTGCTTTGAGAGTGTACCGTCCTAATTCCGTGAACCTAGAAATAATGCCTGTTGGAGACACATTTCTAAGTTTATGAAATTATTTCGCGCCATTATCGGTATCGTCATACAAACAATCACAGAAGTATACTTAAGTAATCCAACGTTTACATAAGCAGAAGACAATCAAATAAACTTAAGTACATACTCTATAAAGCCACTGTGTGGCTACAATTATAACATGTTTGGGATGTTATGGTCTAGGAAACTCTTTCCAGAAATCCGGCAAAGTCTCCCCTAAAAACTGGATATTCCCAGAAAGTTCATCTCAACCTGAAATTCAGAAAATCCAGCCAGTACAATACATATATGCATACACACATTAATACATCATAGTTCCTCAAAATATCAAAACATCCCTTCCAATTGATAATTAAGACCTATGTACAACCCCACAATTCCAAGGTTTCATTTACAATAGTACTATATCATCCTACTTAATTAAATCCTCAATTCTTCCGCCAAGCCTCTGGTCAGTAACCTGCACAACTGAATGTAATTTCCCATATCGTGGGATGAGACTACGTCCCGGTGAGTGCGATAATAGTGTGTGTAGTGTGGGGGAAAGCAGGAGAGTACGAATGCAGCATAAATACACATAAACACATATTGGTCTACACATCACAATCCATGGGAAGCCAGGTAAAGCATGTCATGATGAAAGTAATCATAAAACTACATGGAAGCAATCAATGCAGGGTTAGTCTGAAGTGTTTTACCCAAACACCCAAGGGTTCTTTCCACTATTACATGATTTGAGCGCTCGACCATGTGACCAAGGACCGTCGTCTAGGGCCACCCTGATTAAGTCTTATTAGCAAACATTCATTTAGTTTATTATTAGTTGAGGAACCCCGTTTAACTCCTTGGCCATGGAGCAAATGAGAGTTACCTTCTTGTACATGATTGGTCCGAAGACCCCTGATTCTCTCTTGGCCCCAAGCCCATGAAATTCCTCTTTATGCATGAGGTCCAAAGACCCAAATCCTTTTCTTTTAAATATGAATGAATGGGGACATGAGAAATGACCATTATTTCATGAGCGTGAGTATGAGCATAAATATACAACATTTTCAAGATTTCAACATCAACAATCCACTATTACATAAAATCCCCAAATTCTCTAACTTAGGGTTTGAGCCATGACAGTATACAACCAATCCAATCCACAATCAACCGTAGATTCATCTCTAATCAGCCACAATCAACAATATAAGCAAGGGAAGTGAGAATAGAGAGCATACAAAGGAATTCATTCAACATAAAAGTGAGTGGGTGAACCACACTCACCTCAAGGCAAGGAGATAAGGATGATTGAGTGATGAGGATGGTGATTCAAAGCTCCCTTGATGACTTGAGGATGGTGGAGTGGATCCTCCTTCTTCTTCTTGGCTCCAATGGAGTCCTTCTCTCTCTAGAAATCCCTCTCTCTTCTCTAAAACTGAAGGGGAAGAAGAGAAATGAAATATAAACCCTAACTTTATGCTTTTAACGGACCAGAACGTGCCCGCGCTCCGGCTGCGCTCCAAGCGCAACTTAAGCGCAGAAGAAGGAATGTAGACTCGGGTCTGCGCTCGGAGCGCAACTTAAGCTGAATTCCTCAATTTCTCTCTACTTTCTGCACTCAGGCTGCGCTCGGAGCGCAACTTGAGCTAGGAAAACATATTGGAATTCCTCTGTTTTTGCTGATATCCTCACCTAAGCGACAACTTTCTCGTTTGAGCGAGAATATGCCTGTTTGGAGGTGCAAATGAGCTCGGAATACTATTGCGGTGGGATTCACAGCTAAGGCTTCCACGATATTTCTAGATTCTAATTTTCGGGATGTTACAGAAAGCACAACCCAAGCCTATCCTAAGCCTTGTAGAAGGTACCTAATTAAAGGAAAAGTAAAGAAGAAAATACAACTCAAATAAAATACAAAGTATTAAACAATAGACTTGAGACCATGAACATGTGGCCCATTTAGAAAATTAAAAATAGCCCAAGTAAGGAAATTATCAAGTAATTGTTTGGAGTAGATGACCCATAAGAGAAAGGTCAAATGATGACTTTGAGAAGAAAGTCAACTTAGTCACGGGTTGTAGGACATGGTCCTAAACCTTATGCCCTTAATTCCCTTAGCTTGCATCCATGATTTCAACAACTTGTCCATGACTTCTAGGCATTTGGCATCATTAGGGGGTGGAAATAGGCCATACCAGGCCAGACTTTAGTTGAAAAGACCTGGCCTATTTAAAAATTTCAAGGCCTAAGCCTGACCCATTACCTGTGATAGGCTTTTTTTTAAGCCTGACCTAGCTTTTTAAGAAGCTTGACCCAGCCTATTAGTCTATTTAAAGGTCTGGTTATGAAAAAAAATCTTAAATAAGCCACAAAGCCACTATAATCAGAGAATAACAAAGGTCAAACAACAAAGCCCCAACAATAGTTAGAGATCAAAGGAATAACTTTAACAAGGATAACCTATAATTCTCAAAACATTGTGCAAAGCCCCAACACTTCAACAAACATTCAAAAGGAACAACAAGTAGCTTAGTAGAGAAACGCAATCAGACAGAGATCCAAAAGCAAAATAGGAACAACAAGCTAGCAACACAAAAACACAATAGGAGATTCAAAATAGACAACAAACAACAACAAAATCAGGATGTAACGGTGTGCATGTGTGGCTGTGAAGCTGCAACGACGGATGAACTGTGTGGCCGTGAAGCTGTTGCGATGATGAGCGACGTTTGACCAGGAGCGAGATGCATCAAGGACGTAGGTGCCAGAAGTGGTGTGGTCATGAAGCTACCACGACAACGAAGGAAGCATAACCACACGACCGCCGATCAAGAAGCAGGCACGTCGATGAGAATGATGGTATGATGATCAACTTGAAGTGGGAGGAAGGAGACGTACGGAAGCTTGCGGTGGTTTGTCAGCAGAGAGAATTGTTTAAAAAAGAAGGAAAATGGGAGAATAAGATCAACCCTGGTCTAATTTTGATTTTAGAATCTTAGATCCATTTTTATTATTATTTTCAGTTGTAATTTGTAAATTGTAAATACTTATCATTAATAAATTTTCAATTTAAAATTATAGTCCTAATAATACTATATATATCTCTTATTATTCGTTCTTCTTCATCCTCCCTTTTCTGTTTCTCTCCTTTTCTCTCCTTTTTCATTCTTTTCTCCTCTCTCTCTCCCCTCTCTTTCTTCCTTTTTCCCCTCCCTCCTCGGTCTCATCATGCTTCATAGGCTTTTGTATAGGCCTAAGTTTGGCCTTTAACTTTTATATAAATAGGATTTTTAAAAAACATAAACCTGACCTTTTTGTTAAATAGGTTAGGCCAGACCACACTTTAAATAGGCGTCATAGGCCTCTGTCTCACACTCTCACCCCTAGTGGCAGGACGGATCAGGGGGCAAGCATGGGCCTTGGCCTCCCTCCCCCATTATATTACAATTAATATACATTACAAACAAAAAAAATTATCAATATATGTGTAATAAATGAAAAAAAAGTTAAATAAAATGAATGTGATACATTTATTTTTATAATCTAAATTTTATTTATTTATTTATTGATATTTAGCCCCTTTAAGTGATTAATTTTTATCAAAAATTTATTTGATACAAATATTATTATTCATAAATTTTATAACATGAATGTACCATATATATAATTTAATTAAAAGATGATGAATTTGACTAATATTTAATATTTATTATTAAAAAATTCTCGACACCCTTCGTATGAATCTTAGATCTGTCCCTACCTAGTGGTTATATACATAATACAAATGAGAAATAGGAGGAGCTAGCAACAAACTGATTGCAGTAAAACAATAGGTTTCTTTTATATATAATATATATATATATATATATATATATATATATATATGATGGTAGGATTGACGTGGGTTTGGATTTGATTTTGTTGATATAAAGATTTTTGCATAAAACTAAGGTGTATTAGGTGCACCAAGCCAATATATAGAAGTTGGGCCGTAAATGAAATGAGCTATTCATGAACTATTTGAGCTCATTTTGTTAAATGTTCGACCAAGTTCGTTTGTTTAATTAAACAAACAAGCCCAAGTTTAAAGTTGAGCTCGATTATTTAAATGAGTCAAACCCAAACCTTATAAGCTTGACATTAAGAGTTCGTGAATAACTCGCTTATTATATATAATAATTAATTAATAAAACATACAGTTAAGTTTATTTTTAATAATAATAAAATATTAAAGTAAAATAATTACTATATATATATGAAAATAAGTATTAAAATATTTCTTATATATATTAGTCAAGAATCAGTAGTGAATTTTAAAAAATATAATATTTTGAATTTTTTAGCTATCTATATATATATCGTATATTAATAATAATTTGATTTTTATATTATCATTTAATAATAAAATATTTATTAAATACTACTTCATAAACTTTAAAATGATTTAAAGAAAATTTTTCATAAGAGCAAATAAAAAAGTTATAAACGAGTTAAAAAGCCAAACTCAAGCTTTGTTTTTCTTTAACAAGCAAATCCCAGACTTTAAGTTTGGCTCGTTTAAATAAATGAGCCAAGTTTGAGCCACCAATTTCTTCACAAGTCAAGCCTGAGCTTCAGGTAATCGGCTCAACTCAGCTCATTTACAACCCTACTATATAGAAGCATACACTTTTCAAAACATAGTCATATAGCATTGTTACAGTCAAAAATATTTCATGACACTTTAGATATCTCTAATTATTAGATTTGGAATCCATTGCATAGATAAATAAAAAATTTTAAAATGTCTTAAATTAGAAATTAAAATATTAAGTATATAATATATAATAATGTAATTGATGTTTTAATATTAAATTGAATAAAAATTACATTTAAATAAGATAAATTTCTGTCATTAAAAATGTCTCGTTTTAAATATTAAACACTATGTTATATTATTTAAGTAACATTCAAGCTGCAATAGAAAAAAAAACATGAAAAGAGTTAAATAGGAAAAATTTTCATAATTGCAAAATGCTCCGTTTCATCTAAAACATTATGTGATATCATTATTAGTTTTTTTTTTGTGACAAGTGGAAATTAAATTATTAGTTATTTAAAGTCACATGTAAGTTATAGTAAAAAAAAAAAACAAAGAAAGAGTTTGTTTCTTCTTAAAATCTTCAAATAATGGCGGATAAATTTTGTGTCCTTTGACAGTGGGGGGTTATACATTGAAACTAATAGCTAATTTTTTGGTCTAAAAACTAATAGTTAATTGAAGCCACTTATATCTTCATGTTATAATTGACAAAATAAAATATGATAGATAATGCAAATTTTAATGACTGCAAGAGAGAGTGGATTAATTAAAAGTTGAGAATAGCAAGAGATAGTAGCTGCCTCTACCCAAAATATTTTTGAATTCCATAATCATTTAAATAGTTTTTTGTCATTTCTTGTAAAGTTTTATTTTTCCTTTCTACAACTCCATTTTATTGAAGAGTTCTTGAATAAGAAAAGTTGTGAGAAAATCAATTTTCATCAATAATATTTTAAAAGAAAATTTTTCAAATTCACCTCCATGGTCACTCCTAACAGAAACAATGTGTTGACTACTTTCATTTTGCATCTATTTGGAGAAGATTCTGAAAGCATCAAAAGACTCATCCTTTGTTGTGAGTGTTAGAACCACAAGAAACACTAGAAGGGGGTTGAATAGTGTTTTATAATCTTTAACAGATTTTTCTGAAAACCTTTTTAACAAGCAAACTGATTTGGAAATGTTTAAACAACTTTTCGAAACTGGGAGTTCAGCAACTTGCTGATGCAACTCAGAAGGTTGAATAAAAAGCTTTTGAAATGTTTTTCTTGTGAAGAATATTGTTTTCTGTGTGGATTAATAAAACAACTTTTCTAAAAAGCTCCTTGGTTAGCTTAAAACAGAATATAAAGAGTTAAGGGTAGAGAGAACTTAGCCATAGAAATTTATCCTGGTTCGCCCACTAACCCAGTGACTACGTCCAGTCCCAGGGCAAACACACCACTGGATTTTCCACTAATCCCGCAAGATTACAAGTATTCTTTGGACATAGCCTCTTCAGGCTAAACACAAGTATTCTTTGGACACAACCTCTCCGGGCTAAACCAAGTATTCTTTGGACACAGCCTCTCCAGGCTAAACTAAGTTTCTTTATTCCTCCAAGCCTCTCCAGGGCACTCAGACACTTTACAGTCTTTACAAATGTGATAAGTTTAAGTTTCTGAGAAACTTAAACACAGGTTCTCTTGTACAAAGGAATGACTGAGTAAGACTCAGGATACAAAGGGTAAATTCTAAGTACAAGGAAATGAAATACAACAGAGTGTTTGGCTTGATAAATTTTCTGATAAACTTTTGGCCATTCTCTCTTGGGCTTTTCCATTTTCCTATCTTAGGCTTCATCGACGCCAATGGTTTTTCCGCCGCCCCCCTTTAAAGTCTTTCAAGTAGGTATATATAGTCCATAAATATGATCGTTGAAGGTTGCTTGGTTACCGTTGAGAGTCGTTGAGAAAGAACTATTAATGTTCTTAGAGCCGTTGTGAAACACTTCTCTTTTGTTAGCTTCTGACTTGAGCAGAGTAGGTGTGCAGCTAGGATTCAGTTCTGTCACACAGCAGGTTGGCTCTTGAAAATTGCTTGAGAGAATTTTTAGCACTTCGGCAAGTTGATGTTTTTTTCTCTCTCTTTCTTTATTGCAAGAAGTCTGATATTTAGATAGATGGTGAGATCCGTTAGACTTCTCTTCAATCCCGTTACGAATTAACTTTTCTTCTTGCTGAGATGCATGCTTCTGATAGCGTATCGTAAGACAGTATAGGAGTAGTGTGCAGCAACGCTGACTCTATCTCTGACCTCTGTTTGTTTTTCTGTAGCAGGTTTCTTCTTTTGTGTCAGTTTATAAACTATGCCAGCAAGCATTTGTTTTACCTTGCAACTGGTTCAGCTAACCATAAGGCTTTGCAGAGACTTGAGTCTTTTAATACTTTAATCAGATTTACTCATTAAGTCTTCGAAGGTAGCATGCCATTCAGTCTTCAGAAGTTTCTAATCCTTTAGAGAGTCCAATCACTTCAGGAGGTTCTATTTGCTTCAGCAAATTCTGATCTTTCCAAACCCCTTCAGAAAATTGACATCCTCCAACAAGTCTTTAGCTTTCAATAGAACGATGCTTTCAGCAAATTCTTTCTTCAGTGGATTGCATTTCTTTGGCAGGTTGCCTTCTTTAACAGGTTTGCTTTGTCATCAGCTTTCTTCAGCAGGTTGCTTTCTTCAGCTTTCTTCAGCAGCTTCAACAAATCAGCAGATTGTTGCAACACAAAGACAACAGCCTGAGTATAATCTGTTTCTTAGTCAAATTATATAATGATCGAATTTGTTACTCATTAAAACTAAGAGTAATGATTCTTTAATTAAATTGAATACTTAATTTATTCTGAGACTCAACAGTGAGGAATAGTACTCATGTGAATTTTGAGTAATCATCGATCCACTATAACAAATCAATATCTCTTTCCTCCAATGCTAGGGGTTTTGGTTGGTCCAAAGAGATCAATATATAGGAGTTCTAAAGGTCTTTTAGTAGTTTAGGATGAAAACTAGAATGAGTTGTTTTCCTTTAACACATGCATCACATATTTTATCCTTCTCAATGATAAGTGCAAAATATATGATAATTTCTTGTATAATTAGTGCACTTATCAAGGGTAAAATAGTAAATTTATTCCCCAAATTACCTCTTTTTAGTAATAATTGCATAAATTGTGATTATTTAATTCAAATTTGAATTTGATGCTATTTTAAGAAAATCTGTTGATTTTGCAGATAAAAGGGCAAGTTTTAAATGGAGAAACAATATAGCATCTATTTGAAGAAAAAATATGTAGATGAGATTCTAAATGGCAGCAGATCAAGATAAAATCCGCAGTCATTTAAACAAGGATTCTGAAGATAAATTCTCAATTTGAATTTAAATATCAAATCAGTACAAGATTAAGCTAAAAAGAGGGAAATAAGGAAAGTAAAGCAAATAAGATAAGTTCAGGAAGAGATCAAGATGAAAAAGGAGGAAATTAGGGAAGTAGAAATGGTGATCTGCGCTCCACCTACGCTGAGCGCAAGTGGAGCGCAGGAATTAAAATTGCACTCTGTTTCCTGCGCTTCATTTGCGCTGAGCGCAGGTTGAAGCGCAAGAATACGAGATCATTTTTTCAAAGGATTTCAAATCAGATTCCTTCCAGATTTCAGATAGCTTTCCAACTTCTATTTAAAGGACCTTTTGCATAGACCCCAGGAGAGGACGACGGAGCAGATCTGGAGCCAGAGAAAAGTTTGACAGTTTCTCTATCGGTTTGTAATGGCTACCATGAGTAGCTAAACTCTCCCATAGGATTGAATGTAGTCAATTCAAACCCCTATTGTATTTGGATTCTATTTGTTATCTATGAATCTCTATTTTTATAATATATTGGTGGTTTTTACTCTGTTCTTAATGCTTAGCATCCCCTTTGTGCCAGAGTTATGATATGGTTTTATGGGGCGCACTGGAAGGTGGTTTTGTAAATCAGGAGCGAGTTCTTGGGAGCCTTGGAATAGGGATCTTGAATTCTGATTTGGGTAAAAATTACTCTATAGGATTGAATGCCTAGGAATAGGGTTCGACTTATGGATAGCTATTAACAACTGTTCTTAATGCTAGGCAATTCAATTAAGCAGCCCAGGAATGGGTGTTTAGGGGGTTGTTCTAAGATTTCATAGTTGAGGAATCTTTATGAATGAATTTTATTGGGCTTCAATAATTATAATTATAATTCTTAGGTCTCATCGGTTTCCAAATACAAGAAGGGTGCGATAGACGAAGTTCAATCCTAGTTCTTGTATCTTGCTCTACCATCTCATCTCAAATTACTGCTTTTATTTACTATTGCAATCTACACAAACAACAATCATCTTCTCTTACTTGATAAGTGTGATCACTAGGATTTAAATTGTATCGTTCCCTGTGGATACGACAACTCTCTTACTTACTATTATACCGCTGTGATATTGGTACGCTTGCCAAGATCTCAACAAGTATTTTTGGCGCCGTTGCCGGGGAACGGTGTCTCAATTTAAATTCTTGGGAGGTCTATCCTATCAAGTTGTAAATATTTTATTTTATTTTTTTAATTTTAATTTTTCTTTTATTTTTCTTTTCTTTTTTGAGGAATTTAATTTTTAATTATTTTAATTTTAATGTTAGGAATTTTTAATTCTTAGGAAATTTATTTTATTTATTTTATTTTATTTTATTTTATTTTATTTTGTTCCTCTCTTCCTAGCTAATCTTTGTTAGAGTTTCTTGATTTATGCTCTTGAGAGGACATGTGTCTCAAATCAATTGATACTTTGATCCTGAAATAGAGAGGACATCTAGAAAGAACAGAAGTAGAAACAGGAAAAGAAGACAAAGACAAAGACAAGCTCAAGGATAAAATTTCAACACTCTCAGCTCATCTACTACAAGTGAGATAAAAATTTAAGATATGGCTGAGGAACAACCAATTCCACAAAGAAGAGGTCTTTAGGAGAGTATATCATGCAACAAGGGCCACGCTACTTCTCAAGCATAGTTGTACCTATTACTGCAAAACCTTTGGAGATAAAGCCAACATATTTGAGCCTCATCAGTGCCCACAAATTCACAGGATTGGATCATGAAGATCCACATACTCACCTTTCTACCTTTTATGAATTGATTGGTACTATGGGATTTGAGGAAGGAGATTTGGAATTTGTCTACTTAGGATTGTTTCCTTTTTCTCTAATAGGTAAGGCAAAGGAGTGGCTGAAGTCGCATCCTAATCAAAGTCTGACAATTGGGGCGTGGTAGAAAATAAATTCTGAAGAGATTCTTTCCACCATCCCGCTATATTCAAAGCCAATTCAGACATCTCCACATTCAGGAAAGGAGCAGATGAGCCATTATGTGAAGCATGGGAGAAATTCAAGTCCTTGCTGCAAAAGTGTCCAAACCATGGTTTTGAAGACATTGCCGAACTAAACATCTTTTGCAATGGACTCAGACCCGATTCAAAGTCATTCATAGATGCTGCAGTAGGAGGGACAATTTTGGCAGTAGATGCAGAGTGTGCTATTACAATAATTGAGAATTTTGCAATGAATGATCAGCAAGCTCAGTATTGGAGACAACCAGTTCAGAAGAAGGAGATACTAGAGCTCAGTAGCACTAATGCAACGTTAGAAAGAAAACTCCTCTCTCAACAGATAGAGGCGTTTACCAAGAGAGTAGATGCACTCACTCAACAATTGCAAGTAGTGCAATCTCCTCAACCCTGCCAACCACCGCAGTTGAATTGTGACTTTTGTGGAGGCGACCATCCCAACGGTCACTGTTCCTATCAAGATATTCAAGTAGAACAGGTCAACTATGTGGAAAATCAAGGAAGGCAAGGTAATTTCTTCAACAACAACTCTGGGTGGAGCCAAGATAGAGGGTCTATAATGCATGACATAAATTCAAGAATTGAGGAAAAGCTCGATAGACTCATACAAGATATGAATTCCAGTCAAGGAACCACAGAGACAACATGCATAAATTGGAAACTCAAGTGGAGCAATTAAGGAAGCAATTTTTCTGCACAGCAGGAGTATAGAAAATCAATATCCACCAGAAGTGGTAAAGAAATAGGAAGAGGAATTGGTGATAATCTGGTTGTAGAAAGAGAAGTTCTAAAAAAGAGAGAGCAAGAAAATAATGAAGAAAAATTGAGAGTGAAGAAGCAAAGGAAGAAGAGAGAGAACCTGAAAGAATAGAAAAAAATGAAAAAAAAAAGAGAATGATATTGAAACAAAAGAGAGGGAGAAGGAAGACATACAGGTACCTCAACTTAGGGAATTACCATATCCAAAGAATCCCTCTAAGAAAGATAAAGAAAGACAGTTTGCAAGATTCATGGATATCTTCAAGAGGCTGCAGATAAACATCCCATTTGTGGAGGCTATGGAGCATATGCCGACATATGCAAAGTTTATGAAAGAACTCCTAACTAAAAAGAGGAGATTCACTGATGATACAGTGTTACTAGAGGCAGGATGCAGTGCCATAATTCTGAAGTCATTGCCTCAAAAGTCTAAAGATCCTGGAAGTTTCACAATCCCAGTCACTATTGGAGAATTACCAGTGGGGAAGGCACTACTTGATTTAGGTGCCAGTATCAATTTGATGCCCTTATCCATGCTAAAGAGAATTGGAGATCTAGAAGTGAAACCTACAAGGATGACTCTACAGCTAGCTGACAGATCAACGAAGTATCCTTATGGCGTAGCAGAAGATGTGTTGGTAAAGGTAGACAAGTTCATGTTCCCAGTTGACTTTGTGGTGATGGATATAGAGGAAGATGCTGAAGTTCCTCTCATACTGGGAAGACCCTTCATGAAGACTGCTAAGGTCATCATTGATGTAGATGATGGGAACTTGAAAGTAAGCGTACATGATGATGGAGTTAGTTTTAATGTCTTTGAAGCAATGCAACATCCCAAGGACAAGCATCAATGCCTCGGGATGGATGAAGCAGATGAGATTTTCCTAGAAGCCCAGAAGCAGTTGACAAAAGCAAGCCCCCTTGAGAAGGCTTTGATAGGCACTTTTCATAAGTTTGAAGTAGAAGATATGAATGAAGTTGTAGAATATTCGAAGCATCTGGATCTAGCCACAGAGGTCTCACCCGATGAAGAAAAATCCGAGGAATCGCAACAGGAGGAGAAAACTGAAAGTCAGAAGCTGGAGTTAAAGGTATTACCTTCTCACCTTAAATATGTTTTTCTTGTTGATGGTGAAAATAAACCTCTTGTGATAAGTAATACCTTAACCCCATCCAAGGAGGAGAAGTTAATTTCTGTTTTGAAGGCCAATGAGGGCGCTATAGGCTGGACTTTATCTGACCTTAAGGGTATTAGTCCATCTTATTGCATGCACAAGATACACATGGAGGAGGAGTGCAAACCAGTGGCACAACCTCAAAGGCATTTGAATCCAACCATGAAGGAAGTGGTAAAGAAAGAGGTGCTGAAACTTCTTGATGTTGGTATGATCTATCCTATCTCTGACAGTGCCTGGGTCAGTTCGGTTCAGGTAGTTCCTAAAAAATGAGGAATGACTGTAGTTAAAAATGATAAAAATGAATTAATCCCTACTAGGACAGTCACTGGTTAGAGAATGTGTATAGATTATAGGAAATTAAATCAAGCAACTAGAAAAGATCACTTCCCTTTACCCTTTATGGATCAAATGTTAGAAAGGGTAGCAGGGCAAGCTTTTTATTGTTTTTGGATGGTTACTCTGGTTATAACCAAATAGCTGTAAATCCAGAAGACCAAGAAAAAACTGCTTTTACTTGTCCTTTTGGTGTTTTTGCTTACAGGAAGATGTCGTTTAGATTATGCAACGCACCAACAACCTTTCAGAGATGCATGTTGTCCATTTCTCAGACTTGGTGGAAAAATGCATAGAAGTATTCATGGATGACTTTTCAGTTTTTGGAGCCTCATTCGATAACTGCATGGAGAATCTGAACACCGTACTGAAGCGGTGTGTTGAAACAAATCTCGTGCTGAACTGGGAAAAATGTCACTTTATGGTGACTGAAGAAGTGGTGTTGGGCCACAAGATTTCTGCTAGAGGCATTGAGGTGGATAAAGCAAAAGTGGAGGTCATTGAGAAGCTGCCACCACCAATAAATGTGAAAGGAGTCAGAAGCTTTTTAGGACATGCTGGTTTCTACAGGAGATTTATCAAAGACTTTTCAAAGATAGCAAAGCCACTCAACAATCTTCTTAACAAGGATACACCTTTTAATTTTGATGCTGAATGTTTAATTACTTTGAACCTGTTGAAACAAAAATTCACTTCCGCTCCTGTTATAATTGGACCTGATTGGAACCTAGATTTTGAATTAATATGTGATGCTAGTGATTATGCTATAGGGGCAGTTCTAGAACAAAGATAGGATAAGGTTTTTCATGCTATACATTATGCTAGTAAAGTTCTTAATGAAGCACAAATTAATTATGCAACTACTGAAAAAGAATTGTTAGCAATAGTGTATGCATTAGAAAAATTTAGACCTTATTTGGTTGGTTCAACTGTCACTGTCTATACTGATCATGCTGCACTCAAATATCTGTTAACCAAATCTGATTCTAAACCTAGACTAATTAGATGGATTCTTTTGTTACAGGAATTTGATTTGGTGATCAAGGATAAGAAGGGAAGCGAGAATGTTGTGGTCGATCACCTCTCAAGATTGATCAACAAGGAGGTGACAAATTCTCAAACAGAGATGCAAGAAGAATTCCCTAATGAGAAGCTTATGATGATACAAAAAAGGCCATGGTTTGCTGACATGGCTAATTACAAGGCAGTAAGAGTGATACCTGAGGATTTCAACTGGCATTAAAAGAGAAAGTTCGTAAGGGATGCACAGCGATATGTGTGGGATGATCCCCACCTTTTCAAGATTGGAGCTGATAACTTATTAAGAAGATGTGTCTCTGATGAAGAAGGCCATAATATCTTGTGTCATTGTCACAGATCACCTTATGGAGGACACTTTAATTATGAAAGGACTGCTGCAAAGGTCCTACAATCTGCATTCTACTGGCCTTCGTTGTTCAAGGATGCTCACTGCTACATTCAACAGTGTGGCAGCTGTCAAAGAACAGGAGGAATATCTAGAAGACATGAGATGCCATTAAATAGCATCTTGGAGGTATAGGTATTTGACTGCTGGGGGATAGACTTTGTGGGACCCCTACCATCCTCTTTTGGCAAAGAATATCTTTTAGTGGTTGTCGAGTATGTATCCAAGTGGGTAGAGGCTATTGCAATAGCAAAAGCTGATGCGAAGACAGTAATACAGTTCTTGAAAAAGAACATCTTCTCTAGATTTGGTTCACCAAGGGTCCTGATTAGTGATGGAGGTTCTCACTTTTGTAATTCACAATTACAGAAGGTTTTGAAGCACTATGGGGTGAGACATAAGGTAGCATCTCCTTACCATCCTCAGACAAATGACCAAGTTGAAGTCTCAAATAGAGAGATCAAGAGAATCCTTGAGAAGACTGTAAGCTCTTCTAGAAAGGATTGGTCCATCAAGCTAGATGATGCACTGTGGGCGTACAGAACTGCTTACAAATCACCCACAGGTCTCTCTCATTTTCAACTGATTTATGGAAAAGCGTGTCACTTGCTTGTTGAATTAGAGCACAAGGCTCACTGGGCATTGAAGGTCTTGAACATGGATAAGCAAGTAGCTGGGAGAAGAAGAATATTACAGCTGCATGAGTTAGAAGAGATGAGACTCAATGCTTATGAATCTTCAAGAATTTACAAGGAAAAGACCAAAGCCTATCATGACAAGAAGCTCATAAAAGGAGATTTTACCCAGGCCAATCAGTTCTCCTGTTCAACTCTAGGTTGACGCTATTTCCCGGAAGTTGAAATCAAAATGGTCTGGACCATTTATTGTCAAGGAAGTCAGACCATATGGAGTTGTGGAAGTGGAAGATCCTGATTCAAAGAGATTTTGGGTTGTGAATGGACAAAGACTGAAGCCCTATTTGGGAGGTAAAATTGACAGATCTTACTCTGTTATTCATCTTTAAGAACCTCCTTGAAAGAACAGGCGTCAAGCTATATGACGTTAAACGAGCGCTTCCTGGGAGGCAACCCAGTATTTTAATTGATAATTTCTACTATTTTTCATTTTTTATTTTGTTGTAGTCTGTATATATTTTGTGTTAGTTAGGTTTTTATTTATTAGGATTTGGTGGAGTAAGTGTTTGGGAGAGAAATGCAGACACCTTGATAACTAGGAAGTTGTAGAAAATTTGACTAAGTGTTGCAGTAATTTCATTCTGTTTTCTGTGCTTCACCTGTGCTTAGCGCAGGTAAAGTGCAGAAATGCACCAAAACTCTCTGTTTTGGGCGCTTCACAGCGCAGCAGGACGCTAAACTTTATGCGTTTGTATTTTTCTGCAGTTCCCAACATATCTGCAATGGCCTGGGGACAGTCCTAATGTTCCGGGGGGAGGTGGAGCACAGGACACAAAGGACGAAGATTAGGATTGAAGATTGATACTGGTGTTTTTCTTTCCTTTCAGTTCTTTTATTTACTTCCATCTGATCTGTACTGTATCTTACATATCACTGACACATCATTCTTATTCAGTATGGATTTTTAGGATTATTTTTCTTGTTATTTTTGTAATTTAGGATTTTTGTTTTTCATTTTTTTAGCATTTAGGATTTAGGATTTAATGAATTCAATTTCAAAATCTCAAAACTAGGCAGCCTAACTAACTGGATTAGGAAAGAAATGGGAATTTTGTGATTGAATCCATAATCAGTTAGGATTAGGATATTATGTAGGAAAATATATCAGGGTAGTCAATTAATTTCAATAAGTGACTTCATCAAGAAAATTAGCCAAAAAGCCGGTGAGTTGTGAGACCAAACATTGATACGAGAGTTTTCACCGCTGCTTGTCAACTGCTATTGCTTGAGTTTTTGGATTTTATTCTGCACATGAAAAATATGGAAGTGATAAAGGCAAAATTATGTGATTAAATTATTTGCTCAGTGCCAAAAATCCAACGCTTGAAAATTTTTTCCAAGTTTTTTAGTAACCCATTTGAGCTTTAATTTTCCTTTCTTATGCACCCCAGCCAAAATTAATATTCATATCCTGTCCCTCACACACTTGGGATAGAGAGCAAATGTGCAATCTGATAAAATGGGAGAAGTGGTTGGTTACTTGAAAGATACTTGAAGAAATACAAAGAGCAGGCACAAGAAAGCAAAGTGAGTCACTCCCTCAAAGTATGAAAAAGAAAAACAAAAAGTGAATAAAAAGGGGGAGTGAATCATCAAACAAAGAAAGTGGTCAGCTGAATGATACAAATCAAGAATGAAGTGGAAGAATGGAGAGAAGTTACAAGTCAAGAAAAATTCAAAGATGCTCTCTATCCCAGTGTTCTCTTTGCATATCCAGAAAAACCATGATTCTTGATAGCCCAGCCTCATTATAACCAAGAAAAGACCTTTTGATCCATAATCTTCCATGTGCATGTTTAGAAACCAGAAACGACTATCAATTTTAGTTGTTCAACTACTGTGAAAAATTGAGGGAAACACTTACCCGTGAGAATGAGAGAATTTCTTGATTTATCACTTATTGTTTTGATTTCTATTTCTGAAAATGTTTGAATGTGTTTTTATCATGTTCTGATTGAGTTTTGGAAATATCACTTGATTCTGATTTTCAATCTGATATTTGGAAAGTGACAGCTGCCTAGCAAGAGGTGATGAAATTTTTCCTTATTTTGAGAATCTTAACAGGGGGATTGAATTCATTTGATTGCAAAAGGTTTTCTTGCTTGAGGACAAGCAAGAAGCTAAGTTGGGGGAATTTGATAAGTGCAAAATATATGATAATTTCTTGTATAATTAGTGCACTTATCAAGGGTAAAATAGTAAATTTTTTCTCCAAATTGCCTCTTTTTAGTAATAATTGCATAAATTGTGATTATTTAATTCAAATTCAAATTTGATCCTATTTTAATAGAAAATCTGTTGATTTTGCAGATAAAAGGGCAAGTTTTAAATGGAGAAACAAGATAACATCTATTTGAAGAGAAAATCTGTAGATGAGATTCTAAATGGCAGCAGATCAAGATAAAATTCGCAGTCATTTAAACAAGAATTCTGAAGATAAATTCTCAATTTGAATTTAAATATCAAATCAGTACAAGATCAAGCTAAAAGAGGGAAATAAGGAAAGCAAAGCAAATAAAGATAAGATCAGGAAGAGATCAAGATGAAAAAGGAGCAAATCAGGGAAGTAGAAACGGTGATCTGCGCTCCACCTGTGCTGAGAGCAAGTGGAGCGCAGGAATTAAAATTGCTCTTTGTTTCCTGCGCTTCATCTGCGCTGAGCGCAGGTTGAAGCGCAAGAATACGGGATCAATTTTTCAAAGGATTTCAAATCAGATTCTTTTCAGATTTCATATAGCTTTCCAACTTCTATTTAAAGGACCTTTTGCATAGACCCCAGGAGAGGACGATGAAGCAGATCTGGAGCCAGAGAAAAGTGTGACAGTTTCTCTATCGGTTTGTAATGGCTACCATGACTAACTAAACTCTCCCATAGGATTGAATGTAGTCGATTCAAACCCCTATTGTATTTGGATTCTCTTGTTATCTATGAATCTCTATTTATAATATATTGGTGTTTTTACTTTGTTCTTAATACTTAGTTTTCGCCTTTGTGCCAGAGTTATGATATGGTTTTATGGGGCGCACTGGAAGGTGGTTTTGTAAAATCAGGAGCGAGTTCTTGGGAGCCTAGGAATAGGGATCTTGAATTCTGATTTGGGTAAAAATTACTCTATAGGATTGAATGCCTAGGAATAGGGTTCGACTTATGGATAGCTATTAACAACTGTTCTTAATGCTAGGCAATTCGATTAAGCAACCCAGGAATGGGTGTTTAGGGGGTTGTTCTAAGGATTTCATAGTTGAGGAATCTTTATGAATGAATTTTATTTGGGCTTCAATAATTATAATTATAAATTCTTAGATCTCATCGGTTTCCAAATACAAGAAGGGTGCGATAGACGAAGTTCAATCCTAGTTCTAGTATCTTGCTCTACCTAATCTCAAATTACTTCTTTTTATTTACTATTACAACCTACATAAACAACAACCATCTTCTCTTACTTGATAAGTGTGATCACTGGGATTTAAATTGTACCGTTCCTTGTGGATACGACAACTCTGTTACTTACTATTATACTGTTGTGATATTGGTACGCTTGCGAAGATCTCAACACTCAATTTGATTTAAGGTAATCCTTTAACTAGTTCTAATTTGGAAAGTTTTGAAATAGTTTTCATATTTAGATGACCTACTTTCTTATGCCATATCCATTTATCATTTTCAAAAGATGCAAAATATGTAAGATCAGAAAGTTCTTCTAAACATATGTTGTAGAGATTTTTATTTCTAGTTCTAGAGAATAAGATTTTATTAACGGATGGATCTATTATCACACATAATGTAGGTTGAAACACAACTTCATAGCCACTGTCACAAAGTTGACTAATCTTGAGAAGATTGTGGTTTAGACCTTTCACATAATATACATTGTTAATTTGAGCATAATTGATCTTACCTACTTTACCTATTCCTTTGATATTTTCTTAGTTGTTGTCACCAAAAGTGATTGTACCACCTTCTACCTTTTTCTAGTTGGATGAATTTGTTCTTGTCCCCTGTCATATGTCTTGAGTAGCCATTGTCCAAGAACCATTGTTTTTTTCCTTTTGGTTGTTTTGGTTTGATCCTGCATAAGAAGCAAGTAAAGATTTAGGTACCCAAATTTTGTTGGGTCCTTTGGGGCCAGTTACCTTTCTTCTGAAATTTCTCTTCTTACTGTAACAATTATGAACTAGATGTCCAATTTTGTTAAACCAAGAACATTTAGAAAATTTCCTTTTGGTTGGTACAAAATTTTTTTGTACAGTTTTTGTTTCTGAAACTTATTGAATCCTATTTCCTACTTTGTCAATATTCCTTCTAAAGAGATACACTGTGTAACGTCCTAATTTCTGAATCCAAGAATAATGTCCGTTGGAAACACTATTCCCTAATATCTGAAATTATTTCGCGCCATTTCGTGTATCGACATACAAGCACAATTGCCTACGCATTCAAATGTATGCTTAGGCTACCTCAACATTCAATAACACAAATCTAAAAGTTCCATTAAGAAAGACAGGGAGGAACCCACACTCAGTATGTTTAAGGTTCATAAAACTTCTGCCGCAAATCCGGCCGAGTCTCCCCTAAAAACTGGACGTTTCCCAAGTTCCAGATCTGCCTGAAAACCAGCAAAACCCCAATACAGTTCATGCATTTAAAATCACTAAACTATTTCATTAACAAATGGCCTCCATGTCCAAAAACTCAAGCTTTCATATTAGCCATACAAATGAATAATACAAGTACATACAATGATAATAATCCATTACATATTCAATTATAATCCTTATCCGTTACATAATTTAACTAGGCCTAGACATTCCAGGACTACAAGCAGCATGAGGGGCATAAGGACCCACCACAAAACTCCAACTCTTTTTCCGATATCAAGGAATCATATCCTGCACAACTGAAAGTAATTGCCCACAACGTGGGGTGAGACTACGTCCCAGTGAGTCTAATAAAAGTGTGTGCAGTGTGGGGGATAACATACAACTACAAGTACATCATACTCGAATGATGAATACAGGGTTTATGTCTGCTGAGACTTAAGTCTTTTAAATAAGTTGTTCAGATTGACTCATAAATCTTCAGAGAGTTACATGACGTGTCTGGATTCTTCTTTAGAAAGTTTGAAGTGCCACGTCATCATATTCAGAAAGTTGGTGTTCAGCAGGTTCAATCTTTATTATGCATATGCTTTCAGAAGGTTGGATAGCTTCAGCAGAGATTAATTCTTCTTCAATTGTTTTAGCAAATCGTTTCATGTTTTCTTCTTTGTTCTTCTTTTGGTTGTTGAATTGATGACTTTCTTCTTGCACAGTTGTTCTTTTGCTTCTTCAGTTCGGCAGGTTCCTTTCTTCAAGTCTTTCTTTGATTCAGAAGATTGAGCTGCTTCTACATGGTTCGTGAAATACAAAGAAAACTACATTTCTCGGTAGAACCTGTTTAATCATTAAAACCTGGAATAATGAGTCTTGAATCTAATTTTAATTAATTCTGAGACTCAATAACAACAAGGGAAGACTGTTTGTTATTGGTAAAATGTAGATTAAAATATTATATATGTTTTGTCATGTATTGTTTATTTGTCTGAAACGAATCATCTGAAGTATGTTTGCATCATCTGAATGAATGATCTGAAGTACATGTGTCTGAGACAAAGTGATGTTCTTTTGATTTATGAACTTTCATAGGTTTTAAGTTTGTCTTTATTTCTGATTCCACAAATATACTTCTTCTTTCCACATTTTCTTTAGATAGTTGGTCGCGTTCAGATAGTTGCTTCAATGCTTTTCTCTTTTCCTTGAGATGTTGTTTTTCTTCAAGAGGATTCTTCCTTCAGCAGGTTGCTTCTATACCATTCTTGAAATACTCAGAAAAATACCTTTTCTTGGCAGCACCTGTTTTCTTATAGTCTAGTCTGATATTTCTTATGATTTAGTCTAATTTGTTATTCTAATCTGTTTTATACTTTATTTTGATATTTCTTATGGTTCGGTCTACTTTGTTATTCTAATTTTTTAATCATTAAAACCAGGGATAATAAGTCTTGAATCTGATTTGAATTCTTAAATTAATTCTAAGACTCAATAGAGACTACGTCCCAGTGAGTGTGATAAAAGTGTGTGCAGTGTGGGGGATAACATACAACTACAAGTACATCATACACGAATCATGAATATAGGTAACTAACGTTAAGACATACAACATGCTTTAGAGAATCATGTAAATGCACATTAAAAATGGGAATATAAAACCGTGAGTTATTCACATAGGCAATCAATGCAAAGTTAGTCCTTAAGTGTCATAACCCGGACACCCACGGTTTCTTTTTACTTTAACCTTCTTGAGCGCTCGACCATGTGACCAAGGACCGTCGTCCAGGGCCACCCTCATTAAGTTTTAAGGTTAAACAAGCAGAGTTCATTTTAATGAGGAACCTCAATTACCCCTTGGCCGAGGAGTAAAGCGGTTACCTCTCTTGCACCTCATTGGTCCAAAGACCCCTTTAACATTTCCTTTTAACATTTTCATGAGGTCAAAGACCCAAACATTTTCCATGAACATGATGGGGGTAAAATCATGCACAAACATTCAGATTATGCACAAACATGATAAAATACATGAACATGAGCAATTATAAGCATAATCACACCCCAAACCTTCAATTTCATGAAACCCCCAATTTCTCTAACCTAGGGTTTGCATTACAAGAGAATACATTCAAATCAACAACCCTAGCTTCCTCTAATAATTAATAACCATGAATGCAAGCAAGGGAAGTAGAATAGGGGTTATACAAGGGAATTTACGTGACAAATAAGCAATTGAGTGAACCATACTCACCTTAGGGAAAGAAATAGGGGCGGATGAGAAGTGGAGAGGGGAAATCCCAAGCTCCTCAAGTGATTGGGAACCTTAAAGATGCTTCTTGATCTTCCTTTTCTTCCTCCTTCAAGCCCACAATCTCGCTTTATCTCTAGAAATATCTCTCTCTAGAATGGAAAAAGGAAAGGAAATAATGAGAGGAAGTAAGCCTAATCGTGGTTTATAATCCTAAAAGTGCCTTCTCGCTTAAGTGAAATATTCTCGCTTCAGCGAGCCTGTCGTGCCCTGAAATGCATGCTCTTTGGACAAATCTTGCTTAAGCGAAATATTCTTGCTTAAGCGAGCCTATCGTGCCCTGAAATGCATGCTCTCTGGACAAATCTCGCTTAAGCGAGTATGACAGCAAAAACTTATGCAAGATTTTTCTACGTAACTCCCTCAAGCAAGCCTGCCTCATTTGAGCGAGAGGTCTGATGCCTAAATTCTCAATTTTCACTCTTCCTCTCATTTCCACCTATTCCTAGGACATACCGTTACACTTCAGAATTCTTGCTCTACAGTTCTACACGTAGCCTAGGTGTAATTATTTGGGATGTTACACTAATCCTCTTTCCTTAATGTCATTTCCTTACCCTTAAACACTATATTCCTCTCCGACTCAGGTTGTGGCTGTTATATTTATATAATTATTTATATATTATTATTATATAAATAATAAATAATTAATAAATATAATTAATATTATTATTATGGATTAACATTAATCAATAAATTGATTATATTTGTTAATATCAATTATATTGCACATTATTAATTTTATTGATTTATGGATAGTACATATTGGGTTATGATGAATAGTCTGTGATGGGTTGGACTGCTCAGTAACCCGTTGAGAGGTCCCTGGTCTCTACTGGTATGGATATAAACCGGTACCCCATTAGTCAGTATATATAAGACATATGACACTGCTCTATACACTGTACTCGTATTCTGTCTTTTGGCATCCTACCAGGAAGAGAGCAACATTCTCTCACACTGTTCAAGACCAACAACAATGGATCCACTTCCGATTCCGGGTACGCAATATTTTCTAATCATTTTATGAACATGCTATATTCTTGTATCTATCTGAATTGATCTAGGCTATTGTCGTTCAAATACAACAGTGGCCCCTTCTAAGTCCGCCCTACGGTTTATTTGACCTAATGCTTGGTTAGTCCTCCAGAACCTCTTACATCTTGACCCTAATAGTTTAGATATCCATTTTTTTTCACATTCAATCCCTAACTTCCTATCTAAATCTACCTTTTTCGTTGTGGGATATCTGTTGTACTGTGTAGAAAACTGTGAATAAACTGAACCAATTTTTCGTTATATGTTCGAACATAGTCGATCAAAATTTTCGCTTTAGTCGAACAAATTGACATGTGGGTTTTCTTACTGCATGTATTTCGAACATATTGTCAATTTTTGGTGCGATTTCGTTAAGTATTTTATGAGAATTTGACAATTTTCTTCTCGGGTCAGAACCTTTAAACCCAGTTTTTGGTCTCACAATTGAGCCAATCATTTTCAAAATTGTTTTGGGGCTTTTGTTCAACTATGTAACTTGAATTAATCTGCATTTTTTGAGAATGAAATGTGTGAAGAATCTGGAGATTTTTTCATTCTTTTTTCGCGGGTTCGAACTCTCAAAACCCCTTTTTTCGATCTGTAATTGCACGTATAGTGGTGATTATTCCGGAAATTGAGTTGGGGCTTTAGACCGCCGTGAAGAGGCGGTCCTGTGGCCGGAAAATCGCGGCCTATCGTCGCTGAAAAATGCTACGATCAAACTATAACTGCAGCGCGCGAACGAAATTGCCAAACATTTTTCAATCTGAAATTGCTCAAAATCGAGAAGCTGATCGATGAAAGTGATTTGGGGCTTCTTTCCGCCGCGCCGTCATGCCTCTGTGGCCGGAAAATCGCCGTCTGTCGTGCGCTAAAATGGCTTTTTCATTCGGGTCTTGTTCGCGGGTCGAGTGACCCGTTTCACATGCTGCCGGGGGGGGAAGACGATGAACAGTTGTGTACGCGCCTGCCCACTCGCGGGGCCAGGCGCGTGGTGGCGCGTGAGCTGTGGTTTGTGGCCCGAAAAATTTTATTTTTTATACCAAAAATTAAATAATTAATTTTCTATTTTTTTGGTATATTTTTTATAATTTTTTGGATGCCTGGAGGTATTTATTTTAATTATTTTGAGAGTAATTTATAATTTTGCGAATGCTACTCTCAAAATTTTGGCCTGAAATTTTTTGTGTATATTTCTTATATTATTAGAGAGTTTTTGGTATAACTTACTCTCTTTAATATTGAGCCAATGTTATGAAATTATTTTCGACCATTTTGAAATCATATATTATATGTATTTATAATACATATAGTTTGTTAATCATGCAGTTTATTTATTCAATTAAATTATATTTGGTATGATTTTTATATTTTGTATAATTGTGAGCTCGCCTATCGTGGGTACAATTATGCAAAATTTTATGAAAAATTAGTTATTTTAAATTATATTTATATTGCACTAATAATAATTATACCCTATCGGTGTATTGTTATTAATGTGATTTGTTTTTATGCAATATATATTGGTGTTTAACTCATGTCAATTTTTTTTTATTTTAGTACCATATCGGTATTAGAATTTTGTTTTGGGACATGAGAATTGTATATTGTATCATTTTTTATTTCTTATTATTGTGATTCGGGACCCTTAGGCGGGATCATTGTAAATAAGAAATTTTGGTTAATGGGCATCCTATTATTTTGGCTTGATACACATATTCATTTAATTTTGTGTTAGCATAAGATATTATGCATATTAAATGTTTCTTTGTTATTTTGGTGTTAGCCTCTGCCCATTTTTGTTAGTATTTTGAATAGAAGAATTTTAGAAAATTCTTTTATTGAAATAAGTTGAATTGAATTGTGTAGGTGATGGACATACCCTATCGGTATGACATTGCTTGACATGATCATTGTGTGATAGAGAAAATATTTTTTTTATATATATTCATATTATATTATTTATTTAACTACTTTTCTCTATCAAGTGGGAGAAATCTATATATTATGTTATGATTTTGTCAAGCAAGATTGTAGTCATGCAATGACTATTTTCCCTTAACATAATCTTATTTTGTAGTATTTCTCCTCTCTTTAAAAATTACATGTTATCCTTTATTGTCAAGACTTTATATTGAGGATATTGTTTGTTAAGTCTCTTTGAGAACATTATAGTCAAACTCCCTATTATTGTATTATATTATGGGTAATTAATTATACCAGACAATATGTTGATATCCCAAATTAACTTGTTATTTTTTGAAGAGATTAATTTCTCTATTACATACCATTAGTCATCCTTATCTTCAATGATATGTTAAATTATTTTGGGATATATATATGGAAAAATTTTGTATACAATATTGTTATCTTATAATTTTGTAATTATAAGAATAGTGGGAGTTAGAGACTTCATAAATTTTTATTGTATAATCAATAATTGTCAAGGGTCTTGTGAGCTTTTGCTTTCGCTTCCGCTAAAGAGTGTTTTTCTATTATTTAAATTGTAACACTTAAGTCATGGGAGTGAGTTGTTGAATTTTTCTATGATCTCATTTTTAAATATGTTAGAGATTATAATCTCACTCATATGTTGGCAATTTTTCAAATAGCCATCATATTTTATAAAATTGCGTGTTACAATATTTTTAAGGAGATTTTTTTATTTTAAAATGTCAAGTGAGCATTTATAATTTCCATCATTTTGTAAGCAAAGTATATGGTTAACTATGAAACTCATTTAAAAAAAAAACCATTATTATGGTTATATGTTGAGTTTCATATTCTGTTATGTAACCATATTCTGTTATGTAACCATTTTCTGTTGACTTTGCTTTAATATGTTTCTCTCTAATATCAAATTTTGAAGAGAGAAAAATTGTGAGTTTTAGACTCATAATGAGTACCTTAGCAAAATTATGATCCCACTATTGGATATTATAACATTAGAGTATTTTAATATTATTTGACTCTAATGAAAATCCTAATAATATCATATTATTTTGGATTAGTGGGAGTACACACAATTGTTTGACTTGAGACAATAGCATTGTTATATGTTCTTGTGTGCAATTTTGTATTAAAATATTATTTTTTGAGCCTTTTTTAGTTGTCATATGTTATTATGCGCGCTTAATCATATGATATGCTCTTAGAGATTTTGGGAAGAAGTCTCATTCCGTATTACTGAGATATGTTTTTATGCACAATTTATTGATATATATTATTATGTGCAATTTTGTTGAATCTCAGTAAGACACATTAAGTGTATGCTAAGGTTATTTTGTTGGTATTGCACATTTGGTTTGCAATTTTATTGTGCTTCTCTTTTGACCAACATTCCATATTTATAAGGTCACATATTTATAAGTATCTTATATGAAATTAATACTCCTATCGAGTATGATTTCTTGGATAGATATGGTGCTTATAAATCTTATTATTTGGACCAATAAAGTGCTTACTCATTGAAGCCATTTTGTAAGCCCATTTTATAATTACTTTGGTTATTGGCTTATGCCCATATGTAATTACTTTTGTTATTTGTTATTGGGCTATTATAGGCACTTGAGTTTATGTGGACTATTATTATTATTTTTGGCCGTTGTGTTATGAAAGACACTTTGATTATTTTATTATGCAACTTTGTTGTAATTTTATTTAACTGATATTCCACATATTTCTCTTAAGGTTACAGATGTATGAGTATCTTGCATGTATGATATGAGTACTCCTATCGAGTATGATTTTCTGCATTGTTGAGATACTTGTATTCTTTTGTTTGAACCAATTTCTATAAGTGCTTGCTCATTGTTGACATTTTTTTGTCTATATTAATCTTAAGTTTTATTTTGTTTAAGCTAAGCGTCTATGTTGTTCAAAGTGGGAGATTTGTTAAATTTATTTATTCTACTTGAACATGCTTAGTCACTTATTTAGTAAAACTCAGATTAATTAAATGTCAACTATTCTCGAGCATTCTTGATTTAGCCCATGTGTAATTACTTTTGTTATTGGGTCTTCCCCTTATGTAATTACTCTTGATACTGGGCTATTGTGTGCACTTATGCTCATGTGGATTGTGTTCGGATTTGTGGCCAATTGTGATGGTGAAAGGAACTGTTTTGTATTAGTGTCGAAAAGACATTAACAACAACTATCACGTGTGTTGAGCATTTTAGTAGATCCACTAACCAAAGACTTGTTATTAGAGTTTTTCATAACTCATTTTCTGAGATATGTTTTAAGTTTATTTTTCTGATCATATCTCTCATAACATTTAAGATAGTGGGAGCCATTTCATCATTCTTGTCTTATATGTTGATGATATTCTCCTTGTTAGTAGCAGTGTTGAACTTTTGACTGAGACAAAATTTATGTTAAATAGCCACTTTGATATGAAGGACCTTGGTGATGCCTCTGTTGTTCTAGGCATTCATTTTTTCTGTGATAGGTCACATGGCATTCTTGGATTGTCTCAGAAAGGATATATTGATAAAATCCTTAAACGGTTTAACATGCATTCTTGCTCCCCATGTGCTGCACCTGTTCAAAATGTGACAAACTCTCTAAATTTCAACGTCCTCGAAATTATCATAATAGAGTTGAAATGGAAAAAGTCTCATATGCTTCCGCTGTTGGTAGTTTGATGTATGCTCAAGATTGTATTCGTCCTGATATTGTTTTTGCTGTTAATGCTTTAGGGAGATACTTGAGCGACCCGGGTTTGGGTCATTGGAAAGTCGTTAGAAAGGTCTTTAGATATTTGCCGGGAACCAAGGATCACATGTTGACCTATAAGAAGTCTGATCAACTTCAGGTCATTGGTTATTTTGATTCTGATTTTGTTGGTTGTCCTGACGACCGAAAATCTACTTCCGGCTTTGTTTTTTATGATGGCAGGAGGAGCTATTTCTTGGAAGAGTGTTAAACAAACTCTTACAGCTACTTCTACCATGGAGGCAGGGTTATGTCGCTTGTTATGAGACTACTTGTCAAGATGTGTGGCTTAAAAAATTTGATTTCTGGCTTTCATATTGTTAAAAGTATTTCTAGGTCACTTGTGATATATTGCGACAATACTGTTGCTGTGCATTTCTCTCAAAACAACAGAAGTTCTACTCGCTCAAAACATTTTGATATAAAATTTCTGTTTGTTAGAGAGAAAGTTTTGGATTTTCAGACTCAGATTGAGCATATTGCTACAGAAAATATGTTAGCAGATCTGCTGACTAAAGGCTTAGCTATTGAAATTTTTCAAAATCATGTAACTCATATGGGTGTGGTTAAGTCTTTTGATGTATTGGGTTAGTGGGAGTCTAAAATTTACACTTTATATATTATTATGGTTTTCATGAGATGTAAATTTATCAATGACGTCATTTTCATTACATCTATTTTAGCATATAAAAATGCTTGAACCATTTTGGGATCATTATTGGATAGCATATTGTTTTATTGAATTATGCTTTCTCTTATCCATCATTTTATGAAATATAAGCATAAGGTATGTATCCCTATCGGATAGTATCTTTGTGATTCATGTTTATATTTCTTATATTGTTAATTGATATATGTGCTTGTGTTGTAATTGAGATATTTAGTTTATTGATCAATGTTATCCAAGTGGGAGAATGTTATATTTATATAATTATTTATATATTATTATTATATAAATAATAAATAATTAATAAATATAATTAATATTATTATTATGGATTAACATTAATCAATAAATTGATTATATTTGTTAATATCAATTATATTGCACATTATTAATTTTATTGATTTATGGATAGTACATATTAGGTTCTGATGAATAGTCTGTGATGGGTTGGACTATTCAGTAACCCGTTGAGAGATCACTGGTCTCTACTGGTATGGATATAAACTGGTACCCCATTAGTCAGTATATATATATATAAGACATATGACACTGCACTCTATACACTGTACTTGTATTCTGTCTTTTGGCATCCTACCAGGAAGAGAGCAGCATTCTCTCACATTGTTAAAGACCAACAACAATGGATCCACTTCCGATTCCGGGTACGCAATATTTTCTAATCATTTTATGAACATGCTATATTCTTGTATCTATTTGAATTGATCTAGGCTATTGTCGTTCAAATACAACAGTGACCCCTTCTAAGTCCGCCCTACGGTTTATTTGACCTAATGCTTGGTTAATCCTCCAGAACCTCTTACATCTTGACCCTATTAGTTTAGATATCCATTTTTTTCACACTCAATCCCTAACTTCCTATCTAAATCTACATTCTAAGCTCCAACTTCTCATACCGTTCCCAACTCTCTGACTCTTGACTGAAACCACAACCTAAACCTCCACTACAATTCCTAGGTCCTAGTTTTGGGATGTTACAATTCTACCCCCCTTAAATTAAATTTTGTCCTCAAAATTTGCCCTTATCATATCCTCACATGCTACCCTTCCGTTATTAACTATGTTGTACCCATGGAGTAACCTCGATTATCGTTCGTTAGTCAATACCTTTATTGTTCAAGGTGGCTCGAAGGCTCTAAGGGTTGGTTGATCTCCTAATCTTTCCTCTTCTACCTTATATTCCAATTCCGGTTCTTATTACTCCCCTCAATCTCGTGCTAGGTCTGACTCACCACCTCACTGTTCTCACCTCTCTCTTCTCCTTTCACTCCCAAATTTAAGTTCCTAACCTGACTCTCTTAGTTCATTCACGGTGTCTGGATCACGTAAAAGTAAACCCTTACGGTTCCTTAACTCTAAGTACCACTCTCGCTGATGTTGTGTTGTCTTATAACCCTTCCTGAACTTGAAAGGCTCCTAATGAGTTCTAACTTACCCCAAGACTTTCCCAGCACGACTTCCAGACGACTACGGGTTACATCCGAATAAATTCACTCCTTCCTAATCCTTCCTCTCACCTGGGGGTATCCTAATGTCAAAAGAGGAATAGATGTAGGCTTCTGCTGCGCACTCTGGTTAAAAGGGGTCAGGTTGGGTCTATCCCATAATCCCTACCTACAACTGATTCCTTGCCTATCTCCAGCCTCCCATGCTAGGGTAACTTATCTGCCTGGTTACATATGCTATGGTTCCCCAAGTCTCCTTCTGTAAGGCTACCCCCTTAAGGGCTTGACCCTCCCTTAACTGGCTTGAAACATGATTTTCTCATCAACTCTACTTCATTCTAGGGTCTTAAAAACAAAACATACAGATTTCAACCACAGAACACAGAGTTGCACCTATGTGGTACTCCTCTGGTACACATGTGACCAAGAATGGATAAACTCTCACAGTTCATCCAAACCCCAATCTCAACACACGATACAAGATGGTGCGTAAGTCTGCTTATACCTATCATTCCATCATGTGCACAAGAGCGGAAAACATGATCCTCTATCGTTCCAACTAGGGGGCAGAGTACGAACTCCTACTCTACTCTATAACATCAACATCTACTGTTTAGAGCTGACAACCGCAACAGTTGAAGAGATATCCAATTGCCTTGGTTTCCAGGGGACACACCAAATCTTAGGTGGATAATGGGAGTCCTCAAAACAAGGGAAAAAGGAATGAGGATGCTTGACAGCTAATGATGGACTCGGTGCACTAAGCTCAACACCATTCCTTAACTAAAGCATGAACTAAACACAAATCATTAATCCTCCTAGGAGATATATACTGAGTAACAATTCCAAATTCCGAAAAATCCTTATTTTCCAAGGACCCTAAATACCAGAGTTCCTCACACTAAGGATACGTCAAGGAAGGGGCTAAGGGGTTTAATTTATTAACTTAGTTTTGCCATCAATAACTCGGAAAAGGATCATTATTCGTGCACTAACAACATAACGCTGAAACACTTTGGTTATAATCAAAAGAACTTATCCCTTAGATATCTACAACCAAATAGGCATAAGCTAAAAGGAATCGATCATGATTGCAACCTACAGAGTGCCCTCAACCATCCAATTATCTACTACCACTCATTTCCCTTAGACTCCGGTGTTTATCCTCTAACTCAATCGAACTGATCAAGGGGTTCTAACTAGATGATAGTGCCTAATCAGAACTCAAATGTAAACCACATGGTGATAGTCACAAAAGGGCCAAAAGACCATAAGGCTCTAAAGTGGACCAAGGTAGCTATAGAGTCATGGGTTGACAAGGTACAACAAATTCTCACTTGGTTCCTAACTAAGAAACCTTCCAATTAGTCACGTAACAATCATGCACTAAATGGTTAGATGCTTAACATGTGTCTACAAGGGTCGAGGTTACCTTTAATAGCCAATTAGGGGTCCTAGGAGTATTGGTTTAGTAACTTAGGAGACAAAGGATTTGGCTTGTCACTTGCACACTAAAAACAAATCACAGTACAAAAGGGCTTAAACAATCCCACCACCATCATAACGAAATCATTAAACGCCTAATGAGAAATATAACCGGTTACATAACGACTTAGGTAACTACTAAGGAGGTCAGGGTTGAAGGAACATCAACCATCAACATAAGCATGCATTAACAGAGATTTAAAGAAAGGAAAACAAATATGTGGGTCTAGAGGCCTTAATTCCATTCCTCAATTCGTCTTTAAGATCACACCTACCCATAGAGGTAACTCACCCAAAAGCTAGGACTACACCCCTTTCACTATTGGTATTAAGTTCCTATACTTCCCTTGAATCCCACACTTCCATCTTGACCTCTACCTGCCATATCCCTAGTCCACTAAGCATGAAATCCGAAATTCACAAAATCCAAACTCTAAAGTCATTCAGCCCTACTTCTATAAGATCACCATTTACATCCCACTTACATGTCCCTCTAAACCTTGGAACCTAACATACAAGTCATGCAACATCATCGTAACACATTCATCAAACCACCACCTAGAACACAAGGCATACATTCATTCATGAAACACATACAACAAACATTCAAGCAACCATTCAAGCAGAAATAAGAATTACCATTGTTTAAACACATTACATCGCCAAGGTTCACTTACAAGCAACCAACACCCTGCTAGCCTACTAGGGAGCTCATTCGTCAGTCCCTCTAACCTATCCTCTTGCTTCTACCTTCCAAAACCAACTACACACTCTTTCTCCCAACCTCTTCCTGGTCTTTCCTTCTAAGGGCACCTTAATTCCTCTAGGAACTAAAATTACGTCTCATAAGGCTCCCGAGGTGAAGATTCTACTCTTGGAAATAGACCTATGTCACTCTTCCTCTAACTATCATGCAGGTGGCTCTAACCTTGTTAGAGAAGTGTCCCAATTCCCTCAACAAGGCACCCTATTCATGTTACTAACCATAATTCAGTGTACAACGCACCCGGTAGAGGGGTGATCAGTCCCTAAACTGAGCATGAGTCACGGTGGAATTATAGCAAGTAACGGGCAACTAACTTAACCACAGTCCAATTGGATTGAACTGCTCTGATACCAAAATGTAACGTCCTAATTTCTGAATCCAAGAATAATGTCTGTTGGAAACACTATTCCCGAATTTCTAAAATTATTTCGCGCCATTTCGTGTATCAGCATACAAGCACAATTGTCTAAGCATTAGGCTACCTAAACATTCAATAACACAATTCTAAAACGTTCCATTAAGAAAGACAGGTACGAACCCACACTAAGTATGTTTAAGGTTCATAAAACTTCTGCCGGAAATCCGACAGAGTCTCCCCTGAAGACTGGACGTTTCCCAATTTCCAGATCCGCCTGAAAACCAGCAAAACACCAGTACAGTTCATGCATTTAAAATCACTAAACTATTTCATTAACAAATGGCCTTCATGGCCAAAAACTCAAGCTTTCATATTAGCCATACAAACGAATAATACAATTACATACAATGATAATAATCCATTACATATTCAATTACAATCCTTATCCGTTACATAATTTAACTAGGCCTAGACATTCCAGGACTACAAGCAGCATGAGGGGCATAAGGACCCACCGCAAAACTCCAACTCTTCCTCCGATATCAAGGAATCCTATCCTGCACAACTGAAAGTGATTCCCTGCAACGTGGGGTGAGACTGTTGGAACCACAGGAAACACTAGAAGGGGGGTTGAATATGAAGTTGGCTGAACGTCTCTAGAAGGGGGGTTGAATAGAGACTTTCCGAATCTGTTCCTGCAATTCCACACTAAAATTGATAGTTGAGATGTGCTCTCAAGTTTTTTAACTTGGAGTCTCTGTTAAGACAAGATGAAGTTTATCAATTTTGGTAAAGATCTTTGTCTAGACCTTAATTTAAAGTCTTATCTTGATTATCAATTCAACTGTATCTTTAGTTATCAAGCTGTATTAATTGATTCAAGATAAGCAGATATAAGAATAAGGTAAGAGACAAGAGACAGAGATCTTATCCTGGTTCACCCACTCCTTGGGCTACGTCCAGTCCCCACAACCTGTGAGATTTTCCATTATTGAAAAACCAGTCAATACAAGTATTCTTACAACCTCTTCAGGACGTCTCACTCACACTAAGCCTAGGCACACTCCTATCTTAGCTGAGTCACAAGTATTCTTACAGCCTCTTCAGGACGTACACACCTCACTCTAAGACTAGGCACACTCCTATCTTAGATGAGACAGGTTACAGATAGATGTTTGTGATAAGTCTAGCCTAAGCTCATACAAAGTATGGTATAAAAGTAAATGAGCTAGACTAGGTCTCAACTCTGGTTACAGTATTGGAATGATATTCACAAAGAGGAGATGAAAGAGACAGATGTATGATCTCAAGATGAGATGTGTCTGTGCTCAGACAGCTGGTAGATACACTTGAGATGTCTGTTGAGATGTGATAAGATGCTTAATGATTTCACGGAAGTGTAGGCAGTCTCTCTCACTTCTCAGCTCTTGATAATGTCTCTTTTATATCAATACTTGAGAAACTAGCCGTTATATAGTCGTTACAGTCCGTTGGAGGGTACAGCAGTAGGAACAGTCTTTACAGTAGGCAGACAACAGCTTTTCAGTCTTTAAGGTACTGTGCCAGTGTCCTTGTGTCCTTGTTTCTCTTCATGCTGACTCTACTTGCTGTCTTCTCAACTGAGCTTGAATTCTTGCTTCTGTTCAGAGTCTGGCTTACTTTTCTTGCATTTGTGCTAAGATCTCATCCTTCTACGTCTGACTTTGAGACGACGTCTCAAGCTGTTCTTGCATCTCAAGCTGAACTTGCATCTGTTCATGGCTTGCATCTCAAGTTGTGCTTGAGTCTCTTTTTAGTTCTAAGTCTTCTTCCATCTTAGTTGGGTCCTCATCTGATCATGAGACGACATCTGAACATACAAATCTTGCATCTCATGCTATGTTGATTTTTGAAGTGTTTCTCATAGTCTTAGCCATAAGCTTTGGTTGCACCACATCTGTTCTGATTCAGATTATGTCTTAATCAGTGAAGCTCTTGTGAATTCTGATCTTGTGTTACTTTGCTTGTATCCTTGCTTTCTCAAGTGGATTAAAGGTCCTTTCTATCTTTATGTATTCCTGTAACACCTTTAGATGTAGAAAGTCTCTGCCACACTTGAACACACAGTTAGTAACACAAGATGCATCTCATCTGGATATTTAAACTTACTCAGTTTTTCATATTAAAAACATCTTTAGGGTGAGCTTGTCTCAACAGAATAGTGTTTTAAAACTTTACGCTACATTTCTGAAATCCTTTTTTTTTGTAAACATCTTACAATTTAATTAACCTATGCAGGTTATTATGAAAAACTCTTTTGCCAAATAGTAAATAATATCAGAGTTAAGCGTGGGCTATTGAAAGAGAGTTTTTCAGAGATTTGCTGAACTTGATAAGTATTAATGTGCTTTCTGAAATCACTTCAGAAGGTTTAATGAAAACATTTTATAAACTTGTTTGAAAACTGATTTTGATAAATAATAACTTCAAAATAGACAACATGTTGTTTCGAAAATGTTTTACACTAATTTATTAAACGTTTCAGTAACTTGATAAAAACTGATTTGTTAAAGGACTTGCTGAACCCATTTCAGAAGGTTCATTAAGTACTCTTTTTCAAAACGATTTAGTTAGTGAAAGTTGATTGAAATTTCACTTTTCAGACCCTTCTCTTGTTAGAAATAATCAGATAATAGCGGAGTGTAAAAAGTTAAGGGTAGAGAGAATAGCTTCTGAAAATATTCAGACGATGAGTTTCAGTCTGAAGTTTTGATCACCTTCTGAACTAGGTTCTGACTCAAAGAAGTTTGAAAACGAGTTTAATTCAGAAGTAAAGTTCTCACTTAAATACTTTTCAATCCTCTTTGTTAGATGAAAACTGAATTGAAATAGTTTAAGGGATAGAGAAGACTCAGCCAAAAATTTATCCTGGTTCATACACTAACCCAGTGAGCTACATCCAGTCCCAGGGCAAAGCACCACTGGATTTTTTCACTATTTGATCACAAATACAAGTATTCTTTTATCATCAAGCCTCTTCAGGCTCTCAAACAAGTATTCCTTTTTAACCAAGCCTCTCCAGGCTTAAACCGAGTATTCTTTCTTCCTCCAAGCCTCTCCAGGCTCTCTGAGTATTCTTTCTTCCTCCAAGCCTCTTCAGGCTCTCAGACACATATAGTGTTTACAATGATGAATAGGTTTAAGTTTCAGGAAAACTTAAACTTCAGTTTTCTTGTACATAGGGATTACTGAGTACATTCAGAATACAAAGATTAAGTGCTAAGTACAAGGAATGGCAGAGATATAAGTGTATAATTCTAAGCTCTAATTCATCTCTGTATGATCAGAAGGTTGGCTTGATATGATCTGTATTGAGCTTGGCCAATTTCTTCTGTGGGCTTGATAAAATGCCATGGTTCAAAGATAGATGTTTGGGAATTCATGACTGCTCATTTTGGTTGACACCTTATGGATGCATCATTGGAAATTTTTTGCCAACGTCTCAGCGTCTTCAAAGACTTTCTTGAGGCTATTAATATGTTCTGGAAATATAGTCGTTTGAAGACTGCTTGATTTTACCGCTGAGAAGAAAATGATTAAGCTCATAGAGCCATTGTGAAATAACTTCTCATTTGGTATATTCTTTCTTAAGCAAATTAGGTGTGCAGATGACTTGATTCTGACACACTGCAGATAAGCTCTTTTATCTTGAGAGATTTTCTTTGTCTTCAGCAGGTTGATATTTCTTTTCTCTCACTCTTTCTTCAACATACAAAGTCTATTGTCTGGATAGAGATGATGATTTTAACCGTTGAAATTCTCTTTTATCCTTTGAGAATTTTGCTTTTCTTATTGTAAGGATTCAGACTTCTGATAGCGTTTTGCATAGTCGGTACAGTAGTAGGTGTACAACAGCGCTGACCTATCTCTGACCGCTATTTGCTTTTCTTTAGTAGGCTTCCTCTTTCATGTTGGGAACTGAAGCTGAGTCCTAAGACCTTTGCTTTTTTTTTGCATCAATTCAGCTTCACCAGTTATGTCTGCTGAGACATAAGTCTTTTAAATAAGTTGTTCAGATTGACTCATAAATCTTCAGAGAGTTGCATGACGTGTCTGGCTTCTTCTTCAGAGAGTTTGAAAGTGCCACGTCATCATATTCAGAAAGTAGGTGTTCAACAGGTTCAATCTTTATTATGCATATGCTTTCAGAAGGTTGGATAGCTTCAGCAGAGATTAGTTCTTCTTCAATTTTTTAGCAAATTGTTTCATCTTTTCTTCTTTGTTCTTCTTTTGGTTGTTGAACTGATGACTTTCTTTTTGCACAGTTGTTCTTTTGCTTCTTCAGTTTGGCATGTTCCTTTCTTCAAGTCTTTCTTTGATTCAGAAGATTGAGCTGCTTCTACATGGTTCCTGAAATACAAAGAAAACTACCTTTCTCATTAGAACCTGTTTAATCATTAAAACGAGGAATAATGAGTCTTGAATCTAATTTTAATTAATTCTGACACTCAATAACAACAAGGGAAGACTGTTTGTTATTGGTAAAATGTAGATTAAAATATTATATATGTTTTGTCATGCATTGTTTATTTGTCTGAAACGAATCATCTTAAGTATGTTTACATCATCTGAATGAATGATCTGAAGTACATGTATCTGAGACAAAGTGATGTTCTTTTGATTTATGAACTTTCATAGGTTTTAAGTTTGTCTTTATTTCTGATTCCACAAATATACTTCTTCTTTCCACATTTTCTTTAGATAGTTGGTCACGTTCAGATAGTTGCTTCAATGCTTTTATATTTTCCTTGAGATGTTGTTTTTCTTCAAAAGGATTCTTCCTTCAGCAGGTTGCTTCTATACCATTCTTGAAATACTCAGAAAAATACCTTTTCTTGGTAGCACCTGTTTTCTTATAGTCTAGTCTGATATTTCTTATGATTTAGTCTGATTTGTTATTCTAATCTGTTTTATACTTTATTTTGATATTTCTTATGGTTCGGTCTACTTTGTTATTCTAATTTGTTAATCATTAAAACCAGGGATAATAAGTCTTGAATCTGATTTGAATTCTTAAATTAATTCTAAGACTCAACAGAGACTACGTCCCAGTGAGTGTGATAAAAGTGTGTGCAGTGTGGGGGATAACATACAACTACAAGTACATCATACACGAATCATGAATATAGGTAACTAACCTTAAGACATACAACATGCTTTAGAGAATCATGTAAATGCATTAAAAATGGGAATATAAAACCGTGAGTTATTCACATAGGCAATCAATGCAAAGTTAGTCCTTAAGTGTCATAACCCGGACACCCACAGTTTCTTTTCACTTTAACCTTCTTGAGCGCTCGGCCATGTGACCAAGGATCGTCGTCCAGGGCCACCCTCATTAAGTTTTAAGCTTAAACAAGAAGAGTTCATTTTAATTGAGGAACCTCAATTACCCCTTGGCCGAGGAGTAAAGCGGTTACCTCTCTGGCACCTCATTGGTCCGAAGACCCCTTTAACATTTCCTTTATCATTTCCTTTTAACATTTTCATGAGGTCAAAGACCCAAACATTTTCCATGAACATGATGGGGGTAAAATCATGCACAAACATTCAGATTATGCATAAACATGATAAAATACATGAACATGAGCAATTATAAGCATAATCACACCCCAAACCTTCAATTTCATGAAAACCCCAATTTCTCTAACCTAGTGTTTGCATTACAATAGAATACATTCAAATCAACAACCCTAGCTTCCTCTAATCATCAATAACCATGAATGCAAGCAAGGGGAAGTAGAATAGGGGTCATACAAGGGAATTTACGTGACAAATAAGAAAGTGAGTTAACCACACTCACCTTAGGGAAAGAAATAGGGGCAGATGAGAAGTGGAGAGGGGAAATCCCAAGCTCCTCAAGTAATTTGGAACCTTAAAGATGCTTCTTGATCTTCCTTTTCTTCCTCCTTTAAGCCCACAAGCTCCCTCTCTCTCTCTAGAAATCTCTCTCTCTAGAATGGAAAAAGGAAAGGAAAAAATGAGAGGAAGTGATCCTTAATCGTGGTTTATAATCCTAAAAGTGCCTTCTCGCTTAAGCGAAATATTCTCGCTTAAGCGAGTCTGTCGTGCCCTAAAATACGTGCTCTCTGGACAAATCTCGCTTAAGCGAGCCCTGCTCGCTTAAACGAGAATGACAACAAAAACTTATGCAAGATTTTTCTGCATAACTCGCTCAAGCGAGCCTTCCTCGCTTGAGCGAGAGGTCTGATGCCTAAATTCTCAATTTTCACTCTTCCTCTCATTTCCACCTATTCCTAGGCCTAGGACATACCGTTACACTTCAGAATTCTTGCTCTACAGTTCTACAGGTAGCCTAGGTGTAATTATTTTGGATGTTACACTAATCCTCCTTCCTTAACCTCATTTCCTTTCCCTTAAACACTATATTCCTCTCCGACTCATGTTGTGGCCCCTTCTAAGTCCGCCCTACGGTTTATTTGACCTAACACTTGGTTAATCCTCCAGAACCTCTTACATCTTGACCCTATTAGTTTAGATATCCATTTTTTTTCACATTCAATCCCCAACTTCCTATCTAAATCTACATTCTAAGCTCCAACTTCTCATATCGTTCCCAATTCTCTGACTCTTGACTGAAACCACAACCTAAACCTCCACTACAGTTCATAGGTCCTAGTTTTGGGATGTTACACACTGTTACAAATTGTATCTTCAGGAGACATAAGTTTCAGTGTTTTTATTTGCTCAGAAAGTTTAAAATATGATTGTTGAAGACAGTGATTTGTCTTAAACAATTTATCATTTTCACTTTTCAAATTTTTTATTTTCTTTGTGAGCTTCTGAAAGTTGTGCTTTGAGTATAGAAGATTTTTGTGCTAGAGTGTGTGAATCTGAAAGTAGATTTTCAAATGCATCTTGTAGTTCTTTATAAAAAGGTGAGTCATAATCAAATACCTCATCTTCTTCTTTGTCTTCCATGGGACAAAGGTTGGTTGTTTCTTCTTCAATGTCTTCTTCTAAAGAACTTTCTGAATCATCCCAAGTTGCCATCATGGCTTTCTTATTCTTTAGGAAGTTTCTTGACTCCTTCTTGAGTTGTCGACATTCTGCTTTCATATATCCAGGCTTATTGCATTCAAAGCATATTATTTTTCCTTTTCCTCCTTCTGGATTTTGTCCTTCTTTTTTAGGTAGGAAGTTCCATCTTCCTTTTCCTTTCCTTCTTATCATTCTCTAGATTCTTTTAGAGATGAATGCAAGTTCATCTTCATTTCCAGAGGTTTATTCTTCTTTTTCTTCTTGATTACTTTCTTCAGTTTCAGCAACAACAAAAGATTGAGAAGTCTGGCTGGTATTTTCTTCCTTGAGGTACTAGCTTTGAGTGCAATTAATAGTTTTTTCTCTTCTTGGGAAGATTTCATCCATGAGTTCTTGTTCATGTACTTTTAGTGATCCAAGAAGTTTATCTAACTTCAAGACAACAAGGTCCTTTGCTACTTGGATAACTGTTACTTTGGGTCTCCAAATTTTTGGTAGACTCCTAAGTATTTTTTTTTTACTTGCTCTTGATTTGTGTAGCTTTTTCTAAGAGATTTCAAATCATTGATGATGATGGTGAATTTGCTAAACATCTTATCAATTGATTCATGCTCCAACATTTTGATCATTTCATATTGATGAATCAAAATATTTATTTTTTATTCCTTTACTTGATTTGTTCCTTCATGGGCTATTCTAAGAGTATCCTAGATCTCTTTTGCAGTGTACATCTTGCGACTTTATCATATTCTCCTTAGTTAAGTGCACACATCAAGTAAAAGTTAGCTTTGGAGTTCATAAGGTATTTTTGTTTTTCTTCTGAGGTCCAAGCTTCTCTTGATTTTGGTTGTGGTGATTCTTCTTCTGTTATTTGTACTGGTTCATCTCCTTCCTTAGGGTGAGAAGCTGCTCTGGTTCTTCTGGTAAGGGGAATAAAATTTTCTTTATCAACAATATCCCAAAGATCAATATCTTCAGATTCTAGAAATAATTTTATTCTATCTTTCCAATAGTAGTAATCTTTTCCATCAAGGGCACGAGGCTTATTGGTGGAGGATCCTTTTGGAATGAACATTCCATCCCATTATTCACCATTTTCCCTTTGTTGATCTTTTTCCTCTCACATTGTTAAGTGTGTTCAATGTAACATCCCAAACTTTATTAAATAAAATAAAAATAAAATAAAAGAAATAAATAAATAATAGTATTAGTAATATTAATATTTTTATGAATAATGAGTAATAAGTAGGTTGAGGGTGGGCCCAACCCAGTTAAGTATTTAAGTGAGGAGGGGTTACCAATTCACCCTAATCCTTATTTTTCAAATCGTCAGAGAGTGAAACCATAAGGAGGGGAGAAACGACTTCGCAAGAGGAGGTTGCTGCAGAGTGATCATCAAAGAAAGAGCCAATCGTTGTTGTTCAATCTTCACCTTCAAGGTACCGGGGGGGGGGGGGGAGAGTGCTACTTGTAAGTGTATGTGGGAGTGCTTAGGTAGTGAGGGAAACCATAAGACCCTCTAAGACTTTTAAATTCGAATTTGTTATATGCATCATGTGTTGTATGATGAAAATATGTTTGCTTAGATGTTTAAACGTGTTAATCTTGATGAATCTTGATGAATTGAATGATGATAGCGAGAATAGCGAAAAGGGATAAGTAAGGGTTTAGTGATGAGGAATCATAATGGATTAGATGTGTTAATTTGTAGTAAAGATTGATGTTTTCATTGAATTTGTTCGGTAAAAACGTGTTGGGTTGAAGTATTAACAATGAGGATTGATTAGGGGTTGAAGAAAGGGGTTTAAAATGGGTAAAAATCGCAAGAACTGTCGTCTCGCGTCGCTAGTAATCGATTACAGCAGTCTGTAATCGATTACAGGTCTTTCTGGGCAGCGTTGGGAGACTTTGGGTTATTGGTAATCGATTACAGGGGGCCTGTAATCGATTACCAGAGAGTTGACATGCTGGTAATCGATTACAAGGGGCCTGTAATAGATTACCAAAGAGGTGATTTGCTGGTAATCAATTACAGGAGGCTTGTAATCGATTACCAGAGAGGAATTTGTGTCCCAGAGTTGCTGGTAATCGATTACAGTTGTGTGGTAATCGATTACCAGGTCAAAAATGTGTATGGGAGTTTTGTCTATGTGATGATTGTGATCCTTTAATCTGTTGATGATGAATATATAAGTTGTTTATGGAATTGAGAGATTAAATTGAATGTTTAGAGTGTATTAATTGTGGCATGAGTATTGTGATGTGAATGTCTTATGTGATACCCTATGTTCGACTAATTGTTATATGATGTGGTGTGATGAGAATAATAGAGATTGTATGAGATAAATGAGAATTGATGAATATGCATTGTGTATAGAGATTGTGTGAGAGATATGATGTATGATGATGATTGTATTGAGCATAACATGGAGATATGAGATGTGTGTGATGCATAAGCCAGACGTGGTTAGCATATGCCCTAGAGTGGGGGTGACGACCATGATGGGGGACATTCGATGCATTTACTCTAGAGAGGGAGTGTTTTCAATGCGAGTCATCTAGCCCTAGAGTGGGGGTGATGATGGGGGGGCAAATGTCTTTGCACGGGCCTAGAGAGGGGCGTATAACTGTGCAACCTATTGGCCAGAGTGGGCGTTAACGGTAGGGCCATCATTGGTAACAACTAAGAGGATTGATGAGGTACTCCCATTGTGCGGAGTACCGAATCATGATCCTTAGGAGGTGTTTCTGTGTGCATGATCATAGAGTGAGCATACATGGCATATATGATTGTGTAGAGTGAGAATTTATATTTATGAGAATTGTGTGTAAAGTGTAACGAGTGTGTTCTTGATGATTGAGAAATGTGAATCATATATTTTTGATGAGATTATTGATGATTATTATGTGATGAGGTGAATGATGATGATTATGTGGTGAAATAATGATGTTGTGCTATGTGTTGGGTGAGGATAGGGTAGCCTGCTACGTGCATGTATGAGTATGTGTTCTTTTCCTCACCGTACTCTCTGTGGTTATTTTATAGGTGACGAAGATGGCACTCAAGGTACCGAGTATTAAATTGAAGGGGTTCCGCTCTGATACGTGTGACATCAGAGTATTAGTAATAAGGTTTCCTTTTATTATGTTTTTGAGTAGAGATTGATGAAAAATATTCTAAGTGCCTTACATGGCTATGATGGATATTTTTTGATGTTGAGATTTAATATTTGAGGTTTTAGTATTTTTTTTCTAAACCGTTGACTTTATCTTTCATTATATTGAATTGACTTTGATTTAAATGGCGTTTTATAAGAGATACATGTGAACCTTTTTACCCACTATAGGCTACAACTTTTCTTTATTTTTCGATTTATTGATTGTATTAGAGATTGGGGTAGAAGGGTGTCACATTCAACCCTAGAGGCAAGCTCTGATACCAATTGAAATGAATATTGTAGTCACAAGAAAGGGGTTGAATTGTGACCTGTTAAAATCTTAAACAATTTCTACAAAAGCTTTTAACATTGTCTCTGCTCCAGAATTTTGTCTTGGCTAAATTAGAAGATTTGTAATTAGTTTAAACAATGAATCATAGTACAAGTTAAATATATTATGAAACTGTATTTATATGTTGAGTAATTCCATACGTTTGAAAATAAAGTCCTTTCTTTCAAAAAGGTTTCTTTAGTAAGATACAGATATAGATTTTATGAAATCACATACATAGGTATTAAATAGGATTTAGAAAACACTTGATACGCAATTTTATATAGAAGATAAATTTGTCTTCTTTGACTATGAAGGTATAAGTTCAAATTAAATATCTGACCTCTTCAGAAGAATAGCTTAATGAGATGATGTAACTGGCGTGCTTTAAATATAAAGAGTTAAGGGAAGAGGAATATGCTCACAATATTTATACTGGTTCACCCCTTAAATCTTAGGGTTACGTTGAGTCCATACTTTCAGTATTATTTCCACTATATCAAGCTTGATGTACAAGTATTCTTTTCTTCTCCACAAGCTCCTTAGGTTCCTTGGTGTAGCACACCAACTAGTATCCTTCTGAAACCTCTATAGGATCACAAAACCATTATGTGGAAAACACAAGGAAACACTAGAAGGGGGTTGAATAGTGTTTCAATGGAAACTTTTTCTGTTTCAAAAGATCTTCTTAAAATAGCTTTTGAAAAGCTTCAGACGATGGATATCAGTCTGAAGTTTTGATCACCTTCTGAACTTAATTCAGATTTAAAGATATGTTTGAAAGAGATTTTAATTCAGAAGTAAGGTCTTCACTTAAAATGCTTTTCAATCCCCTTTGTTAGATTAAAACTGAATTGAAATAGTTAAGGGATAAAGAAAACTTAGCCAAGAATTTATCATGGTTCACTCACAACCACCGTGAGCTACGTCCAGTCCCAGGGCAAAACCAGCACCTGGATTTCCACTAATCTTGCAAGATTACAAGTATTCTTTTCTGTCAAGCCTCTTCAGGCTCTACACCAAGTATTGTTTCTTTCACCAAGCCTCTTCAGGCTCTCAGACACTTATCCAAGTATAACCTAAGTATTCTTTCAGACAGAAAGCCTCTCCGGGCTTAAAACCCAAACTGTTTTAAGTTTAAACAGGTAAAGTGCAACCCACTATCTTCAGATGATAACTTGAACTAAAACACAATTGTACAAATAACTGAGATTCACTCAGGATATGAAAATAATCAAATGTACAGGAATTTCAGAGTATATTTTCGCAGCGGTTTAGCAGAGTATTCTCTCTTTGATTGCTTCTTCTTCTTTTCATTCTGCAAGGGACATATTTATAGGCTTCAGGAAATAATGTCTGTTGTCAAATAGCATTATATGCTCCAGGAGACGTTTGAGACACACTCTGTTCAAAGCGTTCTGGGCAAACTCAGGTGCAGCAGGTCTGCGGACACAATGCTTTTGAGCAGGTACAGCAGCGTTGCAGACTTTCCTTAAAAATGCTAAACATTTGAACGAGGAGAGAAAGCAGCTCTGACTCTTATGCTGAAATAGGTTAGACCATTGGGATGAGTGTTCTTCACACTCAGCAACGTCTTCAAAGGTCAAACCTTGATCCTGATACCTTCAGCTTTCAGATCCAAGGAGTGCTTCAGATGAACTTCAAGTCTTCAGATGATAGACACACTTCAGACGAAGTTGAGCCTTCAGACGATCTGAAGCTTTCAGATGATCTTTCTCAATATTCAAATGATCTGAAATATAGCAGAATACTGTGAAAGTATATTGTCATATAAATACTTCTGTATTTTATATTTGTTGTTCATTAAAACTCTTAAGGGAATGAGACTCAAAATATTTTTAATTATTGAAATTATTTTTGAGACTCAACACATTATTCTTTTGCAACCTTAGCAAGCTCACCAACACAGTTAGGGTTGTAAATGAGTTGAGCTATTCGTGAATTATTTGAGCTCGGCTCGTTAATTGTTCGATCAAGCTCGTTTGTTTAATTAAACAAACAAGCCCAAGCTTAAGATTGTGCTCGATTATTTAAATGAGCCAAGCCCAAGTCTTAGAAGCTTGACATTAAGAGTTCGTGAATAGCTCGCTAATTATATATAATAATTAAATAATATAAATATTTAAAGTAAAGTAAGATTAATAAAAATAGAAAAAAAAATACAGTTATAAATTTATTTTTAAAATAAATAATAAAATAATTACTCTATATATTTAAAAATAAGTATTGAAATATTTCTTATATTAGTCAAGAAGTTATGTATTGAATTTCGAAAAATATAATATTTTAGAATTTTTAACTATAAATATCATATATTAAGAATATATTTTAATTTTTAAATTATCATTTAATAGTAAAATATTTATTAAATACTAAATTCAAAAACTTAAAAAATGATTTAATGAAAATTTTCATAAAAGCAAAAACAATGAAGTTATAAATGAGCTAAACAAGTCAAACCCAAGCTTTGTTTTTCTTTAACAAGTCAAGCTCAAGCTTTAAGTTTGGCTCGTTTAAATAAATGAGTCAAGCTTGAGCCACCAATTTTTATCACAAGCCAAGCCTGAGTTTCAAGTACTCGGCTTGGCTCGGCTCATTTACAGCCCTAAACACAGTGCAATCACAAAGCTCTGCAGGCTTTACACAGCTCTCTCAAGAAGAACTAACACAACCTTGTTAGTCTTGAGAGTTACAGCAAATGATTGAAAATAGAAATTACAAGCAAAGGCTCAAGATATAAAAATGCATGAATGAGCACAATCTAATAACTATGAGCCTAATGACACTCTTTCTGTATTTCTTAACTATTACAACACAAGAATAATATTACAGAAAGAAGTATTTCTCTAGAAGGTAGAAATTGTAACTCTAATGCTCTATTTGCTTCTTCTCGTATGTGTGTCTTTGGAGTTGAAAGGAGGAACTTATTTGTAGCCAAAGGTTGGTCAATATTGTCGTTGGGAGGGACTTGGGAGGGACTTGGAGACTAATCAAGCTCTTAGTTGGCCATGAAGGAGTTGTCCCTTTCATGTGACAACTTTTCTCTCTTCTCAGGTTTGACCAAGCTTCTTCTGTAGGTTCATCCTTGAGTCTACATTCTCATGTCATCGGTAACATTGTGTTTAAGAGTTTTTGCATTGCATGCATTAATTGTTATGATGATTTGGATGTGGGATGAAGTTCTTATGACTTGTCTTCATTATTGTTTATATAAGTTTTGGTGACTATAGGATTAGATATATATCTTAACTCGTGCGTTACTTTCTGCCAGTATGTTTTTCATTACTTTCCCTCACCCTTTGTTGTTGTTTGTTTGTTTTTTGTTATTTGTTGTCGCGCTAGATGGATGTGCTAGAAGAGATCTATCTCATTTGAGTGGATCACGACTTGGGCCAAGGTGGAAGTGTTGTATCGAGTTAAGTCGGATCACAGTTATGTCAAGAGTCTTTATTTTTATTTAGTGAGTCATGTATTCTTAAATGCCCTCACTTGTAACAAGCTTAAAGCTTAATAAACTTTAACTTGAGGGAGTGTGTTAGAATATTATAGTAATATATTTAATATCTTAGAATATATATTAAGATTAGCATTTATCCTATTATATCTCCTAGGATTAATTTCCATATTTCTAGATAATTATTATGATTTGTTTCCTAATCAAGAATCTATACTAGTCAGTATAAATAAGCGTTAATGCCTAATCCTTTGTATCAAGTATCAATTATTAATTATCAAGTGTCAATTCAATATCATTGTATATTTAATATCATTTTTTCCTCCCTTCCTTTTTTTTTATCCAAAACCCCATGACTTCAACATGGTTTTTTAAAAAAGATGAAATATTTTATTTACACTACTTTTTAGTTTCAATTATTTTATTTTGTAGACTAACATGGTATAATGCTATTTTTTCATTTCAATCATTTAATTTTTTCCATGGAGTATATTTTATTCGGAAAGGTTTAGGAGAGTTTTTAAAAAAAAAAGTAAGAGGGATAAAAAAATGAGATTTTATTAAAATATTATGGGTAAACAAGAATGAAGATAATAAGTTATAAACTTAAACACCAAGTAGCTCTTGGAAAAACGTTATAAGCTACTAAAATAAGCTCCTTTACCAAACACCTATAGGCTATGTTTGGCAAGAATAGCTTATAAGTCAGCTAAAAGTTGAAAAGCTAACTGATAATTGAAAAGTTAATTTTTAGCTGAAAATTGAAAGTTGATAAACTAACTTATTGAATTGGAAGTTTTTGGTAAAGTTGGTTGTTGAAATATGTAAAATGACATTAAAGGATACGTTTATATGATACTTTAAAAAAATTAATTTTATTTAATAGATAAAATATATTTTCAGGTGATTTTAATTTTTGATTTTTTTAAAAAAATGGATTATTTTAATTACACCATTTTTTTTAGTTTCAGTCAATTACTTTAATTATTTTTCAGACTAACTTAGCTTAAGTTTTTTTTTCACTTCAATTATTTATTTATTTTTCCATAAAGTACATTATTATATATTAAAAGGGTTTAGAAGAGTTTTTTAAAAATTAAGAAGGATATAAATGAGGTTTATTAAAATATTAAAGGTAAAAATAGAAAGAAAAATAATAAACTATAAACTACTTGAAGTAGTTTTTGGAAAACAAAAATGCTATAAGATACTAAAATAAACTATTTTATCAAACATATATAATTTGGTCAAATAAGATTATAAACTGGTAAATTATTTTAGGTAATTACTAGTGTTTTTTTAGAAGTTACTTGAGGTAGCTTTTTTTTAAATCTTTTTTCAGCTACTGCCTGATTTTTTTTAGTTAACCTCTCTCAACATTATATGTCATTTTAATAATGTAGTTATCTGTTATTTTATATCATTTAGCTAATTTTATAGAACACCTTCAATGAAATCAACCTATTTATCAACTTTTATCTAGTTTTCACTTTTCAGTTAGTTTTTCAATTTTTAACTAACATTTTCAGCTTTCAACTGATTTTTCAGTTAATTTTAACAAACACACTTATACACTATAACTTAGCATATTTGTCTTGTCAAATACATACGAAAATTCAATAGAAAGAGAGGCATGATGCAATTAACCATTTCGTTTTTCACAATATGTTTATCATTCATGGAGGGTTCTCTACTACTCATCAAGATTCTCATAGATATAACTATAATTGTGAGATTAATCCTCATAGTAGAGATGATGGATAAGTAAAGTCATTCTCACATAGTAACTCTAAAATTTAAAGGTGATAAGGACATTCATTAGTATTTTTCAAATTTAAAACTTCCTAATATTATAAGTAAAAACTAAAGTTCACATTGGCAATTTAATTGCTCCCCTAAGGCTAAAGTGTTTTCTTTTAAAAAAAACTTGCTACGAATGGAAAATTACTTACCCGTTATTTTATTAATCGGTTCCTTTGAAAAAAATATTTTGATTTGAGGGGAGCAGTTGAGTACTTGAGTTGCCATTGAGGGTGACTACAACGTAAAACAACACAAAGAATGAAACATGAATTCATCGTATCTCTGCTCCGATTTTTTTGTCGATGTTGCTCTAGATTATTTGTTGTTATTGTATTAAGAACTTTTTTTTCTTTACAATTGGCCTTTTTTTTCGACAAATATAGGTTGAACGAAGCCCCAAAAGTATAATTTTTTTATTAGATAGGTAAAAATTGATTTATAAAATAAAAGATTTCTTATTTACATAAACTTTTAATCCTAAAATATGGACTATTTAATTAAATAACTCCCTATAATTGAAAATACAAGTGAGAAAAAAACAAGCATAAGGTTGCGCCCGATTTTCCCGAGTGCATATTAGACAACCCTCTTATAGTAGCAACTCTAAAATTTAAAGGTCCTAAGTACATTCATTAACATTTCTCAATTTTAAAATCCTAATATATATATATATATATATAAATAAAGTAATAAAAATTTAGGGGGTATTTTTTCCTGTCTAAATGAGGTTAATAGTGTAATTTAATATGCTAATTAATACAATGCTTTTAGTGGAGAGAGAGTATGCTAATCAGAATTCAGTTTTATGGTATCTATTTACTCATCCACTTATTCTCTTTCCTCACCACTAATAATATAATTAAGTATTTCAATAAATGTAGTGTCTTTATTGGAGAGACTAGAGAAGGTGTAACAATTAGAATTCAAATTCAAATTTATGGTATTAAAATAAAACTTATTAATAATTGAATAATAGGATAAAAAAAATTATGTGTGAATCAAAGTTTACATAAAAAATATTAATATTTTAATTATTGATAATGATATTAGGATAAAATATGAATATTAAATTTATGTTGATTATAAATATTTTACTTATGTTTTGTGTTTTTAGATGTAAAAATCTTAGAAAAAATAATAAATAAAAATGAATCACTTTTTTAAATTGAATTGTATTTTATTGATAGAAATTTATTTTTAATCTATTTCTTATAATATTTTTTATGCATCAAAGATGAATAAATGTTTACATAATGTTTATTCATATATAAATGATAAACTTTGTTGTGAGAATCTAAATATAATTTATTAATATTAATATTTTTGTTATTTTTAGTTATAAAAGTTTTTAAAAAACATTAATGATAATGGATCAATTTTTTAAATTAAATTATGATTTTATTGATAGAATTTTTATATTTAATTTTATTATAATATTTTTTATATATCAAGGGGGAATAAATCTTTATATAAAGTTTACTAATATTTAAATATTAATTTAGTAAATAGATTAAAAAATGTAAATATAATTAGTTAACAAATGTGCCTATTGTGTTCAATTTGTATATAGTAATTATATGATATTTTATTTGGTTTTTTACTCTTTTAGTAAAAAAAAAAGTGGGGCCAATATAATTTTATCGACAATAAAAGATGTTAGCGCAAAAACCCTCTGAGATTTTGTTTTAATGACAACAAACCTTTTGATCAAACTTAATGTTTTATGTTCTTAAACTTACTGATGTTTTGTATGTGAGATCTTAAGAAAGACAGGATTCTCATGAAGAACTCAGAAAGATCAACCACGATAAGCTCAGACTGAGATTAGAGGCAACCACAGATTGAGACTGGTAGTAATCCTCAGACTAAAAATGAAGAAAAAGGTCAGCCTGAGTTTGAGCAATCAATGCAAGTCTTTCCTGAGATTCAGAAAGATCATAATCCTATGTTAAGAAGCATCAAATTTCAAAATCATTTATGGAGTATGGGCAAAAGCTTAGAAATTCTATATGCTGAAGGTAATTTCAGAAGAAGGCCTCAAGGCATACCCTTTATCAGAAAGTCTTCAGAAGCTTTGAGTGGAAGATAGCCTAAGTTGAGAGAGGTGCACATAAGAGTGAAGTCTCAGCTACAATCAGAAAGAGTCTCTACTAGAAATTCCAAGCATCAAGAAGACCAATATTTGAGACTCAAGATGAGACGCAGACTCAAGCACAGATGCTATCTCATGTTCAGATGCAGACTCAGTCTAAGAATCAGCTTGAGACAAATGCTCAAAGAAGAGACTCATGTAAAAACTTTAAAGGAAGGATCAAAAGTCAGATGCAAGATCTGCCAAGAGATGAGACTCTAACTTAGCTTCAGAATCAAGAGATAAGATCAGAATAAAAGATGCTAAACAAAGAAGAGATTCAAAGTCAGCTTGAGACAAGCTCAAACTGTAAAGTCAGATTGAGACAGACCCAAATTCATTGTAAGATCATACTCAGTCCAAGCATGACAAAGAAGCACTTTGAAATATGAAGCTGAGCATAGATGAGATTCAAAGTCAGACTTGAGATGCAAACTCACTTAAGATGCAGAATCAGACTTGAGTTGTAGACTCAACTTGAAATGCAGAAACAAACTTGAGATGTCTCAAGATAAGACGCAGTCCCAAGTTCAGACGCAGAGATCAGATGCAGATATGAGACTCAGACTTGAGACGCAGAGATCAGATGCAGACATGAGACTCAGACATGAGACACAGAGATCAGATGCAAGCATGAGACTCAGACTTGAGATGCAGACAGAGTCTCAGCAGCAAAAGCAAGTCAACGCAAGTACACTGTCACAGCAGAGACAACATCAGAAAAGCACCTATCTCATGTCAAAAAAGTGAAAAGCTCTCTCTCTCTCACTTCTAACGGCTAGTTTTCTGAAGACTATAGAAGGAAGTCTCATTATGATGAGACGTGTGAGAGACACAGTGAGACTCAGCAGAGATGTTGCTGCACAACCAGAAAAATCCAAGTCTCAAGTGAATCTCAACCTACCTACCTATGCTATCTTAGCTAATATCTTGTAGTAGGTTTAGCTCTTGTTTTGTACTGTTTTATATACACTCTTTGAGTGATTTAGAGAGCTACCATCTAGCTGAGCTCACGGTTTATCCATACTTTGTATGTAGTCTAAGCTAGATCAATCACATCTCATCCCATACCACCAAGTCTCAACTAAGTCAGGAGGTGCCTGAGCTTAGTGTGAGCGTTGGTAAAGCCTGGAGAGGCATTGTAACAAGAATACTCACTGAGTTGCCTAGAGAGGCAGTTGAAAACAAAGAATATTGCATACGTTGCCTGGAGAGACAGTTGAAAATAAAGAATACTGCATGAGTTGCCTGAAGAGGCAGTTGAGAACAAAGAATACTTGTGGCTCAACCAAGGTAGGAGTACCTATGCTTGGTGTGAGGGACATCCTGAAGAGGCTGTAAGAATCCTTGTAATTGACGGGTTGTCAATAGTGGAAATCTCACGAGTTGTGAGGATTGGACGTAGCCCAAAGTTGTGGGTGAACCAGTATAAATCTCAGTGTGCATCTCTTCTCCCTATCTCTCTATTTATATTGTGCATCTCATGTCTCAAATCTGTTTGATAAAATAAACTAAGTCTATTAAGAGAAAATCAAGTTGTAATAACTGAGATCTCATCTCACATCTCATCCTGCATCTCGTCTTACATCTCAAGCCCATCTCATCTCAAATCCCATCTCAACTTGAGATCAATCAGTAGTCTCATTCATTCTCTTTTAAGGTCTTAACATTTGATGAGCTAATTAATCTTACATCTCAAATCTGTTTACTAAACTAAATCAAATCTATTCAAAGATAATCAAGTTTCATTTATCAACAAATCATCTTTACTTAATTACAAAATTATTGTTGAGACAACTTCTCGTCTAACCTATTTGAGACTCCAAGTGTCAAACTTGAGATCACGTCTCAACGTGAATTTAAGTGTGAATTTTCAGGTACAATATCTTTAAGTCTCTATTCAACCCCCTTCTAGAGACGTTCAGCCAACTTCAGTTGGTATCAGAGCACAGCCTCTTGGGGTTGAGCACACTAACGTGTGAAGAGGAGAAAGATAAAAAAAAAAAAAAAAAGATGGCTAAAAGCACTACAAAAATATGGCATATGCCTACAGCTATTGCTGCCCAGAATCAAAAGAAGGAAAAGAAAGAAACATCAATATGGGTAGACGTCCATATTGTCCCAAAGAGATCAGCAAAAGTGCTTGGTCTTGATAAGAAGATCAAATCCTCTCCAAATATGTCACCATTCATGGAGAAGGAAAATGGCAGAAGGTTACCCAGAAACAGGAAGAATGAGAACCGTGTATATGACGGTGTTTTTGGAGGAGCTATCAGAGAAAGGACCATTCGATCTTTCTTGATTTGAATAACAAAAGATTGTAAAAAAGGTCTTGAAGATCCAAAAGTCGACAAAGGAAAAGCAAGCTTTGAAGGGCTGAATTTAAGAAAATGTTAGTGATGAGAAAGCAAGAGTCTGGACAGGATAAAGTGTAGGCTACTGGAAGGATCAAATGCTCAACAAGTCAGGACGATGGTTCTGGAAATGTAAGCTAGATTATTGTTTGATATGCTTGGGAAAGGAACTGGGTCTGCATTGATAAATTCTTCAATCTTAGTGCCTGATTTATGGCAAGCATCAAGAGAAACATTATCCAGTACTGACCCTGAATCAATGACCGTTGAACCTGCACTGATTCCTATCGTTCAGAAACAAGAAAAAGCACATTAAAGGAAATATTAAAAATGACAAGTAGAGGAATGGAGGCAAGGTCCAGCAGTGTGGAGCGTTCAGCAGCTGAGAATGGGATTAATTCAAATCAAGAAAGGAACGAAGTGATAACAGAATTGTTGCTGGAAACAACTCCGTTTAGTTGCTGTCGAGCGTGGATGAATCGTTTGTAATCATCATCATTGGCATTAATAAGGAAAGCTTTCCAAAGGGAGATAAAAGAACAAAATGCGGAGATAGATGCACAGAGTTAAAGGAACCTTGCTAGCCGAGTCACGTGGTTGTTCAACTTTTTCCTTACTATTATTTTATCCTGGTAGTTTTCTTATTAGCAAGTTTATTACCATCTATCTAGAAACAAAATTTTTGAAAGGAAAGCCTGGGAATTTTTTTTTGGTTGCAAGCCTAGGTAAATATTTAATTGAATGAACGGATTCCTTCTTTTCTCTTTTAACCAATTGAAATGAACTCGAGTTACTGATATAGCGCCCCCAAGCATTATATATTTAGCTCAAAATTTTGGAATAATACTTAATAGAAAAATCAATTGTTTTTATGTTACAGTAAATATATTTTGAAATTATTGGTTATTTTGGTTAAGGAATGCAATGAAATGATTGAGTTTTTTTTTTAAAACATCATACATTTGCTAAATTTGTTAAAATGATAAATGTTTGATTACTAACCAACTTGGACCCAAGAGTTAAATGGGTACCAAAATGTTTCCCTAGTGATTTGATTATACAGAAAAAATTTCAAAAGGATGAACACATGTCTAGTCAAAGAGGATATAAGATCTTGAATCAAAGTTTCTTGAATGCATAAAGTGGAACTTCTCAAAGAGAAGAAATGGGTGAAGAAAATAATTACCAAAGCTAAACAAAAGCATTAAAAGACTTTTTCAAAGATGAGAAAGGGAAATAGATGCTGTCCAAAAATGCTTGAAGCTTGAAGGTTGAAATTGCTTATACAAGGAAGACCCATTAGTGATATCAATCTCTTATCCCTCTTTATACTTGGACTAAAAAATGCTTGATCAAATCATTAATAATCTTTCTTATATGTCTTTACTTGTTTTAATGGCATCATGTTTATAAGTGTTTTAATATTTATGCAAAGCATGCTAGACATGTAGAGACCATGTATGCAAAAGACATGAAAATCTATTTGATCATCATTTGTGACCACTGCTGTTCTTATTTAAAATTTCAAACAGCAAAGAAATTACATTTTCACTCCCTTTTTTGAATGTTTGAATGTCTCATATGCTTATTTAGAGTTTGGAATATCAAATGATAGATATCCTCTTGTTAGAAAGTGCTCAATATATTCCTATCTTTGAAACAAGTTGCCAATTTGAAATTTGAATATTTCCTGAACATTCTATAACATCCAAAGTAACTATAGAGTCTACAATCTCATTGCTCAATATGTGAAAGAAAGTATGCATAATAGTTTTGACAAGACTAATCCTACACTTGAGATGACAAAGATTGTAGATTTGAAGATAAAGTGGAATGCTTGGATCTCAACAAAAATACATGAGAAAATCTTCAAAAGGATGTTCAGAGATGATAAAAATCAAAAGAAGAAGTCAGAAGGAGTGGCTGCACTTGAGAAAGTCACATCTGAGTCTTAGGTTGAGACTGAGACTGAGACTTAGATGGAAAAATATAAGAAAGAATAGTCAAGTGAGACTCCTGCTGCAGCTCTAATTCTGACAACATAAAAGGAAATCCATGAATCACAGCCAACTTAGATAATGACTACTGCACAAGAGGGCAAGTGATCTCCCACAAGATGAGAAAGAGAAAGAAGCTTCTAAAAGATGAAAGCACAAAGAAATGACTTAGTTTGAAAAGAAAATGCAGAAGCTGAGCTCATCTCTACATATATCAAGCTGCAAATTTTTAAGTCATGTGGATCAAATGACAACTTGAGGAATACTTTATGAGGTACTCTGAAACTCTAATCTTCCTTGATGCTGCATATGTGATAAATCTCACTATTCTCATTTTGAAGATAGGATTTAAGTATGTTGGTACTATGCAGAATTTATAATTCAGTATTCAATGGAAAACATGCTTATTTGAATGATTCTATGTTGCTTGGATAATTAGAACTCACAGTGATTTTCTATCATGATCTTAATACAGTTTTGAATCTTAACTATTGTGAGTATGCTGCAATACAACATATGCCTATGTTATGATCTTGCATCATGTGAGAATTTGGGTTTGAAATCTATCTATGATGAAACATGGGCTGGTTATGAGAAAATATATCCTTGAGTCAATTTCATGAAAATTGAGAAAAGAGAACTTGGAAAGATTGAATTGATTAGTTAGGAGAAATATCTCTACAAGCCAAGCCTATATGCTCTCCATTTCTTTAATCAAGTCAATATTCTAATTAATTGATATGAAAAAGAAATTATGAGATTGAAGGCTCATAAAAGGATTTTGAAATAAGTGAAAGTTGAAGGCAAAAATGTTATTCTTCAATATGCATAAATGTTTCTGATATAGCCTGACTAAAATGATCATAACATGAGCTGCAAAATTGATTTTTGAGTAAAACCAATTTTGTTAGAAAGCTAATTTATAAGAATAAAAAACTAGAAAGTTTGAAGCTGTTACACTAAGCACAGATGTGACACCCTTCTACCCCAGCTCTTATACAATTAATAAGTCGAAATATTTTTCAAAAACAGTATCCCTCAACGGGTAAAAAGGTTCACATATCTCTTCATTTAAAACCTCACTCATTGTAAAACAACTTAATTAAAATAAAAGTAGAACTCAAAGGTTTTCAAAATACACAAGCAGCGGAATCTCCAAATTATCAATAATTAAAACATCCTAATCGCCATGTAAGGCATTTAAAAGCATTTTACAAAATCCTTCCTAACTAGAAACATAAAGAAAAGAACCCTCAATAATATGTCTTGATATCACATGTATCAGAACGACACCCATCAACACAATACTCGGCACCTGAGGTGCCATCGTCATCACCTGTAAATAATAACCACAGATAGAAACGTGAGGAAAAGAATACCACTCATACATACACATAGGAGACTACCATATCCTCACCCTCATGTAAACAACATCATCATATAACTCATTCTATTATCAAATGTAAAACATAATCATCATCATACTCATCACAATCATCAATATCACCATTTTCATCATATTCATCATAATCATCATATCATCATTATCATTAATATCATCATACTCATCACAATCATCAATACCATCATTTTCATCATATTCATCATAATCATCATATCATCATACTCATCATTATCATCAATATCATCATACTCATCACAATCATCAATACCATCATTTTCATCATATTCAGTGTTCACCTCCCTGAGTTATACTCAGGTACAATCATCAACATTATCATAGTCATTACTCACCTCCCTGAGTTATACTCAGGTACCATAATCATTAACATAATCAATACTCACCTCCCTGAGTTATACTCAGGTACCATAATCACCAACATAATCAATACTCACCTCCCTGAGTTACACTCAGGTACCATAATCACCAACACAATCAATACTCACCTCCCTGAGTTACACTCAGGTACCATAATCACCAACACAATCAATACTCACCTCCCTAAGTTACACTCAGGGACCATAATCACCAACACAATCAATACTCACCTCCCTGAGTTACACTCAGGTACCATAATCACTAACATAATCAATACTCACCTCCCTGAGTTACACTCAGGTACCATAATCACCAACACAATCAATACTCACCTCCCTGAGTTACACTCAGGTACCATAATCACTAACATAATCAATACTCACCTCCCTGAGTTACACTCAGGTACCATAATCACCTCCCCGAGTTAGACTCAGGTACAACATTCACCTCCCTAAGTTAGACTCAGGTACAACACTCACCTCCCTGAGCTACACTTCACCCCTCACTGGGCTGGTGTATCTCAAGTACAATCACCTCCCTGAGCTACACCCCACCCCTCACTAGGCTTGTGTATCTCAGGTACAACATCATATATATACTAAAGCATCATTTACAGCATAAGGTTAATCATCATCACCATTATCACCTCCCCGAGTTATACTCAGGTACACTATTCACCTCCCCGAGTTAGACTCAGGTACAACACCAACATCATCATCATCAATCATTATAATTAGCACCATTCATCATCATCATGTATCATCATACATATTCACCAATCATCATTAATCACATTGCATATTATGCACACCAAAACATCATCAATCACATGGCATATTCACCAATCAATATGCACACCCAATTATCATCAACATCATTAATCATCAACACCAATATCATAATAAAGCATTACCAAACCACATCAATCATCATCAAGCACTTAGGATCTCAAAATCCACTCTGGTAATCGATTACCAACCTCTAGTAAACGATTACCTGCAAACAAGGTCTCTGGTAATCGATTACAACCACCTTGTAATCGATTACCTGCAACCAAACACTCTGGTAATCGATTACCAAACTTCTGTAATCGATTACCTACACACCAACTCTCTGGTAATCGATTACAACATCTCTGTAATTGATTACCTGCGAGCAAACAGCCCTCCTGGTTGCCTAGAACCCTCTAGTAATCGATTACCACTCCTGGTAATCGATTACCCGCGACGCAGATCGCAATTCTTGCGATCTCCACCAATTCCAAACCTCTCTATTCAATCTTTAATCAATCCTTTTCATCAAAACATCATTTATATACGTTTATATTCATCAAACTCCACCAAAGTACCCATCTTTAACAGTTTTACAAGGCTTTCCCATCAAAACCTCAATTCATCAAACCCTTATTAATCCCATTTTTCTCTATTCATATTATTTCATTCATTCCATCAAGATTCATCAAGAATCATACAATCAATCATCAATCTACAGTTTTCATCATCCATACTCAATACGTCAATTATTAATACGAATTTAAATCTTAGTTTACTACCCAAACATCCCCCACATGCATATATAAGCAGCACCTTCTCCCCCACCGTACCTTAAGCGAAGATCGATTAACCGCAAGGAAGTCCCTTTCTTGGTTCTTGATGCTCACTCTGCAGTAATCCCCTCTTGAGACTCGGTTTCTCCCCTCCTTAGCGTTTCGCTCTCTGACGATTATACGAATAAGGATTAGGGTGAACAGATAACCCCTCCTTACTAGAAAGCCTAATTGGGCATGGGCGCACTCTCAACCCCCTTATCTTCTTTTTAAAATGAAGTGGCTTTATTAATAAAACTACTAATAATGTTAACATTATTATTTATTCCTCTTATTTAATTAATTAATATTTTTAAAAATAATAATACTATTATTTCTTCATTTTCTTTTATTTATAAAATTTGGGATGTTACAACAGAAGTGCCAAAAAATCTGCTAACACAACTGCAGTTTTATAAAAGCTCATAGAAACCTGTCTATTTAAAATCATCAAAGTTGGAGCTGTGGATATTATTTTTCTGTGAGACCAATTTTATTGGTAAGATAATTTAAAATAGTACCAAACTGGAAATTTTTATGATTTTATACTAACCACAACAGTTCCAGTAAATTCTTGAACATAATCTCACTGATACAAAGACTGGTATAAACCTGTTCACTTAAATTGATCATAACTGGAGCTACAGACATGATTTTTGAGTGAAACCAATTCTATATAAAAGCTAGCTCATATAAGTATTTGACTGGAAAGTTTCAGAATTTTTCATCATCTGCATAATTCCCAGCAAATACTTCAAGTGGACCGATATCTCATATGATCAAATCTGAACACATCTGTTTTGAATGCTTATATCTGGAGCTAGGAAAATCCTTTTCAAATGAAACCAGTTGTATTTGAAAGATGTTTTTCAATGGTTTAACAGTATTAATTTTCCTTATTTTGGATGCATAGATTGATCATAGTGAATGAAAAACCAGACTTGTCACAATAAGCACTCTATTATAGAACAGCCAACTTTAATCACTCATATCTTATGATAGAAAAATCCAAGTGGAATGATTTTTTTATCATTATAAAGCTTGTGATGTCTAGTTTATTGTGGTAAAATCTCATATTTTTATGAACTAGAAATAACTCACAAGTTCAAATTAAAGTAGCTAAGTCAATGGATGTTTTCTGGTTTGGTGCAGAAACTTCAAGTTAAAATATCTTTATTTATACCAATCCAAATGAGATGATTTTTGTGGCATTGGAAAGTTGTCATGATGTGTTTTATTGTGATAGAATATAAATTTCTAGATCAATCTATGATGGGAGCAGTACTTGTTCAAAGAGTAAGGCTACATGATAGAAAAATAGTGAAACTTGATTTCTTGAAAGTGATACCTTTGACAATGTTCCCTTGATTCCCAAATCTGTGATAGACTGTGGTATATCAAATATGGATTGTTGTCTCAAATTGATGTGCATTTTATGATTTGGAATATTGGGTGAATCAATGGGTATAAAAAGAACTTGACATGGAATATCTCAATCTTTGAAATATTATCAAAATAGTTTTTCAAATGCTGAAAAATATGGAATGATTATGAATCATATTGATGAATTTATGTTCTGTTCTCTTGTTATCTAAGTCTGTAATCTTGACATTTTATGCCTTTATCTACTCTCTACAAATTTCACTCTCTATGGGCATAAAAATCAAGGTGAGTAACATATTTAGGGGGAGTAGCTGATTCAATCTTTGTGTTGAATGAATTCTTGCTGCTTGAACATGCATCAATTGAATTCCTATCATTTAAATCAAGTATGCAAATAAAATACATCAGTGTTCTGGTTTAAGATTGAGTTCTGTTTTCTAATGTTCAATCCTAACTGCATCCCCTATTTAAAATGATCTCTCTGAAAGTTAAAACATTCTGCATAAGTCATTGAAAAGTTGCTAAACCAGTAACTTTGGAAATATAGGCAGAACCATCTCATTTTGAGGGGGAGATTATCAAAATAGTTTGCTGATAAGATAATTGTGTACACACTAACTCAGTTGGGTAGTGATCATTTATAAAATTTTGATGAACCCGTATACCTCTTTCCTCTACAACTCTAGAAATCACTCTTTATTCTTTTGAAGAGGAAATGTTAAAGAAAAGAGAATGGGAAAATAGCTCTCTCAAAGTTTCAATTGAGAAAGAAGATCAAAGAGAAAAGTGTAAGCAAATGATTAAGAAAGAGTTTTTAGGAAGATTCTGAGCTTAGAAAAGAAAAATCTGAATATCAAATTATTAAGAAAATTCTGCAATCTAGACTCTAAAAGCTTTTCTTCTTAACTTAGTCTTTGATTCTTCTATTCTAACTATTCTTGTTGGAGCATTTACCCCTTTCCATATCATATTGCTTTATCTAGAACTCTTGGGATCATTATTATAATCATATGTGTGATCTATTATTGTATTGCTCTTGGGACATTGAGAATGTCACTGCATACTTGCTCAAAACCCTCTGTTGAGATCACCCATATGTTTGATAAGTGAAAATCATGTCTTTGATTCCATTAGTATAGATGCAAATCAATATGAAGTGGTTATTTGACAGATTGTTATAGCAAAGAAGTTAAGAATTTGATGCTATGAATTTGATATATTTCTCCTTCCATCTTTTTGTTGATGCCAAAAGGGGGAGAAATTGGAAAGAACAAAATCTATAAAATCTGCATCATCCTTGTTATAGTTTCTGAATCATGCTATGATATTATTGTTTGTATTGTTAAACATAATCTATAAAATATGTATCATCGTTGTTATAGTTTCTGAATCATGCTATGATATTATTGTTTATATTGTTAAGCATGTATTCAGGGGGAGTTCAATTGAGTGGATCATACTATGAAAAATATTATTGTTTGAATTGTTAGGCATGAATTCAGGGGGAGTTTAATTGAGTGGATCATACTATGAAAAATATATAGACTCTCATCATCCCTTATATGCTATTATACATGAAAACTTAATTTTGTTCAAATAGATTTGTCATCATCAAAAAGGGGGAGATTGTTAGCGCAAAAACCCTCTGAGATTTGGTTTTAATGACAACAAACCTTTTGATCAAACTTAATGTTTTCTGTTCTTGAAGTTACTGATGTTTTGTATTTGAGATCTTAAGAAAGACAGGATTCTCATGAAGAACTCATAAAGATCAACCACGACCAAGCTCAGACTGAGATTGAGAGGCAACCACAGATTGAGACTGGTAGTAATCCTCAGACTAAAAATGAAGAAAAAGGTCAGCCTGAGTTTGAGCAATCAATGCAAGTCATTCCTGAGAATCAAAAAGATCAGAATCATATGTTAAGAAGCATCAGACTTCAGAATCATTTATGGAGTATGGGCAAAAGCTTAGAAATTCTATATGCTGAAGGTAATTTCAGAAGAAGGCATCAAGGCATACCCTTTATCAGAAAGTCTTCAGAAGCTTTGAATGGAAGATAGCCTAAGTTGAGAGAGGTGCACATCAGAGTGAAGTCTCAGCTACAGTCAGAAAGAGTCTCTACTAGAAATTCCAGGCATCAAGAAGACCAATATTTGAGACTCAAGATGAGACGCAGACTCAAGCACAGATGCTATCTCATGTTCAGATGCAGACTCGGTCTAAGAATCAGCTTGAGACAAATGCTCAAAGAAGAGACTCATGTAAAAACTTTAAAGGAAGGATCAAAAGTCAGATGCAAGATCTGCCAAGAGATGAGACTCTAACTTAGCTTCAGAATCAAGAGATAAGATCAGAATAGAATATGCTAAACAAAGAAGAGATTCAAAGTCAACTTGAGACAAGCTCAAACTGTAAAGTCAGATTGAGACAGGCCCAAATTCATTGTAAGATCATACTCAGTCCAAGCTTGACAAAGAAGCACTTTGAAATATGAAGCTGAGCAAAGATGAGATTCAAAGTCAGACTTGAGATGCAGACTCACTTGAGATGCAGAATCAGACTTGAGATGTAGACTCAACTTGAGATGCAGAATCAGACTTGAGACGATCTCAAGATCAAACGCAGTCTCAAGTTTAGACGCAGAGATCAGATGCAGATATGAGACTCAGACTTGAGACGCAGAGATCAGATGCAGACATGAGACTCAGACATGAGACACAGAGATCATATGCAAGCATGAGACTCATACTTGAGATGCAGACATCAGACTCAGACTTGAGATGCAGACAGAGTCTCAGCAGCAAAAGCAAGTCAACGCAAGTACACTGTCACAGCAGAGACAACATCAGAAAAGCACCTATCTCATGTAAAAAAAGTGAAAAGCTCTCTCTCTCTCACTTCTAACGGCTAGTTTTCTGAAGACTATAGAAGGAAGTCCCATTATGATGAGACGTGTGAGAGACACAGTGAGACTCAGCAGAGATGCTGCTGCACAACCAGAAAAATCCAAGTCTCAAGTGAATCTCAACCTACCTACCTATGTTATCTTAACTAATATCTTGTAGTAGATTTAGCTCTTGTTTTGTACTGTTTTATATACACTCTTTGAGTGATTTAGAGAGCTACCATCTAGCTGAGCTCACGGTTTATCCATACTTTGTATGTAGTTTAAGCTAGATCAATCACATCTCATCTCATACCACCAAGTCTCAACTAAGTCAGGAGGTGTCTGAGCTTAGTGTGAGCGTTTTAAAGTCTGGAGAGGCACTGTAACAAGAATACTCACTGAGTTGCCTGGAGAGGCAGTTGAAAACAAAGAATACTGCATACGTTGCCTGGGGAGGCAGTTGAAAACAAAGAATACTGCATGAGTTTCCTGAAGAGGCAGTTGAGAACAAAGAATACTTGTGGCTCAACCAAGGTAGGAGTGCATATGCTTGGTGTGAGGGACGTCCTGAAGAGGTTGTAAGAATACTTGTAATTGACGGGTTGTCAATAGTGGAAATCTCACGAGTTGTGAGGACTGGACGTAGCCCAAGGTTGTGGATGAACCAGTATAAATCTCAGTGTGCATCTCTTCTCCCTATCTCTCTATTTATATTGTGCATCTCATGTCTCAAATCTGTTTGATAAAATAAACTAAGTCTATTAAGAGAAAACCAAGTTGTAATAACTGATATCTCATCTCACATCTCATCCTGCATCTCGTCTTACATCTCAAGCCCATCTCATCTCAGATCCCGTCTCAACTTGAGATCAATCAGTAGTCTCACTCATTCTCTTTTAAGGTCTTAACATTTGATGAGCTAATTAATCTTACATCTCAAATCTGTTTACTAAACTAAATCAAATCTATTCAAAGATAATCAAGTTTCATTTATCAACAAATCATCTTCACTTGATTACAAAGTTATTATTGAGACAACATCTCATCTAACCTATTTGAGACTCCAAGTGTCAAACTTGAGATCACGTCTCAACGTGAATTTAAGTGTGAATTTTCAGGTACAATATCTTTAAGTCTCTATTCAACCCCCCTTCTAGAGACGTTCAGCCAACTTCAAAAGATTTATATAAAATGTATTAATATTTACATTTAAATTATAGGGATAAATATTTATATTAGTGGGAATAAATAATTTCCATGAAAACACGTTTATATTTAGATCATAAAAGTAAAAAATGAAGACAGTGAGTATAACTATCTACTTTAAAAAATCCTGTTACATAAAGTTTTTTATATAATTCAAATTTTCTTATAATGTTTTTTATGAAATGAGGGAAATTAATATTTACATAAAGTTTATTAATATATAAATGTTAATGTAGTAACTAGACACAAAAGGTAAATATAATTTTTGGAAAACGTGTTTCTTGCATAGTTTAGTAAATAGTAGTTGTATGATATTTTTCTTTGGCCTTTAGCCCCTTTTAGTAAAATAAACACAAATATAATTTGTATGACAATTAAAAATTTACATAAATTATATTTATATTCAAATTAATATTATATGGGTAAATATTTATATCATGTAGGAAAAAAATTGCACGAAAGAACATTCACATTTAGATCATCAAAGTAACAATATATGAAGATACAATAATATAAGGGTTAAAATACACCACACGGGGATGATCGTTGTAGATGAAAATAATGGTTTATAATTTATTGTATCTGATAGAATTATATTGTTAAATTTTTAAATAAGATTAATTATTTCCTATTGTTGTTTCCTATTATAGATTATTTCATTTTGCATTGACAATAATTAAAATTAGGAGGACAATCTTTTTAATTACTGGTAAAAAATACAGGAAAAGTCTTAATAATAATTAATTTATGAAATAAAACTTAATGAAGTATTTCAACAAAACTCATTAATAATTGAATCACGTTGTAAAAATAAATCATGTGTAATTTAAAATTTACATAAAAAATACCAATATTTAAATTGTTGATGAATGACATTAAAATAAAATATGAATAAATTTTTTGTTAATTATTGTGAACACTTAATTTTGTAAGGAAGTATTCACACAATTTCTTTCTTTCTTTTCATTGTTTTAATTAATCCGTTGATTATTGATTATTTAACAGAAATTAATTAATTTAAATAATTAATTCAAACCAAAACAAAAAATAAAAAAAATGAGTGTAGTCTAAGTTGTGTTGCCCCGGTATGCTAGTCTTAATTCTCTCCCAATATGTTCAAATATAATAAACCAAGCGAGAAGAAAAAAAGGAAAGAGTTAATCCGAGTTTGAAAAAGTGTTGTCGGGAAATTATAGAAAAATGATGAGAAGAGTGGTTAGATGATTAGTTGTGATAGCGAGATTGATGTTTTTGAATGATTAATCAGAGATCTATTTAAACCAGAGAACAAATATGAGAAAACACACAGAGAAGGAGAGAATTCTGAGAGAAAGAAGCGAAGCAAGGAGAAGAAAGAGCAAAGTCTTTAATTTGGTATTTCTTATCTTTTTCAATATTTGCTGCTATAATATATTTGGTTATCATTGATTGCATATATACTCCCTGTGTTATTTGAAATTGTTATGTGTGTGCCATTGGTGCCTTCAAATTCATCCTAAGGTAAAGAATAGATATATCAACGGAGTAAAGAGGAAAGGTACCCTTAATCAATACCAAAAATTATAAAGTCCTTTATACATAGTTCTGTTAAGTAAGAAACAAATAATAAAAAGAAAAAAAGCAAAACCAATCTCCCTCAGCCATTGTCACAGCCACTACCACCACCGTTGCACTAACCACCAACAGGGAGGTCTCTGTATTTTTAAAAAAAAAAGATCAAGGGGTAAGATCAAAATCAAAATCAAATGGAAGAGCGGCCCGATAGGTTGAAAACTCGAAAGAGCAGCCTATGCAAAAATTAGGGTCAAAACAAAAAATAACTCAAATCAGATTGGGGCAAATCAAACTCTCAAGGCTTTAAGTCAAAGCAATTGGTCACCCCCAAAAGATGATAAGAGCGGTCAAGATTGTCTTGTCAGGAATTAACACTTCATTTTCTGAAGAATCATGAAAGGAACTCAGACCTTCACCCCATTCATTCCTTTTTTATAAGTCTTCAGTTTTATCCTGTTTTGTGTACCTCATTCTTTATAATACTTGCCATCATAAATATCATTCTCCTTTCATCATTTCTTTGTTAGATATCTTTGTTGATTCAATATGCATTTTCATAATGAACACGTACTGAAATGTGAAGCAAAGATTAAAGTTAAATGCATTAAGAATTGCTTCAATAAAAAAAATGAAAATCTAGTCATAGGAAATGTGATGATTCCTAGAGTGAGAATGATGCGTAAAGCAAGGATAACCAAATGGCTACCTAGAAGAAAACATCACGGCGGTAGCCCATCAAACTGATGAAGTCAATGCAAATAAAAGATTTTGTTCCTATTCATCCATGAATCTGAATACGATTTCTTTAAAAGTCGTCAATCCAGAAAAAGGGAAAGTGAAAATGTGTTTTGATCCAAGAATCATTAGCCATTTTCAAATTTCATATCAATTGCCTTGTTTTCTTTTGCATCATGCATCATGTTTAAAAAATGGTCTTAGAATCTTGTTTCTTGATTGCCATGCATCATCCGGTGTCTAGTCAATTTGTTTGTTTGTGAATCATATTACATCATCATCATCATTTGTCATTACTGCATTTTAGTTCTTTGGACTCTTGCAACCCTAACATCTTTTGAGTCCTCTAACCGGACCCACCTTTGAAATCTTGTTCGTGTTACTTCCCCAAGGGTCCATATACCCACAATAAGTTGATATCACAGTCTCCGTACCTGATACATCTTCAGTTCATTGAGTCCTTGTACTCATTGTCTTTTTTTTGGGGGGGGGGGGTTCATAAACCCAGTAGATTTCAATTTCAAAGTCCAAACACAACATAAATTCATTTCTTCACAGGGTATCTATACCCGATGCAAATCCAACCACTCGGGTCCTTGTACCCATTGCATTTTAATTTTTCAAGCTTATACATCCTTTGCATTCATTTTCAAGGGTCCACGAACCTATGTTACTTCAATTCTCTGAGATCATCGTGATCGAATCCTTGGGTTCTCATATCCATTATGTTCTCAGTTGTGGGCCCGTGTGTCCATCACATGCTCATTTTGGGTCCTCGTACCCATTTTCATCTTCATCTCGACTTTTTGTATTCACCGCATTCAATATTGGGCCCATACGCCCATCACATGCTCATTATAGGTCTTTGCACCCACTGAATCTTTATTTTGGACTCATATGTCCATGAAATCCTCATATTGGGCCCATGTGCCCATTTCATGCCATTCTCGGTTTTTTGATTCATTAAATCTTTATTTTTGGATCTCTACCTCTATGGCACCTTTCAATTTCAATCAAAACCTCCAGTATCGACCTAGTTTCATTCAACTCTGTCAAAATGTCCAGTATCTGTCTGGTGTCGTCAGAGTTTCAATCAAAGCTCTCAATATCAATATGATTTCATTCAACTCTGTCAATATGTCCGGTATCTACCCGGTGTCATCAGAGTTTCAATCAAAACATTCAATTTCAGCATGATCACATTTAACTCTGACATAAAGCCCAACTTAAGTTTGGAACCTTTCCATCAAAGCCCAGCATCTGTCTGGGACTTTTGAGTCAAAGCCCAACATCAACTTGACACTTTTCAAACAATGCCTAGCATCAGTCTGGCACCTTTCAATCAAAGCCCAACATCTGTCTGACACATTTCAAGCAAAGCCCAACACCAACCTGGCACCTTTCAATAATCAAAGCACAACATCTTCTGACTCCTTTTATTCAAAGCCCAGTAAACTGCCTTACGCGTTTATGTTTCAGTCAAGAGTCTGTCTCACACCTCTTCATTTTAGGTTAAAAACAGAAATCAACCCCCCAGCTTTTCACTATTACTTTTCAATATACTTCCGGACAAAATTGGAATTCTTTGTCTTTACTTAATTTTTATAAAGAGAATATAAAACATTGTTGATCATATTCTCTAATAAAAATATAAGTAAAGAGGGGCAGTTGTGAACACCTAATTTTATCCGAAAGTATTCACACAACTTCTTTCTTTTTTTTTCATTGTTTCTATTAATTCGTTGATTATTGATTATTTAACCGAAATTAATTTATTTAAATAATTAATTCAAACCAAAATAAAAATAAAAACAAAAATGAGTGTAGTCTGAGTAGTGTTACCCGGCTATGCTAGTCTCAATTCTTTCCCAATATGATCAAATATAATAAACCAAGCGAGAAGAAAAAGAGGAAAGAGATGATCCAAGTTTAAAAAAGTGTTGTCGGGAAATTATAAAAAAAAGATGAGAAGAGTGGTTAGATGATTAGTTGTGGTAGGGAGATTGATGTTTTTGAATGGTTAATCAGAGATCTATTTGAACCAGAGAACAAATATGAGAAAACACACAAAGGAGGAGTGATTTCTGGGTGCCAAATCATCACTTAACAGAGACATTTAACAGCAAGGACTAAAATGATAACGATAATTTTTCCAGGGACTAATTTGCTAAAAAAATTCCAGGGACTAAAACCATAGGAGCTATATTTCCAGGGACCAAAAACATATTTAGGGTTTAGGGTATATTGACTATGTTATATTATTGATGTGTGTGAATAAGTAAATCCTTTATAATTAAAGTCTTGAGTGTATCATAAATGTTATTTCATATATATATATATGTGTGTGTGTGTAGATTAGTCAATTTTCTTTTTATGCTGTAAATATTTCTATGATTGAGGTTTTAATTATATTTAAACGTTTAAATGTAAATATTAGCCTAATATATTTTGTTTATGTAAATATGTGTCACTTATATATGGTATAAGATTATATTTGTAAATATACACTTAATTTAGTTTTATATCCCATCACAAATGAAAATAAATATCAAATTTAATAAAATTGTTTTTACAATTAAATAAATCAAATAATGAATATAAGCATGTTTTGTTTTAATCTATGCAACGACCAATGAAGTTAATTGAACAGTGGATACTGACTTTAATATCATTTGGATCGTATGGGTTTATTGAGCAAACCGAGTGTTTTTGACTTGAATCCCGTGCAAGTAAACTCAAACTCGAAAAATAAAAATCTTTTTCCAAAAAAATTCTTTCAAAAATAAAACAAATGAATATATTTTTCAATTTTTTTATTAATAAAAAATCAATCATTCTTTTAAAAAATCTTTCAAAAACTAAAAATAAATTAAAATATTTTTTTAATTTTTTTAAAATAAAATTCAATCATTATTTTCAAAATTGATTCCTTCAAAAAATAAAAACAAAACAAAATATTTTTCTTTCTAAAAATCTTTCAAAAATAAAGATGAATCAAAATATTTTTAATATTTTTTAAAATAAAACTCAGTCATTCTTTCCAAAATTGATTCCTTCAAAAAATAAAAACAAAGCAAAATATTTTTCAATCTTCTTTCTAACAAAAAATCAATCTTTGCAATCCTCTTTTCAAATAAAAAATCAATCTTTCAAAAAAAATAATCAACAAATGAATTTCAGAACTACGTGGCTTTGATTTCTCCATTGTAGTTGAGGATACGTAGAAGCGGGAATCGGACCCGTCAAGCCAAAATAAATTTTCAAAATGTTCTTCTTTGTTAATAAAAATATCAAATCATTTTCTTGAATAAGTTTTTTTTTCTCAATTATTATAAAAATACATAAAAGTTTAAAATTTAAATATATCAAAATGAAATTTCTAAAATTGTCCTTCTCTTTTTTAATAATAAAAATCAATCATTTTTTTTTTAAATAAACTATTTCATTTACTAAAAAATACCGAAAAAATAAAAATAAAAAACTACAAAAATAGTTTAATTTCTTTTTCAATTTTAATAGGGTAAAATAAATATTTTCAAAGTTAACCAAATTTGCACAATTAATTAAAGGTAACCGTCTTAGGACGGATGTTGTAGGGTGCTAATACATTCCCTACGCATAATCGACTCCGAATTCAAATCTGGTTCCAAAGACCATTTTCTATTTTCTCTTTAAAGGGGTTTTTCTAAGATTTTTCCTTTAAAATAAATTTTGGTGGTGACTCTATTGAACCATAAAATTTTTTCCTTATTCGGCTCACCCCCGTCACGATCCCGGTTGCGACAATTATAAATATTTTTCTTTATGTTTTTTGTTTTCAGATGTAAAAATCTTAGAAATAAAATAAATAAAAATGAATCACTTTTTAAAATTGAGTGGTATTTTATTGATAGAATTTGTTTATAATTTGTTCTTATAATTTTTTTATGCATCAAATTGGTATAAATATTTACATATTGTTTATTAATATATACATGTTATTTTTTTTATGAATCTAAATATTAATTTAATATATAGATTGTAAGAGTTATATTTAAATTAAATTATAATTTTATTGATAAAAAATTTATTTTAAATTTTATTATAATATTTATCATACATCACGGGGAATAAATCTTTACATAAAGTTTATTAATGTATAAATGTTAATTTAGTACATAGATTATACGATGTAAATATAATTAGCTAACAAATGTGGCTATTGTGTTCAATTTGTATATAGTAATTATATGACTTTTTTTACCTTTAGACTCTTTTAGTAAAATAAAGATGGGACAAATATAATTTGCCTCACAATAAAAAATTTATATAAAATGTATTAATATTTACATTTAAATTATAGGGATAAATATTTATATCAGTGGGAATAAATAATTTGCATGAAAACACATTCATATTTAGATCATAAAAAAAAATTGAAGACATAATCATGATTATATTAATTTTATTCAATTATTTATATATTTAATATGAAATATATTTTATTATATAAATCTTGTTACAACTAAACACACTAATGTGTATTGACCCTGGGACGCACGCCCGGGGTGTAAATGAGCTGAGCTATTCGTGAATTATTTGAGCTCAGCTCGTTAAATGCTCGATCAAGCACGTTTGTTTAATTAAACAAACAAGCTCAAACTTAAGATTATGCTCGATTATTTAAATGAGTCAAGCCCAAGCCTTAGAAGCTTGACATTGAGGGCTCGTGAATAGCTCACTCATTATATATAATAATTAAATAATATAAATATTTAATGTAAAGTAAGATTAATAAAAAATAGAAAAAGAAAAATTCAGTTATAAATTTATTTTTAAAATAAATAATAAAATAATAAAGTAAAATAATTACCCTATATATTTAAAAGTAAGTATTGAAATATTTCTTATATTAATCAAGAAGTTACGCATTGAATTTCAAAAAATATAATATTTTAGATTTTTTAACTATATGTATATCATACATTAAGAATATATTTTGATTTTTATATTATCATTTGATAGTAAAATATTTATTAAATATTAAATTCAAAAACTTTAAAAATGATTTAATGAAAATTTTCATAAAAACAGAAACAATGAAGTTATAAATGAGCTAAACAAGTCAAACCCAAGCTTTATTTTTCTTTAATAAGCCAAACTCAAATTTTAAATTTAGTTCGTTTAAATAAATGAGTCAAGCTTGAGTCACCCATTTTTATCACAAGCCACCATTTTTGTCACAAGGCAAGACTAAGCTTCAAGGCTCATTTACAACCCTACACACGTCTACCCGTCTAGTTATAAGTAAAAATTAAAGTCCACATTTACTAATCAATTACTATCGGTGTGTATGACTACGCTTAGGAGTTAGCATCACATGAAGAAGTCCCAAATTGAACAAAAAATGACGTGGAGAAAAAAATTAGCTTAACAAAAGATGGGGTAGAAAAAACACAGCAAAGCTGGATAGACCATATGTAGTGCTGCCTATAACTCATGTCAGATGGTTCATTTGTTCATTGAATCATTGAAGAGTCAAAGTTGAAGACAAAAATGAAGTCTCTTTCGAGAATGAGGTGTTGAATGCCATGCTCCAATGTTAAGGACATCCCCTTTATACATCAATATGGTTTCAATAAAAAAGTAGGGTCGTCAATGTCTCTCCATTTCAGTTTTTAATTTTTAACTATAAAAATTTAATTAAAAATTTTTAAAAATTAAAAATTAAAATTTCGCAACCACTTTAAATGAGACCTAGACTGTTATAAATAAAGTCGCATTGTTTGTCTAATTAAACATAAGATGTACTCCTACTTCAAAAATAATATTTTGTGAAATTTTAAAATATAAAACATTAATTTATTTTTATAAAGAGTTATAAATATACAATGTCACGGTAAAAAAGTTTTATATGTTGTCACATAATATATTGGGTTTAATAACATATAAATTATTATATTCATCAAATGGTATGTGACAACATATTATTAAATGACATATCCACTAAATCCTTTTATAATACAAAAGGTTACATTTATTTTTACGATTTTAATAATATAAACATTAATTTGAGATTGAAATATATAAAATATAAAAATATCAAAAAGTTATTTATTGTATCTTAATGTTTCTGATATAATAATTTTTTTTAATACAATTATTTTTATTTGTGATATTGTTATTCTTAAATCTAAGAACCGATTATGACAAATCCATTAATTTTATTGGACATGACAAAATAAATGAAACTTATATTTTGTAGGTATGTCTTGTCTTACTTTAACTTCAATAACAAAACCCAAATTCAATCTGGACACGATAATAATTAAATTATAAAGTAAAATTTTCATATATGTACTCTAAATGTGATGTGATTCCATTATTTAATTTATTTAAGGTCAATGCCTACTTTTATGTATTTTTTTAAATACTTTTTATGAGAGGCAATAATGCTTCAGTGAGGTAGGATTTTTATAGGTAAATTTTTTTTCCTCCGAGTACTTAACACAGTTACATATCCAGAAAACTCAAGACAATTAGTTAATCTAGAACAGCCTCCTACCGACCAATCCACGTTCTTGGTAATCGTGAGTACTTTTAGGTATAATTAATATTAAAGTATAACGTAATAGACTATTTATAAAAGGATGCATCTAATGAAATCTTATATAAAGTAAGAGCAATAATATGCCCTAAAAAAGAGCAATTTATAACCATACATAGATGATTATTTAATAATAATATGATTTTATGTTTTGATTTTAACCATTTGTGATTAGATTTAATGATCAATATTTATTTTTCACACTCGTAAAAATAATTTTCTTAATTGATATATCTTTTACATGTGTATAAATACAAGTTTCATCGAGTTAAAATACTCTTTTTATTTCATCCATACTAGGTAAAATCCATCCCATCCTACCTAGCTAGTTGCCATCATGACAAATTTTTATCGAAAATATATTATAATTGATTAACTAATTTAATTTCATCTTCAACTCTTTGTTTGGTATGAGAAAGTTATCTAAGAGAGACTAACAACATGTTTGGGTAGACGTAAAATCAAGGCAAACATACGTTTTTTTCATGCTACCCTTTGTTGGATTGGCCTCAGGATGATGCAAAAGCACGTCCTAAATGACCATCCGAACTCACACCAAGGTGAGAGAGTTACAGGGTGAGAAACCACACCATCGCATTTGGTTTTATTGAAGAGAAAGATCGCACTTGTCATCGTTATTGTGGGCCTAATATATATTAATGGGCCTAATATGTATTAAATTCTCCTTTATGTAGAGGAGAAAAGTTAGAGAGATGGAGGAATGAAAAAACATTTCCGCCCTTCTAAAATTATCGTGAGAAAAGCTAAACACAAAACTGAAAATTGAATGTAATGTAATTTGAAGTGTATTTTTATCTTTTTAACTGTTTAATTATAAATCTCTCTCATTTATTTCTCCACAATCAAACAATTATATATCAAAAATAAATTCTCTTCTATTTCTCTCATATTTCTCTAATACTAAACTACCTCAAATTCTATTTAGGATAAAATACGTTTTTAATCCCTATAAAATAGCGAGTTTTGCTTTTGATCCCTATAAAATTTTTCTTTACTGAGTTATTATAAATTTTTTTTTTTTTGTAATTGATCACTCCCTTCAATTGACGTGTGCCGTGTTGATGTGTCACCTTCTCTTTCATAATCATTTTGCCTATGTGGCAAATATTAGTGCCATGTCAAAAATTTATTTTCTTGACGTGGAATTATAAAATAAATAAAAACTACTTTATTAAAACTTCTTCCCCATCTTCTTCCTCCCTGCAAGTCTCACGACACTGTCACCATAGACGGAACCACTACCATTGTCATCATCGCTAGAGCACCATCAACAATCAACCCCTCTCAAAAGTCCCAACTTTCCCCTGGTGAGTCACTTTCTTATACATAAAAATCATTGGTATGCCAATATGTTAATCTTTTTAATTAAATAATTATTTCCACTTAATAGTTTAGTTTAGATACGATCAAATTTATGGTTTTTTACTGTGACAGTGGACGAGCAAGTTGAGAAGCCAGTGAAGAGGCATAGGAAAAACCTCTACACAAGGATCAAGCAGAGGCCATGGGGCAAATGGGCTGTTGAGAGAGAGATGTGCCACATGTGGCGCGACGATGGTTGAGCATGGCGCTGCGATTCCAGAGCGGTAGTTGCGCACGACTGCGTTTGTCTTCACCTTGCGCCAAATCCACCACCCCTGACCACCGTGTCGTCCTCAAACCAGTCGTTCCTTTTCCGCCGTCACATGTTGCGCAGCGACCCTTAGTCACCACCGCCGGCCGCTGAGACAGATCCTCCTCCTCACGGAAGAATGTTGGCTCTGTCACCGAGTCGTCCTGGGATGCCGCTTCCTCTTGGCCGTGTTGTTCTGCCCATTGTTGACGAAATTGGTCGTTTGCAAAATAACAGAAGGCTCAAAGATGGTAGACCGAAATTCGATTGGGGAATATGTGAAAATAAAAGAAAAAAAAAATGTGAATAACACGTAGAATTTGTGAAAAGTCACATAGGGCACATAACTAGGAGAGAGAGTACCAAATTAGCTCAGAAAACTTGCCAAATGAGAGGGGGACCAATATCTAGACTCATAGCATGTTCATCCTGTCTATGTTCAAGATCTCAGCCTATCACGAATTGTCGGCACACACCATTGGTCTGCAATGCAAACCATCTCCATAACTTTTACTTAACCCTGTCCCTTATACACTTCGATCTCTCACCCACATTTCCCAATGCTAGATTAATGAAAGATCACACGTGTTTCCATCATCCACCTCTACAATTATTTTTCTCATTTTCTTTAATTTTTTACTGAAATTAGAGGGAAATATTGACGAATAATCTAACAAGAAAATTATTTTAACAAGAGGCGCTAACTGAGTTGGCGCTTCAAGAGGCGCTAACTCAGTTAACGATTCCTCTTTTACACGTGTCCGAAACAAGCCCATTGTGGTAAATTATTTTTTAAGTGCATTTTTTTGGTTTTTTTTTTAAAAAAAACACCCGTATTATGGTCAAAAAGCCCCCTCTAAGTAATGGGGTAATGGTACCCTCTATACCTGTTTGCCCAATAAAGCTGTGCCACATAACTTACCTTGGTTTTAGAATTTATTCTTAGGTCCCTTTACAATTTAGTCCACTGATCATTTCACTAAAACTCTTCATTTATCTATTATACCAAAGTTTCCCTAAATTAAATCAGAATTTTTTCTCCCTCTTTTTTCTTTCATTCATTTTCATTAACCCTGTTCCCCCAAATTAAAACAAAACATTTCTCCCACCGTCGTTTTTCCTCATCTATTCTTTCATCATCTCCATGAACCCTAATCCCCCAATCTGACACGCATCCTTTCCCTTGCTGACTCTCCATTCATTGGAAGGTTGGACGTTTTATTTTTTCTGATAATCATAAAAGATTTTGATTCTTATAATTCTCACATCCAATCCTTGCAATTAATTTTTTTTTTTCCTTTATTTTCTCTTAAATCAAACTTAGTCTCTTTTAATTAAATTCATGTTTTCTTCCCAATTTTCTCAAAATTAATCATTAATTGCATTAATTACTTGATCAAAATCTTTACGGATCATATTCATCAATAGAATAATCTTTATAAAAATCAAATCCACAATCCATTTTAATTAAGAGGGAAATTATTAAAAGAATCTATCACATTGATGAGAAAATTTATTAATCAAGATTTGATCCCTTGTGAATTCCTGATAAAAATATGTTCTTTTCATAGGATCCTAACATTAATGTAATATCTTCCATCATCTTCTCCTCTCTTTTTTTTTAATTTTATATTTATTATTTGATATATATTTTTTATTTTATTAAAAATTTATATTTTTTATTATTTAATTTTCTTAATTTTATTACCTACAAATAAATAAAATTATTTACGCGTTTATCGAAGAAAAACAAGAATAAAAATACCTAGAGACCGAGGGAAAATTTAGAAAATTCACGTTAGCTTCATTTCTGCATGGGGAAAACAGAATTTGCATGCATGAAGAGTCTCATGCATTTGGTAGGATTTGGACCTTGTGTAGTTGTCGCGTGGCCAATACTAAGGGTTTAGGGTTCATATCCTAACTTGTGTTCCATTTTAGTCACCTGGGGTATAACACATGAAAGAACACATGAAAGAACACGAGTTAGGATATGAACCCTAAACCCCTAGTATTAACCATGTGACACCCTTCTACCCCAATTATTAATACAATAATCAATTGGAAAATAAGGAAAAGTTGTAGATCCACATCGGGTAAAAAGGTTCACAATTCTCTCTTTAAACATCTATATAATTCAAATTAAACTCAATGTAAGTAAAAAGTAAAATCAACGAATTTCAAAAATTAAAATATCAAAATATCAACATCTTAAAAATCTCACTTGGCCATGTAAGACACTTAAAACAGTTTTTCTCAATCTCTACTCAACAACATGAATAAAAGTAAACTCCTAATACTAAGCCCTGAATGTAACAAGTATCAGAGTGAGACCCCGCCATTTCAATACTCGGCACATTGAGTGTCATCTTCATCACCTATAAAATAACCACAGAGAGTACGGTGAGGAAAAGAACACCAACTCATACATGCACGCAGAATGCTATCCTATCCCCACCCAACACATAGTCATATCCATTAATTTCATCACATAATCATCATCAATTATTTCATCTCACACTCTTATTATTCAACATATGAAAACTCATCACAATTATATAAGTCACACTTCATAAATCATCACACTCAACACATAACACCAATAACATAAATTCACATTTCAACACCATCATAAAATGCAATGTATGCTCACTCTATGCTCATGCACAAAAACTCTTCCTAAGGATCATGACTTGGAACTCCGCACAATGGGCGCACCTCATCAATCTCCCTAGTTGTTACCAATGATTGCCCTACCGTTAAATGCCCTCTCTTGGCCAATAGGCTGCACAACACCCCTCTCTTGGGCTAGTGCAGAGACATCTGCCCCGCAATGATGGCCCTACCGTTAAATGCCCTCTCTTGGCCGATAGGTTGCACAACACCCCTCTCTTGGGCTCGTGCATAAAATGACCCCCATCATGGTCACCGAACCCTACTCGCTACCCCTCTCTTGGGCTAGGGTATTTAAGCCACATTCGGATACTCATATATCTCATATCTTATACATCATATACTCATGCTCATTACATCAACGTCATCTCATACAGTCATATCTCATATACTCATGCTCAGTGCATCAATCATCATTTATACATTTCTCATACAACATAGTCTACTCTACTCATTCCACATCACATCTCAAATTCAAGACACATACTCTAATGATCATTCCACATCCCATAATATTATAAACATATAACATCACATAAGATACTCTTACCACAATACTCATGCCACAAACACAATCTCTATGCTCAAAGCATCATCATCAATTCACATATATCTCATACAATCTCTATTATTATAATCACACCACATCACATAACAATTATTATAAACATAGGATATCACATAAGACATTCACATCACAATACTCATATCACAATTAAACACTCTATGCATCCAATTTAATTTCATCAATAAAAACCCCAAATATACAGCTACAGTACGAACTAAATATCTCCTAACCCAGACTTCGTATCAACGATCCAACCATTCAGAATGAAGAACCAGATGTCAAAATTTCATCCCGATCCAACGGTGAACGAATCTGAAGTCGTTGTTTTACAGTCGCGGCTGTGTGTAAAAACGGGAATAACTTTCCTCTAGTGCGAACTAAATATCTCCCAACTAAGACTTCGTATCAACAATCCAATCGTTCAGAATGAAGAACCAGATGTTCCGAACCATCTGTCAAAATTTCAGCCCGATCCAACGGTGAACGAATCTGCAATCACTGTTTTACAGCCGTAGCTCTGTGTAAAAATGGGAATGACTTTCCTCTACCTCTTCTTTAATCCCTACTCAAATCCTCAAGTTCCTAATTCAATTAAACTCGTTTTTACCGATTAAATTCACTGAAAACATCAATTATTTCAATGGATTACAGTTAATTCAACAATCGTTCAATTATGAATCTCACCCCAAAATCCTAATTTTTACCCCTTTTCGCTATGCTCGCTACCAACACCCAATTCATCAGGGTCATCATATGCATATATCAAATCAAACACATACCAAACTCACAACACATAACTCAAATTTAGAAATCTTATTTTATTTTATTTATTCCTTTATAGGAATTATTAGGATGTTACAGAATTCTTATCTATTTACATTCAAATTTAAATTCAAATCTTATAATTAAACCTTATCCTAAATTTGTATTGATTCTTATCTTTAATCCTTGTGATCTCATTATTCCTATTTTAAAATCTTATCCTAATTTAAAATGCTAAACCACATCTCTCTCATAAGAGTGTCCTTATTAATCTTGATATTATTATACTAATATAATAATGACTATATTTATAACAATTAATTTAATTGCAATCTTAATAATATAATTTATCTTCTAATAGTTTTATTATTATATTCAATATAATCGAATATTATCAAGATCTTAATAATCTGACATCTCTTCTAATATTTATAATATTATATTATTATTATATCATAAAATACAATTATATTAATATTTACTATTTTTACAACTAACGTCATCGGAATATAATTATACATATTTTAATTCTAGATTTGTAAATTTCAGGATGTTACAAACCACGTGACAACTACACAAAGTCCAAATGCTACCAAGTGCATGAGATTCTTCATGCATGCAAATTCTCTTTTTCCCATTCAAAAATGAAGCTAACGTGAATTTTCTAAATTTTTCCCCGGTCCCTAGGTCAATTTTTCTTAATTTTATTTATTAAGTGGGTAAATAATTCATTGTAAATACATTTTAACTCGGAAAAATTGCAAAATTTAATAGTGGACCCCACTGTGTCACCAACATGTTGGTGAAGTCATATTTCCATTTTAGTCACCTAGGGTATAACACGCTATAGGAACCCATGAAAGAACACAAGTTAAGATATGAACCCTAAACCCCTGGTATTGGCCATGTGACAACTACACAAGGTCCAAATCCTACCAAGTGCATGAGTCTCATCATGCATGCAAATTCTGTTTACCCCATGCAAAAATGAAGCTAACGTGAATTTTCTAAATTTTTCCTTGGTCCCTAGGTATTTTTTCTTATTTTTATTTATTAAGTGGGTAAATAATTCACTGTAAATACATTTTAACTCGGAAAATCAAAAAATTTAATAGTGGACCCCCACCGTGTCCCCAACATGTTGGTGAAGTCTATAGGGATGTCAACGGGGGCGGGGCGGGGGAGGGTAGTGCCTACCCATATACATACCCGCTAAAATTAACGGGTATCCGTGGGTATTCACGGGTATCCATTAATGTTTAAGATTTTAAATTTTATAAAAAGAAAAAGAGGAGATGTTATATAATATATTATAATATCATACTATATATATAAACAATCATTATATAATATCATCACATGTTAATATATTAAGAATATCATCAAAAAATAATATAAAATAAATTATATCTCATCATAAAATAATAAAAAATCCTAATATTCAAATATATTTAATAGAAAAAATATGTTTTAATGAGTATGCGGGTACCCGCGGGGCGGGTAGTATATTATCTGTCCCGACCCATTTAATAAATATGCGGGTACCCATTGCGGGTATATCCACGGGTTTCCGCGGGTGCAGATTTTTTTGACATCCCTAAGAAGTCATATTTCCATTTTAGTCAACTGGGGTATAACACACCATAGGAACCCATGAAAGAACACAAGTTAGGATATAAACCCTAAACCCATTGTATTGACCACGTGACAACTACACAAGGTCCAAATCCTATCAAATGCATGAGTCTCGTCATGCATGCAAATTCTGTTTTCCCCATGCTAAAATGAAGCTAACGTGAATTTTATAAAATTTTCCTCGGTCCCTAGGTATTTTTTTCTTATTTTTCTTTATTAATTGGGTAAATAATTCACCGTAAATGCATTTTAACTCGGAAAAATTGCAAAATTTAATAGTGGACCCCCATTGTGTCCCCAACATTTTGGTGAAGTCATATTTCCATTCTAGTCACCTGGGGTATAACACACCATAGGAACCCATGAAAGAACACAAGTTAGGATATGAACCCTAAACCCCTTGTATTGACCACGTGACAACTACACAAGGTCCAAATCCTATCAAATGCATGAGATTCGTCATGCATGCAAGTTCTGTTTTCCCAATGCAAAAATGAAGCTAACGTGAATTTTATAAATTTTTCCTCGGTCCCTAGGTATTTTTTTCTTATTTTTATTTATTAAGTGGGTAAATAATTCACTTTAAATACATTTTAACTCGGAAAAATCACAAAATTTTATAGTGGACCCCCTGCTGTGTCCCCAACATGTTGGTAAAGTCATTCTTTCCATTTTAGTCACCTGGGGTATAACACAACATAGGAATCCATGAAAGAACACAAGTTAGGATATGAACCCTAAACTCCTAGTATGGCCACGTGACAACTACACAAGGTCCAAATCCTACCAAGTGCATGAGACTCTTCATGCATGCAAATTCTATTTTTCGCATGTAAAAATGAAGCTAACGTGAATTTTCCAAAATTTTCCTCGGTTTCTAGGTGTTTGTATTCTTGTTTTTCTTTAATAAACGTGTAAATAATTTTATTTATTTGTAGGTAATAAAATTAATAAAATTAAATGATAAAAAATATAAATTTTTAATGAAATATATATATATATATATCAAATAACTAATACAAATTTAAAAAAAATGAGAGGAGAAGATGATGAAAGATATTACATTAATGTGAGGATCCCCTGAAAAGAGCATATTTTTATCAAGAATAAACTAGGGATCAGATCTTGATTAATAAATTTTCTCATAAATGTGATAGATTCTTTTAATAATTTTCCTCTCAATTAAAATGGATTGTGGATTTGATTTTTATAAAGATTATTCTATTGATGAATATGATCCGTGAAGATTCTTATCAAGTAATTAATGCAATTAATGATTAATTTTGAGAAAATTAAGAAGAAATCGTGAATTTAATAGAGGGTACCACTGCCCCCTACCCAGAGGTGGTACCAGAGAAACACCCATTTATTACTAGCGGATAGACAGACACGGAAAGACGTAAAATTTATTTATTTACATTTTCAAATACCTTAAAGAAGGATTTGAATTTAAATTCTTAATCTATACTTTTCAAAATTACTTTAAAAATTCACGACTTAAATGATAAGAATAATATTTTAAATTAAAATTAAGAAATAGGGATTAAAATTAGAAGATTTGAATTTGAATTGTAAAAATAAGGATTAATGTTAAAAAAATTATCATTAAAAAAACCAGAATTCAATATATTCTCCAAATTTAAAGAATGATTTGAATTATTAAACTACACTTTTCAAAATTACTTTAAAAATTCACGACTTAAATGATAAGGATAATATTTTAAATTTAAATTAAGAAACTGAGATTAAAATTAGAATAGGAAAAAAATATAATCAATCAAGATTTGAATTTGAATTGAAAAAAAATAAGGATTAGTGTTAAAAAAGTTATCATTTAAAAAACCAGAATTCAGTATATCAGAATGAGGCGTGAATCAGGGGTATTATTATATGGAAAAAGTGGAAACCAAAAAAAGGGAATTCCCTTTATATATAGAAGATATAGATTATTATTATTATTATTATTATTATTATTATTATTATTATTATTATTATTAGTGGATAGACAGGCATTGTCGTGCCTGTCTATCCGCATTTTTTTGGGAAAAGAAAAAAATTTATTTATTTACATTTTCAAATACCTTAAAGAAGGATTTGAATTTGAATTATTAATCTATATTTTTCAAAATTACTTTAAAAATTCACGACTTAAATGATAAGTATAATATTTTAAATTTAAATTAAGAAATAGGGATTAAAATTAGAATAAAAAAAATATAATCAATCAGGATTTGAATTTGAATTGTAAAAATAAGGATTATTGTTAAAAAAATTATCATTGAAAAAAATCAGAATTCAATATATCCTCCAAATTTAAAGAATGATTTGAATTTGAACTATTAATCTACACTTTTCAAAATTACTTTAAAAATTCACGACTTAAATGATAAGGATAATATTTTAAATTTAAATTAAGAAACAAGGATTAAAATTAGAATAGGAAAAATATAATCAATCAAGATTTAAATTTGAATTGAAAAAAAAAATAAGGATTAGTGTTAAAAAAGTTATCATTTAAAAAATCAGAATTTAGTATATCGAATGGGGCGTGATTCGTGAATCAGGGGTATTATTGTCTGAAAAAAGTGGAAAAAAAAAGGGAACTCCCTTTATATATAGATATAGATTATTATTATTATTATTATATTATTATTATTATTATTATTATTATTATATGTTAAATAATTTTAGTACCTATTTGTTTAAAAAATACTCTCCCACGTGAGACAGCCATTTGTCAATGGGAAGAAGTTGCTACTCCGAATAAAAGTGTCTTGAAGAATGTATGGAAAGTCATTTGTGTTAATAAAACAACAATATGAATCCTTTAATTAATTAATTTTGTCTTTTGTTACGGTCTAAACGTAAGGCCCATTGGCCATAACGGTCCAATACTGATGTAATTATATTACCAAATATCTATAATTACGCACGTACTTGCTCACTTACCCTGTTATTGTATACTCCCACTTACCATATTTATGCAGGTCCAAAACCCCTATAAATAGAGGGTATTAACAATTCTCAAAGGCACGCAATCTTGACTTAGTCAACTACTTTGACTGTGATACATATCTGACTTGGGCGTCAGAGTGCCTTTGCAGATACACCCCCCATCTGTGGGCAACCCGGATTTGCTATCATACAACCCAGGCCCAGATTCGAGTTTGACTTCACAGGCCCAGGTTCGAGTTCTATACCAGAACATCTTTAATTCTTACTCTTATATGATTTAAATCTCTTCAAATTATTTATCATTTGTTTTGGTATAAACCATAATACTCAAATCTAAAATTTTATTTAAGAGAAATTATCATTTGAACCAATTACCACCCATCAATATATTATTTATTATAATTTATTAATATATTGATATTGTTATGGAAAAAAAATAGAAGTAATTATAATAAAATTTGCTTCTATTCATATAAATTTTAGTACTCCCTCTGGATTTTATTATAAGACCATTTCAACTATTTCACACAGTTTAAGAAAAGTTGGTTAATATATTCATAAATTAATTGTCACATAGTGAAAAACTCCAAAAATCAAATTCTAATGGTGTAGTTAAATATGTAGGTAAAACTTTATTAACTATTAACACTAATTAATATATATGAGAAATTAAAAGAATTAAACATTAATGAAGGATAAATATAAAAATAATAATAAATTAATCTAAAAATTTGAAAATAATATTATATTAAAGTACACTTAATTCTTTTAGAATCGATCACGTAAAAAAAAAGAGAGAGGTAGTATTAAATTTACTTTCATATAGTCACGTATCATCATGATTATTAGTATCCCTAAAATATCCAAATCCGTGCTTAAATGTCATCACCAATATACAAATGGCAATAACATGATTTGTTGACAAGACAATGAGCGCCAAAGCCAGCACCACGATATAATTTGACTCACACACCACAATCCTTAAAACCATCATCATTTGCTATAATAAAGGTTTATTAATTTTTAATAATTATTGCATCGGGTGTCACCCACCACACCATTTTCTTCCCCTTAATTGACGGAACTATCCATCATTTAACCAACAACCTCTCTTTTCCGACACAACGCCCAAAATTTCGAAAACGGAAAACAGAGGGCACATTCGTCATTTCAAATAGTGCCAGCAGCCTTGTTTGTGTGACCGTTAATAATGGCTTGCATGACCATGTGGGACCCGCATTTTCCAACTCTCGTTGATCCATCAGCCAAACAAGACCCACAGTGGCAGCCAGCTGTAAAGCAAAGGGCATTTTCCCGTGATTTCACCTACATAATAAGGGCAATTACGTCTTTTCATATCTTCCTTTTACTTTTCTTTTTCTCATCTTTGCATTTTCCAATTTTCATATCTCAGCTTTGCTCTATCTCTCACTCTCTCTCTCTCTCTCTCATGTTCCCTCGCTCTAGAATATAAATTCTGAAGAGAAAAAAAGAAAAATCTCTGGATTCAAGAGAGGAAATTTGCATGAGAAAAAATTGAAGGGTTTTTCCAGAATCCCGAGGCCAAATCTCGCTTGAATTCTCCGAGACCAAACGGGTAGAGAGAGAAGAACAACACCTGTTGTTGATTCTTGAATCGAATCATTTTGAGAGGGAGAGAGAGACCCAGATAGGTAGATAGGGTTTAGAGAGAGAAAGGTGAAGTGGGGTTGCGTCAAGTTGGGTTTTTTTTTATTGTTTGTTATTGTTGTTGTTCTAGTTGTGTTGGTGGGTGTGATAGAGAAAGATGACGGATGTGATACTGCATATATACGATGTGACGAATAGTGGATCGGAGAAGACCAACAACACCATTGTTCAGATCAACAAGATCTTCAAGGATGGAATTGGTCTCGGTGGTATCTTCCATAGCGCCGTTCAGGTCTAATTCCTTCCCCACACCCTCTCTCTTTCTCTTTGTGGACATTAATGATTCTGTATTTGTTGTTTGAGGATTGCCACTGTTGATTGGATCCGTGTTTTTCTTTTCTTTTTTTGCCTTTGTTTCGTGGGGCGCTTGATTTGTGTGTGCAAATGTTGATTGAGAAGTATGATTGTCCAGTCTTCAGTTTGTGATTCCTGTCTGCCCTTTTTTTCTTCTGTTTTACTGTTTCCTTGTTTTTTTGGTGTTGTTTGATAAAGCAGTGTAATTTAGAATTAGCAATTAACTAGATGTCCAAGTGAATATTAGTTATAGAAGTTATGATGTGAGTGTTTGTGTTGCATTAGAGTCCAATCATTCCCCAGCAGGTATGAATTGGGAATATGCTGTGAATCAGTGAGAATTTGATTACTTGTCAGAGAAATACTAGGTATTGCTTCTAGATGTTTCTACCTATGTTGTATAAAGTGGAGCAGCCTTAATTGTGCTGCAGAAAAGTGTTTAAGGTGGTTTTTTAGTCTTGTACAGCACTATACATGGTTGTGACTGGCTAACTGCGATGGTGCGAGAAGAGAGATCATTAGAAGTGAAGAGTGTATAATCCTGCAACAAATGTAATATAAACGTCTTTCTAGGAAATATTATAATGGAAATCTGTAGTATTCTTTGTTGACACTCATTTCAGAGGCGGTCACCTAGAGAATATAGGATTTATTCTGGCTTAGTTCCATTTTGAAATCCTTCTTTGTCTAGTTATGGAGTGGTTATTTGGTTATCAGGTCAACCCATCGTCCGTGCATTTCATTATGAGGAATTTTGTGTTAGTAAATTTTGAGGGTTTCCATGGCTTAACTACTGAATAAAACTAGCAAATGTAATGCATTCAGATTTTGATGTAGACATGTGAAATCTTGAAACAGGTATTATGTAGTGTTAAAACAGAATTGCATTTGTGTTGTCTTCTGTCTTGCTTGCATAGATGAATTACTTGACTTAGAATACTGCTGAGGAAATTAGGAGGTAGTATCAACAAATTATTAGGCACAATTAACACTCAAAGCTAGGGGACGTGTGACAAGAGTAGTTACATAATAGGTTAATAGAACTTGGGCCTGTGAAAACCTCTAGACAGGTTTCTATGATCATAGTATTGTAAATCAAAGCTTGAAGTTCTTCTTAGACTTTTTGTCTTCCTTATTCTGTGAAGAATGAGAAACATAAGTAACTGAGAGTACTATGAACCTTTGTTCAGCACTCTTTATTCCTTAATTTGGAATTGTGTGTGGCAACTGGGAAGTTTACCTCATTTACTTGGAATTGGAATATGAAGCCTAAGAAACTACAAAAATATGGCCGTTTTTGTCACTGTTAATCTGAATATATGTATTTATTTGACATCATTATTATTACTTGTATATGTAATTATACATTTCCCTGTACATGTTAAAATCATGAAGAATACAGTTATTTCATTTTATCATCCCGTTATTCTCCTTGACACTCCTAGTCCTAGATAACAAAGAACTTTTCTGGCTGTTTGAGAGGGAAAATCATTTTTCTGTTCTACTGTCACAGGTTTATGGAGAAGATGAATGGTCGTTTGGATTCTGTGAGCAAGGTACTGGAGTTTTTAGTTGCCCATCTGGAAAGAATCCAATGTATACATACCGTGAATTCATTGTTCTAGGGAAAACAAACTTTTCCATTTTCAAGGTAAATCAAATATTAAGAGAACTCAGTAGAGAGTGGCCTGGAAGTTCATATGATCTATTGGCCAAAAACTGCAATCACTTCTGTGATGAATTCTGTGAAAGGCTTGGTGTACCAAAACTTCCAGGTAAACATCAAACTATATTGTTGCTTTTATGATGTGCATTGGCATTTTTGTTGCTAGAAGATGACCTAGTTATATTTTGAGCCACATCATGTAAATTCTGTGGTATTCTAGGTTTTACCGTGAAGTTCCTCTCTTTGAAACATTGCTTCTCCGAGTATAATATGATACTTATCTTTGAGGAAACTCAATCCAATTAGATAGTTATATGCTCATTAATATACTGTAGTCTGAGTTCCATTCAATTGAATTTATTACTAATTTTATATGATAGTAATATGTGCTGAAGTTAGCTATTATCTTTACATTAATATACATTTTGTTTTAAAGTGGAGAAGTGCTGTTGGCTTGGATTGCAACTGTCATTGTATTTTGAATTAGGGAGAGGAAGTAGACAAGTGATCAAGTTGAGTTAATTAGTGTTATAGGGCAGGGAGAGGAATGCTTGGGCACGAAGAGGAAACATGGGTGGTTTCAAAAGTACTTACACTCAAAGAAATTGGGAGTTATTGGATTTTTTTAGGTAGATACAATAAGGTGTCGCTACCCATTTTTATTCATATGCCAAGTAATGTAGATTTAGCATCAATCCATCTTTTGAATTATTGCTTCATTACATTATGGAATAGCTTCCACTGTGTTTTCTTACGGCTTCCATGACAGGTTGGGTTAATAGGTTTGCCAATGCTGGTGATACAGCTATGGAAGTGGCTGGAAATACAGCATTACGGGTGAGTTACGAATTTCAAAATCCACTTACTTATGGTGTTATGTTGTCTCCTCATAACCTGTATGTTTTGTGCTTTCGGCTTTGAATAATTCAAATTACCTATGTATTAGTCATTAGTGTTGGCATATTTTGTGCACATTTATGATTGCACTGATAATAGTACCTGGTTATTGCAGTTCCGGCAAGCCAAAACAGAGATTGTATCCGCGAGCAAAGTAGCATACAGGTTCCTCTTAGGTGTTACCAATAATGTTACTAATAATGTTACTAATAATGTTAAAATTGGTCCAGAGTCCCCTAACAATTCAAACAGAGGAGGATCCCCTAGATTTCAAGCTTCTTGGTTGAAAAATATGATTACTAATGGTGCCAAACCATCTACGAGTTCAGAAGCTGAGAATCAGAATGGTGTTGTGCCTCTACAACCAACACGAGAAGATGACAAGTATCTGCTACAGGGTTCATCTTCACATGATAGTTGAGGGAGTCTTTGTCAAAGCATAGTTCTGCTGTGTATTGTAATATGTAAGTCAAGAAAAGGAAACGAATTTTTTTCATGTTATTCATTGTGTATCAAATGTAAAATTTTCATTTCTTGTTTAACTCAAATCTTATTGGTGCCTCGTAAGACTATGTTCATTGAAAGGTAATTGTACTGTTTTCTCTTTCCTCTCGAATCTGACTTGATCAAACTTACTGTAGTCAAAATCAGGTGATTATTAGAGCATTGGTTGTTTACATTGGAAAGTGCAATTCTGGTAGATTTAGCCCTCGTACCCTCTTAAACCTCATGTTAGTCATTGATCCCTTGTTTTGGCATCCATGTGCTTGATAATTTTGATTAATTGATGTTAAGTGTTGATAATTTTGATATGGGAATGGATCATTTTATGTTAAATTTTCATGTTCTCTTTCTTTTCATGTACATTTCTAAATTCTGGTAGGACTTTACATATAATGTTTATGAAATAATTTCAGGTTATTTTGGTGCCCTTTAACTGACCTACAATTTGAAGAACAAAAATGTAAAGGCTTTGGATTTGGAATCAAGTTATTGGGGGCAAAAATGGTAGCATCATCCTAGTATTAGAAAAGAACCTTTACTTTAGTATTATTTAAGGAATAGGAAATTTTCACCAACTGGACAAGATTTGAGTTTCTTGCAAAAATGTGAAAAGTCCAAATATGGCAAATATTTGCTGCAAAAGCATATAACGTATCGCATCAGAAAAAAGAACGTTATATTTCCACTAAGTATGATATTGTAGACTAGACCGCATACTTTTAGATAATGATATTTATATAAAATTTATCCTTCTAAACACCGTAAGTTTCCATGCAAGCTATATAACACTTTGGTCCTTTTTTACTTTTTTTTCTTAATGGTTGAGAAATCCATCTGTACTACCCTCCCCCAACTCCAATTCAAAGGACAAGAATTTCAACGAATAACATTAAGGAAAAATATTTCTCCTTTCAGCAAAATAATATCTCTAATTTAATGGATTGCAATTGAACACATAAATCGTATAATTTAATTTACAAGTGTCTTGATCCGGATTCGGATTCACGTATTCACATTTAAAACGTGATTTGTGATTTTGCAGTTTAGCCATGAGATCATCATGTGGACTCCCTAGCCAAGTGCCTAAAGGCAATGAACTCCCTTCCAAAAAGAAAAAGTCACGGACAAAGGAATAACAAAGTGCGAAGTGTTCAGCATTTGCCTAACCACATCACTCTTGTTTATAGTGGTATAGGTTCCCCAAATTGGTAGCATAAGATGTGGCTATTTTATGTTGTCCTTAATAAGATGCTGTAGAGTTGCACCCTGTTTACATTTTTCATGACCAGAATAAAGTAGGCATGGCATTAGTTAACAAATGGGTTATTTGATGTCAATTTTCCTAATTGAGAGATTAAATTGATGCCACTTATCTTTTAGGAATCAAAAAGTAATGCCAAACCTAACTTTACAAAGACAAAAAATAAAAGCTTACTCTTTCAATTAATCCCTTTGTGGATAAGTATTGGTATTCCATAGGCTACCCAGCTGCTTTGACTTGAAGGTAGAAACACCAAAGTTAAAAGATTTTCCAAAAGTGAGGATACACAACATATGAAATGTTGCTTCTTCCACTTAAGTATTTTTTTATCAAAAACATTATCATAAGAAAGGTGATTATGTCCACTGTTTAAAATTTATCATATGACCAAGAAATAGTAACGATGAATCATATGGAAAGCCACCGATAGGCGATACCTGCTACATTGCAAGGTGAACATATGCTGAAACAGCTACACATGGACAACCTTGGATTTTAACTGTACTGCATTAAATACATAACGAACCTATTAAAATATGTTAGAAATGGGAGCAAGCTAATACACATTATCATACTATAAAAAGAATGATGATTAATGCATTATTAAGGACTGATCCATTTAATTTTTGGCCTTAGTATACAGTTAGATTTATTTATTTATTATTTTGGCAGAGTATGGCAGATGACTTCTCTATTGTTAGTTCTAACTAAATATTAACAGTTCCAATGTTTCTAGATCTCCATGGGGTTCAAAGTAAACTAGTAAAGTCTATGCTTATGAAATGATTTTTTTTTTTGGGGGGGGGGGGGGTAAAGAGTAAGGTTTTAAAGTTGGTGGCTGGTGAACTAAAATTGATTTCGACAAAAAATTCAGGGAGGTAAAGTGTATTGTATCATAATATTAATTTCCATACCATGATTTCAATAAGATAACGTTCATTTCTTTGGAGTTGATGACATTTATGTTGGAACTTAGACAAAATCTTCAATTAACTGTCCAACCATTCTCATTAAGAGCAGCAAAATTACTATGATTTAACTGAAAGTTTGTTTAGCTGCTTAAATTGTAAAAAACATGCAAAATCTTACAAGCTAGAAAATGGTGTGGATATCTTGAGCTCAGACAGATGAAACCACATTAAGTATGACCATTCCAGGTTTAACAACCAAAATTTCAGTTAATATCATACACAAGTAGTGGTAAAACCGTGAAAATCTTAGGAGTAAGATTTCTACCTGGATGGCTGGATGCTAAATAAGAATGCAGTAGGCAGTTATATGAAGCACATTCTAGCATAGACATTGAATATAAATAAAACTGCCAAATCTGAAATTTTACTGCATATTTTGCAGCCAAACCATGAGGAATTGAAGAGCTAGGAAGCAGGGCCTGAAATCATGTAAGTTAGGATGAGAGGTTGCAATTGAATTTTCCATAACAAGAAAATCTTCAGAATGGCCAATCTCATCTTTCTCAACAAATGGTTTACTCAAGTCTAAAAGCAAATGATATTCAGCCCTTTCAAAATTCAAAATGGTATAATCATATATCAAACAGAACCATGCCCATTACTTATGCTGAGCTGAAATTGCAATAAATGTTGAACAAATAGAAGCCTCATTTTCCCTCAACTGTTCAAAGAAAATCCTTAGAAGCACATAAATTTCATCATTTTTATCATGATTCTGGTCTGCAGTACGAAAGGAATGAACTTTGCCTCTGACTTCAATCCAACTGCAACCTGGAATCCTCTTCATCCCTTTTTCCTTCATCTCTGTCCTTAGTGTTGATACATCCGACCACCTACCTGCTGCAGAATGAGCATTTGACAACATCACATATGATGATACATCATCAGGATCCAAAGCCAAAATCTTTCTTGCTGCAAGCTCCCCCAACTCCATATTAGAGTGAATTTGGCAGCCCCCTAGTAGTGCCTTCCAAAATCCAATTCCAGGGTCAAAAGGCATACTGTGAAGGAAACTCTCAGCTTCTGTAAAACGTCCAGAGCGAGCAAGCAAGTCAACCATACAAGCATAATGTTCAGGTTTTAGCAAATTGGGGCTCTCAAACCTGGCTTTATTGAAATATGAGTAGCCCTCATCAACAAGACCAGCATGATTACAAGCCCAGAGTAGCCCAAGAAGGGTAATATCATTAGGTTTACAGCCTGCTGAACCCATTCTTTTGAAGAAGCTTACTGCTTCAACACCTCGTCCATTCTGTGCATACCCACATATCACAGCATTCCATGAAACAATGTTCCTTTTTAAAAGCTTGTCAAACATTAGGAGACTGTCTTCCATGCTTCCACACTTTGCATAAAAGCTAATAAGTGAATTACCAACAAATGTATTAAGCTTACCCAAAAACTTGATTGCACATGCATGGAAACTTCTCCCAATTCCAATGGCAGCTATATTAGCAGATGCACAAAGCACACAGGGAAATGTAGATTCATTTGGTATAAACCCTTCCCTAAGCATGTCAATGAAAAACTTCACAGCTTCTTCATTATGACCTGTTTGGCTGCACCCTCCAACCATTGCATTCCATGAGACAACATTCCTCTCAGGCATCTCATGGAAAACCCGCAGAGCATCTTCAAACCTCCTTCTCTTCAAATACCCACAAATCAAAGTTGTATAAGACACCACATTGGGATGTTGGGTATCTCCGAAGGCCTTCTGGGCTTCTTCTAAAGTACTCAACTTTACATACAAATCAACAAGTGCACTACCAACAAACACATGACAGGCAAGGCCAATTTTGGTTGCACAAGCATGAAGCTGCCTCCCAACAATAACATTTCCAAGAACAGTGGAGGAGTGAAGCACAGTTCCAAATGTGAACTCATTGGGTCTAATTTTCGAAGCAAGCATTCTTGAGAAAAGGTAGATAGCGTCTTCATGGCAGTGCCTCTTAGCGAATCCGCTAATTATGGCGGTGGCTGATTCAACAGTTAAGTCAGACATTTCTTCAAACATGTTGTAGGCAATATTGAAAGTGGTTGAATCAGAACAATATGGATCAATGTCTGTTTGTAAAACAGTGTTTTCATGCTTGGTGGTGGCATTGGTATGATAATGGGCATGAAGTGTTTCAGTTAGATAGCCACAAGAAACAACGTGGGGTGTGATCCATGTAGGTATGGTGAGTCTAGAAACTATGTTTTTAAGGTGAGTCTTCATCAGACATTGGATCGAAGTATTCACATCACTGTTTTATTTGTTCTTTCACAAATCACAACAGTTTGTAGTACCCAGGAAATGAGTTGCGTTTCCCTTACAATCAACTTCGCCTTCTAGTAGGAATTACGTTATGCATGTAGCCGTAGCTGATGAGTTTGATCGGTTGCTAACGAGTAACAAAGTTATTTGAGCATTGAAGAAAAGTGATATTGGGGGGCAAGTGGGTCAGGTTGGGACATAGGAGATTATAATTTCTATTATTAGTGAATATCATTGTAAGTGGGGCTGCTATGAATTATTACTTAATAGGTTAAAATATATTTTTGGTCCCTGTAAAATTAGCGAGTTTTATTTTTATTTCCTATAATTTTTTTTATTAAAGCGTCATCCCAAAATTTTTTTGTTTGTAATTAATCTCTCACTTTAAATGGTGTGTGTCAGAGGTTGATGTGACACATTTTCTTTCTTTTAGGTGTCTGTTAGCATGTTTTTGGCGGTCTAAAACCACCAGAAAACCCTTCTTAGTTCATCCACGTTCCCCTGCAATCATTTCTCCCACTTCCTCTTTCGTTGCAGAACAAAGGATGCACCAAAACAACATCTTCCATGTCCCTCCTCCTCCCACAAACCGATGTGACCCAATACTTGGATACTCTTCAACAGCCACCTCATTTTCCAACCTCAATTTAATTAACACAGAATTTCCATTAAGTGAGAAAGCTTCATCTCCCTTTGATTCCTTATCTGGTTCCTCCTTTGGTGTACCAACAATCGGTTCGCTGCTTACAACCACGTTCTCGCACTCCCGTGTTGGAGCATCCAGCTTCTGCCGGTTCCAGCCATTCTCCGGTGGCGGGATCGGTTGGAGGGGAAAGAGATTAATGTGCGTACGTAAAGTGATTGAAGGAATCCATTGGAAAAGATTTATACTCCGAAAAGATTAATACAATTTTTATAAATTTAAAAATTAACTTACACACATAATTAAATCTAAAGATCAAATTGCAGGTAGAGAGTAATTTCAGAGATTAAATTGTTTATATACTTATGCTTTTATATTCGTAAAGGAAATTTTGTGTGTGTGTGTGGTGTGTAAAAAAACAAAATCGAGACTAGAACTAACCATTAGGATCTGCAAGTCCATTTCACCATCCATTTCACCAATATCGTGCCAAAGGGACAAAAGCAAGAAGCAAAAGAAAAATCATTAGAAATAATAATAATGATAGAGTAACAGAATTCAGAAGAGTGAAGGAGTCTAGCAGCTAGCATTAAAGGAGGTTAGAGCTAAATTGAACAAAATACCAACCATCCAATTCTTGGAAGGTTGGAAGTGAAAAGAAGGCCCATATGTTTGGTTCAAAATAAAAGTGGAAGAATAAGTTTGATGGGAATAAACTTTAATATGAGCAACGCCATAGCCAAGAAGGAATGAAAGGATAGCCAACAACCAATTAACAAATGGCCATGTTGAGGCTTTGTGTTGTGGGGATAATAACAAGGGAAGTCTGTGCACTACACTCATACTTATAGTCAGAAACTTATTGCTACAACGAGTTGCTTTTATTCCTAGTTCGGTTTATCCTTCGTGCTGCAAGGAAAGAGGTGCAGAAGGGAATGGGAGACATGGTTACGGGGGACGATGCAGAAGAGGGAGAAGTGATCGAGAAGGGTTTTTTTGGCGGTTTTAGACCGCCAGAAACATACTAACTAACACCTTGAAGAGAAAAAATGTGTCACATCAGCCCCCTGATACACACCATTTGAAGAGAGGGACTAATTGCAAACAAAAAAATTTGGGAGGAGGCTTTAATAAAAAAATATTTTATAAGGACTAAAAGCAAAACTCGCTAATTTTGCAGGGACCAAAAACATATTTTACCCTAGTGAATATCATTCTCCCAAAATCACTTCGCTTCCCTAGGAGATTATATAACTTCTATTAGTTCATATTCTCACACAACATAAGATGACAATATTGAGTTGTAGATTCATGCCTGTAACACTAAATAAGAGTTAAATATGTTTTTAGTCCCTAAAATATAGTTGAAATTTGGTTTTAGTTCCTGTAATTTAAAATCGGTGGTTTTGGTCCTTCAAAAATTGAAAATACACCAATTTAGTCTTTATTGCATAGTTTTACTACAAATTTTGCTACCGATTAGCTACAAATTTTTATCAATAAATAATTTAAAAGTAATGAAGATAGAAAAATAAGAGAATAAAGAGAATGAGAGTTAGTGAGAACGTGATAATTTCTATTTCATTCCATGCATTTGCAAAAGCTGACATGACATTCTCATTCTTAGGTGACATCTGATTTGTCAATTAACAAATTTAATAATTTATTAAATTATATAATAAATATAAAAAATAGTTTTTCAAACCTAAAAATGAAAAATGAATTACACTTTTTAAACAAAACCCCCTCTTAATATTGTTCACCGTCTCTTAGCTAGGAACCATAATTTTTGTTGCTCCTAATTTGGTTGTTCTACTTATTATGCTTGTTGTGATGAAGTGTGGGAGACACTTAGAACGGGTGTGAAGTGTAACGTCCTAATTTCTAAATCCAAAAATTAAACTCGTTGGAAGCAAAACTTCTGAATTTCTGAAATTATTTCGTGCCATTTTAAATATCACATAAAAAGACATCATATAACGTTTAAGCATCCGACAATTACTCAAACAGTATATGAGAAAACAACTGCATACATAAGTCATTAAGGCAACATATTAATCCAATACATAATAAATACTTGGGATAACCCCATACATGTGCCCTGAACAAAATAAAGAGGGCCTAAAGGCTGCACATGTACAGTCATATCCTACAAAAGAGTAAATATACAAAGGGTATAATCTAATCACAATCAGGGCCTAACAACTAGAGCATGACATCCTGGCCCAAAAAAAAAAAAAATAAACAGCTACTCGAGCTCCACACTCACTGTCCGGTGCAGGGATGAACCTGTGCATCTAGAATATAATCCACAAAACGTGTGGTGAGATAGATGCCTCAGTAAATATAACTATGCAACATGCAGTGTGGGTGAGACAGGCAAGTGAAATGCAACAGGATAAGTAACACAATTCATGACATGGTATCTTAACTGAACATAAACATGATCATGCATGACCTGCATTACCCGGAAGATGAGGTCTTATCACTAGATTGAGGCTAGACCTGAGCTTAGACTACAAGAAACTTCTTCCCTTGGCATAACACCACCAATTAACCGGGGTCCGAAACCCGTGTTTTAACTGGGGACCGAAGTCCAATTAACTGGGGACTAAAGTCCAATCTTTCTTAATTAAGGGGGAACTGGGGCCGAAGCCAAAACTAGGGCCGAAGCCATTTTTACTGGGGTCAAAGCGAAATTCATTTTCTGATTATTAACTGGGGTCGAAGTCATGATGCACAACTCACGCATAGAGCATAATACATATTTCATAAAGTAATAAGTAACTATTCTAAGCAGTGTAGGGAACCCTAACTAGAAAAGAAACCCTAACTCATAATACAATCAATTAATACATATCATATATCTTAATAGAGAAACAACAACAAATAATCACACACATAAGCCAAAGAAAGGGAAAGAAGGAGATTAGGGTTCATTGGAGAGAGTCAAGCAAGATTGAATGGTGGTGTGTGAGTTATACTCACCTCAAGAGAGCTCAAAGTGAAGGGGGAATGAAGTAGAAGGGGGAATGGAGTAGAGAGGTTGGGGATGAGCAACCTTTGCCTTCTTCTTCTTCTTCTTGGCTTCAAGACTTGTTTCTCTCTCTAGAAATCTTTCTCTCTCTCTTTAAAGGTGAAGATATGGAAAGAAATATGAGAGAAAACCTAAAAACGTGTATTTAAACCAATTTGCTCGCACGTTCTCGCTCAGCGCACGCTTGAGCGAAACTGAGTGAGAAGCCTTTCTCGCTCAGGCGCGCTCTGAGCGAGCCCGAGCGTAATTTCACACAAAACCCCCTATTTTCACTCTATTTTTCTCGCTCAGTCCTCGCTCGAGCAAGCCTGAGCGAGAAAACTAGAATGAAAATTCCCCCTATTGCTGATATCCTCGCTCAAGCGCGCTCAAGAGAGCCTGAGCGAGAGTATCAAGTTCCAAATTCCTGATTTTTATTCCTCTCTGATTCTAACTCAATTTTCTCTTCCCCTTTCTTAGTTCCTTTTATGAAATCCTTTCCATTACTAATTTGACTCACAAAAATCGTTAAAATTTGGGATGTTACATGAAGTCGCGAGTAGGAGCTTCGGTGATGTTAAAGGAGATTCGGTGGAGAGATTTAGGTTATTGGATTTTGTATTACGATTTAGATTGAAATTAATTAGTGTAGGATATCTTTGAATTAGATTATTGCTTTTGTAACCCTAAATTAAAATGCTTTTTTGTGTGGTATGAACTAGATGTTGAAGATTTTGTGCTTATGATTGGTGTAGGATGTCCTTTTCTTTTGTATTTCATCACAAGGGGGAGTTTACTAAGGTTGGTAGGAGGAGGTACTTAGAAGGGGAAGTGGTTTAATTTGAGGATATGGATCAAGATAAATTGTCTTATTTTAAGGTGATAAAGATTTTGAAAGAGGACTTAAGACATAGAGGAAACTTTAAGTTTCAGTGGAAGTAGGCATGACAAGAAAATCCGAACTCGCGGGTATTGCCCCTGTCGCGACCGGGGCCACGACGGGGTCGGCGAGCCCGTGAGAAAAAATATTGAAAAATGATTGAATTTTTGGGGAGTCGCCACCAATTTATTTTGGTTGGGAAAATTGGAAAATTGGAAAACCCGAAAATGATTTTAAAATGAAAACCTGGTCTGCGAACAAGAGATCCAAATTCGAGAGTCGATTATGTGTAGGGAAGGTATTAGTACCCTACAACATCCGTTAAAAACGGTTACCCTTAATTAATTGTGCAAAATTAATTAACTTTTAAAATATTTATTTTACCCTCTAAAAGAAAAAAAAACAAAACTTATTCACATTCTTTAAATTAAAGAATGATGAAAAAAAATAATTTGAAATCAATGGGACAAAAATTTGAAAGTTTTATTTTGGCTTAACGGGGAAATCCCGCTCTACGTATCCCCAGGTGCAATGGAGAATTCAAAGCCACGTAGTTCTAAAAACGTGTTTGAAAAGATTGGTTTTGATTTTGAAAGAAATTTTTAATTTTGAAAAAAAAAGGAAGAAAAATTTAAGAATTGATTTTGAAAATGTTTTGATTTAAGGAAAAAGGATTTACTTATTTATTTATTTTAGACTGAGTTGATGCTAGCAAATGGCTATGTAACGAACCCTTGAAACTGTTCAAACGACGTTATTGATAGAAATGCTATTCAATAAACATCACTTATTTTGAGAAGATTTATTTTGAAAAATGATTTGATTTTACGCGCATTATTGAGTTAGTAAATGACTATACTCAATATTTTCTGATAACGTTATTGATAGAAATGCTATTCAATTAACGTCGTTTATTTTGAGAAAATTTATTTTGAAAAAAGATTTGATTTTATACACATTATTGAGTTAGTAAATGACTGTACTCAATATTCCTTTTTTCGAATGACGTTAAAGGATAGAAATGTTATTCCGTCAACGTAATTGATTTGATAAACGAATCCAAAAAAAATGTTTTCTTGTTTACAAACGGACAGACTATTGAGCTAGTAAATGACTATACTCAACAGTTCCTTTTAATTTGGGTGACGTTAAAAGATAGAAATGTTATTCTATTAACGTCAAGGATGGAAAGGATAAATTAAATCAACTAATATTTACATTTACACATAATTAAAATTATAAATAATCAACTATTTACAAAGGAAGAGAATCAAACAAATATTTACATTTATAGAAGGCAAATAAAATAAATAAAAATATTTAAAAGAGACACAAGATGGTGGGTCAAAAGGACAAATTAAGAGAAATAACAACAAATGAAATAAAAATAAAATTAAAACAACCAAAACACATTAAAACAAAAAGGGATGGGTCTCAGTTCACATCATTGGCCCAACCATTGTTCAAAACGAAACAAAAGCAAAAAGAAAAGAGAATCAAAAGTAGTTTTTTGTAGAGCAATAATGGGCCAGCAAACTTGCTAACCCAATTCACACAATCAGCAAATGAAATGGAGAAAGAAGGAAAAAAGAAAATAGTGTAAATGTAAAAAAGAAACTCATTCAGCTTCCATAACACTCTTCTTCTTTTCTCTTCTCCTAGGGTTTGCAATTAGGGGCAAGAGAGGGAACATATGGGGGCGGCCATTCACGGCCATGCATGGAAGGGAGACGCGGCTACGACCTCTGGTGGTTTGGTGAGGGCGGTCGAGGAGCGGGGGTGGACAGCGGCCGAGTGCAGCGGCGGAAGAAGGTCGCGCAGCGGCGGAGAACGAGCGGTGGCTCGCGGGAAGAAGATGACCATGGGGACTGAGCGCCGCAGCGGCGCTGGCTGCATACAGGGGCGGGGATACGGCCGCGCACGGCGGCCTGAAGTGCTTGCGACAGAGAGCCACGATGGTGGTGGTTACTGGCGGTGGTGAACAACCGCGGGGAGGGTTAACGGCGTAGGGAGAGGAACAGGGAGCTACAGCCACGGTGGTGGCTCGGTGGCCAGCGGCCATGCTCGGTGGCGCGTCTAGAAAAGGGTGCAGGTACGGTGGTTCCCTCTCTTTCTCTGTTGTTTATTTTTACTTCCCTTTCTCATCTATTTCTTCTATTGGTTTGATGCTTTTTCCACTGTCAATGGATTTTTTTGTTTACTGCCACGACTTTGATTTTTCAGCTTAGTTTTTCACATAATATGGAAGAGGAACAGTAGAAAGGGGGCTTCATCAGGAGGCCACGATGGCTGGGAGGTGGAAGGCCATGATGGCCGCAGCTCAAAAATGGGGGAATGATTCTGATATTATTTTTTGCCTTCTATTTTCATTCATTTTTTATGTTGAAACTGCGTATATTGGGACTGTATTATGGGCTCTGTTTTTTGAATCTGAACTGGTTAAACTGAAGACTGTTATTCTGAATTGATAGTGGTTTAGAAGAATGTTTTTATCACTACACACACAAAAGCACATTCAGACTGCACATAGACAATATAGGTATTGTAGCATAATTTAAAACACATCAAATAGAAAATGATACCAATCTGTGGCTTCGTTATTTGCTTTGCTTTGCCATTCCTGTCCCTTTGCAGTTGCAACCCCCTTCTCCCTTCTTCACGCTCAGATTGTGGTTTCAAATTTGATTTTGCAATTCTCTCCCTGTTTTCACTCAAAATTCCAGTGGAGAATAAAGATGATTCTCACAGGAAGCGATTTTTACGTGTGAAATTCTCTTTTTCTTCTTGCCCCCCTTTTATAGGCAGAGCCCCCAATTAAAAAAAATGCAAGTTGCACTGCATGTTTAGCTTTTGCCCATGCTTCCTCTGCCATCGCCGCCCAAGACAGGGCAAGTTTCACAACTTGCAACTTGCTCTGTTTCAGCATTTCTTCAATTTTCTTTTTTCTTTTTTTTTAATTAAGTAATGAAAATGGGTTGTTAGCCCAGAAGGTTTTTTTTTAACTTCACAATCAATGGCCCAAAATGGCCCAAAAAAAATCCGATGCAATTCCTCTTCTTTTTTGAAAGTGAAGTAAATGGGCTTATCGACCCAAAACATTTTTTTTAGATTTACAAACAATGGGCCATAACCGACCCAATTGCAATTTTTTACCGAAAACTTAACACCCCTTTCTTTTTGTCAAAATGTTTAATCAATCCATTAATTAATTAACAATCAATAATTAATTAACCAACAAATCAATTAATCCATTTTAGTTTTTTTTAAATAATTATTTTTTTTGGATCTTTAACGTGAGAACGAAAAGCTTAAACATAGGAATGAAAATAAGATAAAATTGCCGGACAAAATTGGGTGCTGGCAGCAGCCCCCTTTGCTTGTTCTTTCAACTGAAAGAATAAGCAAAACAAAGAAGCAATCAGTTTTGTTTCGGACCAAATATGATTAGAGGCCTAGTCAATCATAGGCGACTTGGTGAAAGTCCTAGTAAATCGCAGGACATTGGAAATGAAAATCCTGGAAAATCACCGGGTAACTTTGGAAAACGCAGCCCGGAAAATCACAGGCGCGTCATTGAGAAAGTGAGGAAGAAAGGGAACAGACCTGGAAAATCATCAGGTCAAATCGATAAAACTCTCGGAAAGAATATCAGGAGGAAAGGGAATAGACCTGGAAAACCATCAGGTCAAAATGATACAACTCCCGGAACCAACATCAGGAGAAAGGGAAAAGACCTGGAAAACCATCAGGTCAAAATGATAAGACTCATGGAAAACCATCAGGTCAAACTAATAAGACTCCTGGAAAACCATCAGGAGGAAAAGGAAAAGACCCGGAAAATCGTCAGGTCAAACTGATAAAACTCCTGGAAAACCATCAGGAGAAACGAGAAAAGACCTGGAAAACCATCAGGTCAAACTGATAAGACTCCTGGAAAACCATCAGGAGGAAAAGGAAAAGACCTGGAAAACCATCAGGTCAAACTGATAAGACTCCTGGAAAACCATCAGAAGGAAAAGGAAAAGACCTGGAAAACCATCAGGTCAAACTGATAAGACTCCTGGAAAACCATCAGGAGAAAGGGAAAAGACCTGGAAAATCATCAGGTCAAACTGATAAAACTCCTGAAAAACCATCAGGAGGAAAAGGAAAAGACCTGGAAAACCTTCAGGTCAAACTGATAAAACTCCTGGAAAACCATCAGGAGAAACGAGAAAAGACTTGGAAAACCATCAGGTCAAACTGATAAGACTCCCGGAAAACTATCAGGAGGAAAAGGAAAAGACCTAGAAAACCATCAGGTCAAACTGATAGAAAACCATCAGGAGAAAGGGAAAAGACCTGGAAAATCATCGGGTCAAACTGATAAGACTCCTGGAAAACCATCAGGAGAAAAGGAAGATACCTGGAAAATCACAGGTAATTTGATGAAAATAGAAGAGACTAGATGTCATAATGCCTAGTGGGCTTCACAATACCCTAAAAGAAACGAGGCATCACAATACCTAGAATGGGCATCACATCTCCTAAAGATGATAACTAGGCAACTCAACAAAGATTAGGACCATGCCCACAAATTGGTGCTAAATACTTGCAAGAATGATGTTGGAAATTTTGACTAACAATTTTGGATTTGAAAACTTGATTTTTCCATAAAAGCTTGACATGAATTTCAAATCAAATGCGAAAATTTCCGGGAGAAACAACATTCCCAAAAATGATACGAATTTTCTTTTCACCATTGAGCCAGAACACTCATTTAATTGCATATGGATAAAAGGTGGTATTATGGTGTAAGTGAAAAGCAAAGAATCTTTTCAGGGTTTTTGAGGTCAAAGGGAAGGAACATGGGAAGGGCAAATAATTTTCCATTGTGACGTGGAAGTAAGAGTGAAATATGGATCTAGCCCCCAAGTTAGGCATGAAAGCATGATTTCTCAAGGAGATGGAAACTTGCACAATTCTGGCGAGGAGGAATAACGAGCCCCCACAGTCAAATACTCCCGATGCGATGAGCCCCCAGATTTTAGCTTCAAGACATCTATGGCACTCAAATCCTTTTGATGATTCTTGCTTCAAATGCTCAGTGAATAGAATTAACATTTGCTTCCGTTGCAAGTGCGCTTTTCCTTCATCTTTTGTATTTTTTATTTTTTTTTTATTTTTTATTTTTTTCTTTTTCTTTTGTTTTAGGAGTCAAATGTACAAGCAAATACAACTTAATCAAGTCGCTTTGTATCAAAATTAAAGATTAAGAAAATAAAAATAATCAATCTTTGATCAGGATGGACTTTATTGGGTTTGTAACGTGGCCAAGGGTTAAATGGTTATGAAAGAAAAGGATATTAAGGCCCAAAATGAGTGTTTACGGGTTCATTGGGACAAAGGATCCGTTGCACAATTATACATTTTGAAACGGATAATTCAATCAAAGTGATGTTCTCAATCACTTCCATTTTCCCTTTCTTCAAGATTTCAATTTTTCACTTCTTTCTTTCATTTCTCAATCATTTTCATCTTTCTTTTTTCATTTTCATTCTTTTCATATTTTCAACTCTTCTTTTCTTTTTGAATGAATAACTTGTGAAAATGGAGTATGACTTGTGTAAGTGATTCCACGAACAATTCAAGAGATTTATACAAACACATCGTGACAGCCCTCGGTGTGGAAGTGATCCTTGTCCAGGGTTAATTGAAGAAAAATTCCTTTTTTTGGCTCAAAGTGGGTAGCAATGGATATTATTCAACCGTTGGATAAAGAAACAAGGCCAAACTTCATTTCAAATCTTGATTGCTTATTTTCAAAAAGTTTAATTTAGAGACAAAGCTTCATATAAGATGCATTCACTCATTTTTCACTCCTTTTACTTTTGGAATAACAACATGAACAAAAGATAATTTCATTGCTCACAATATGACAAGTACATCATTGTAGTAGAAGCAAAAGGTTAACCATTACACTTAAATAAAAGAAACAAGATCAAAAGCAAGAAATTGAAAGCCATCCAATACTAGCCAAACTTCATTCTTAATGCTTAAGTAGGGGATCGTTGTCAGCACTCGTCCCTGTGGATTTCCCTTCTCCTTCTTCAAAAAACAATTGTCCTGCATCTCTTAACCTTTGCACTCGAAGTTTAAAGGTCAAACATTTTTCTATCGAGTGACCCGGGGCTCCCATATGATACTTGCATGCTTCAGCTGGGTTATACCATTTGGGGGGAGGATTGGACATTGGTTGTGGTACTTCTGGGGCCACCAAATGTTGTTGCAACAAAGTATCATAGAGGTCAGAATAAGGGATTGGCACCGAATCGATCTTCACTCTCTCTTTTCTTGGCTGATAGGGTGGATTTTGGAAGGTCGGTGGCCGGTTGGGTAAAGAAACATTGTTAACTTGTGGAGGTGCGGAGTTCCCAACTTGGGATGTTCCTCCCTTGTAAGGATTGTGGAAGTTTGGAGGATAGGATGGGTAGGGGTATGGATAAAAGGGTGGTAGGGAGTATGGTGAGGATTGTTGGACGAGCTGATGGGATATGGTTTTTGATGGGTAGTTTCCAGTGCCAACTGCATGGACCTCTCCTTCCTTCTTTTGAAAGTTCGGCTTCTTGGGCTTGTCATGAGGAGCATTCATCCCATGTAATTTCCCTTCTCTAATGGCATCTTCCACCTGTTCTCTAGCTATGACCACATCTGAAAATCGGTTGGTGACACATCCCAGCAATTTCTCAAAGTATGCCCCATCAAGAGTTTTTACAAAAAGTCTAACAATTTCTTTTTCATTCAGAGGGGGCTGAACCTGAGAAGCTTTCTCTCTCCACCTTTGAGCATACTCCCCAAATGTCTCCGTCTCGGCCTTCTTCATCCTCTGAAGCTCAAATCGGTCAGGGGCGATGTCGGTCACGAACTGGTACTGTTTGATAAATAATTCCGCCAGATTACGCTAACTCCTGATCTGCTTCTTATCAAGCTGTAAAAACCAAGTCAGAGCAACTCCAGCCAAGCTGTGTTGGAAACCATGAATCATCAGCTTTTCATTGTTATAATGTGCAGCCATGCTTTTAGTGTACATGGTCAGGTGGATCAACGGGTCAATTTTCCCCTCAAACTTCTCAAAGTCTGGAAATTTTGCAGGAATCTCCATGTCGAGGAACAAGTAAAAATCCTGCACATCCAGCTTCCCATAAACATCCATCCCCTGCAACGTTCTCATCTTCTCTTCCAACATTTCCATTTTGTCCATCATTTTGGCTTCTTCCTCCCTAACATTCATATCAGGGCCAGATGATTCAGTAACAATCACGACCTTGGGGGGATTTTCGTCGTTGGTCTTATTTGACGGACCTCCATCACCATTTTCATCATTATTTGAATTTTCATTAACTACCTCCTTCGCAGGGATCACCGTTTTTAGCAAGTCTAAATTTTGGCTGAAGCTCCCTTCCAGCCTTTCCATTCTTTGTTCCATAGTAAGAGGGTTCTCATTTGTCACAGGGATCTCGACCATTGTTGAGTGGTGAGGAACTATCTGGGAACGGGAACGGGTTTGGATAGGGCTGCGTATGAACTTGTTCTTTGACACAATGGTGAAATTTGATAAAAATTTGGAAAGAATTAACTCAGGGGAATGTTATTTCAAAATTGGAATATTTCGATTTTTCAATTTTTATTTCAATTATATACAAAGGAAAACGGGTGATCTTTTTTCAAAAAATTGAAAACAAAACTATTCACAAAGTTTGTGAAATGATTTTCATGCCAAGATGAGGTATTGAAAATTTGCATAAAGGAATGTGGGGATCAAACATTTAAAGAAGGAAAAAGGTGAATTCTCCCATTGTCCTACAAAGGTGAGTCTTGGAATTGGGTAATCCTATGGTCAGACAAATCCCTAATTAGTTTGGGAGCTATGGCCAACTACAAGTGCATGGATTTAGGGATGAATCTAGACCTCTAGAGACCATGGTTCCCAGATTGCCCTTATCACATAGACAAGGATCTAGCTCGTGGATTAGTCATACGTAGGGAAAAGCCCCCTCAATATTACAAATCCACGATACCGGGTAACAATATGAGTGGTGAATCAACTAATGTCTAGTGAGCATCAAGCCCCTCGTAAACATTTGTTGAAACACCTCCTATGCCTTAGCTTGCACGAGCTCGGGTATAGAGCCAAAGTTGTGCGAGTAGACTGACTGTGAAGTGCATGCTTAGAGCATAGAAACCTACAAAACTAACCCACCTGCAAGAGAGACAGATAACAAATATGTACACAAATAATAGTCTTCTAACCTAAGGTTGAAGCAAAATATTTACAACAGCAAAATATGTACAATGGAATTCACAAAGAGATATAAAAAGCAAGAAAAGGTATTTACAATAAGATACATAGAACAAAGGAAAAAAGGGTAAAACAAACATAAAAGGTTAACCGTTTTGCACAATTAATTAATAGGCTTGACTCTCGAATTCCCCAGTGGAGTCGCCAGCTGTCGCGACCGGGGCCATGACGGGGTCGGTGAGCTCGTGAGAAAAAAATATTGAAAAATGATTGAATTTTTGGGGAGTCGCCACCAATTTATTTCGGTTGGGAAAATTGGAAAACCCGAAAATGATTTTAAAATGAAAACCTAGTCTGTGAACAAGAGATCCAAATTCGGGAGTCGATTATGTGTAGGGAGGGTATTAGCACCTTAAAACATCCGTTAAAAACGGTTACCCTTAATTAATTGTGCAAAATTAATTAACTTTTAAAATGTTTATTTTACCCTCTAAAAGAAAAAAAAAACAAGACTTATTCACATTCTTTAAATTAAAGAATGATGAAAAAAATAATTTGAAATCCATGGGACAAAAATTTGAAAGTTTTATTTTGGCTTGACGGGGAAATCCCGCTCCTACGTATCCCCAGGTGCAATGGAGAATTCAAAGCCACGTAGTTCTAAAAATGTGTTTGAAAAGATTGGTTTTGATTTTGAAAGAAATTGATTTTTAATTTTGAAAAAAAAAACGAAAAATTTAAGAATTGATTTTGAAAATCTTTTGATTTAAGGAAAAAGGATTTACTTATTTACTTATTTTAGACTGAGTTGATGCTAGCAAATGGCTATACAACGAACCCTTGAAACTGTTCAAACGACGTTATTGATAGAAATGCTATTCAATAAACATCATTTATTTTGAGAAGATTTATTTTGAAAAATGATTTGATTTTACGCGCATTATTGAGTTAGTAAATGACTATACTCAATATTTTCTGATAACGTTATTGATAGAAATTCTATTCAATTAACGTCGTTTATTTTGAGAAAATTTATTTTGAAAAAAGATTTGATTTTATACACATTATTGAGTTAGTAAATGACTATACTCAATATTCCTTTTTTCAAATGACGTTAAAGGATAGAAATGCCATTCCGTCAACGTAATTGATTTGATAAACGAATCCAAAAAAAATGTTTTCTTGTTTACAAACGGGCAGACTATTGAGCTAGTAAATGACTATACTCAACAGTTCTTTTTAATTTGGGTGACGTTAAAAGATAAAAATGTTATTCTATTAACGTCAAGGATGGAAAGGATAAATTAAATCAACTAATATTTACATGTACACATAATTAAAATTACAAATAATCAATTATTTACAGAGGAAGAGAATCAAACAAATATTTACATTTATAGAAGGCAAATAAAATAAATAAAAATATTTACAAGAGACACAAGATGATGGGTCAAAAGGACAAATTAAGAGAAAATAACAACAAATGAAATAAAAATAAAATTAAAACAACCAACACACATTAAAACAAAAAGGGTTAGGCCTCAGCTCACATCATTGGCCCAACCATTGCTCAAAACGAAACAAAAGCAAAAAGAAAAGAGAATCAAAAGTAGTTTTTTGTAGAGCAATAATGGGCTAGCAAACTTGCTATCCCAATTCACACAATTAGCAAATGAAATGGAGAAAGAAGGAAAAAAGAAAATAGTGTAAATGTAAAAAAGAAACTCATTCAGCTTCCAGAACACTCTTCTTCTTTTCTCTTCTCCTAGGGTTTGCAATTTGGGGCAAGAGAGGGAACAGATGGGGGCAGCCATTCACGGCCACGCATTGAAGGGAGACGCGGCTACGGCCGCTGGTGGTTTGATGAGGGCGGCCGAGGAGCACGGGTGGACAGCGGCCGAGTGGAGTGGCGGAAGAAGGTCGCGCAACGGCGGAGTACGAGCGGTGGCTCGCGGGAAGAAGACGACCATGGGGACTGAGCGCCGTAGCGGCGCTGGCTGCATACAAGGGCGGGGATACGGCTGCGCACGGCGGCCTGAAGTGCTTGCGACAGAGAGCCGCGGTGGTGGTGGTTACTGGCGGTGGTGAACAGCCGTGGGGAGGGTTAACGGCGTAGGGAGAGGAACAGGGAGCTACAGCCGCGATGGTGGCTCCATGGCCGGCGGCCATGCTCGGTGGCTCGTCCAGAAAAGGGGCGTGCAGGTACGGTGGTTCCCTCCCTTTCTCTGTTGTTTATTTTTACTTCCCTTTCTCATCTATTTCTTCTATTGGCTTGATGCTTTTTCCACTGTCAATGGATTTTTTTGTTTACTGCCACAACTTTGATTTTTCAGCTTAGTTTTTCACATAATATGGAAGAGGAACAGTAGAAAGGGGGCTTCACCAGGAGGCCACGATGGCTGGGAGGTGGAAGGCCATGATGGCCGCAGCTCAAAATGGGGGAATGATTCTGATATTATTTTTTGCTTTCTATGTTCATTCATTTTTTATGTTGAAACTGCGTATATTGGGACTGTATTATGGGCTCTGTTTTTTGAATTTGAACTGGTTAAACTGAAGACTGTTATTCTGAATTGATAGTGGTTTAGAAGAATGTTTTTATCACTACACACACAAAGCACATTCAGACTGCACATAGACAATATAGGTATTGAAGCATAATTTAAAACACAACAAATAGAAAATGATACCAATCTGTGGCTTCGTTATTTGCTTTGCTTTGCCATTCCTGTCCCTTTGCAGTTGCAACCCCCTTCTCCCTTCTTCACACTCAAATTGAGATTTCAAATTTGCTTTTGCAATTCTCTCCCTGTTTTCACTCAAAATTCCCGTGGAGAATAAAGATGATTCTCACAGGAAGCGATTTTTGCGTGTGAAATTCTCTCTTTCTTCTTGCCCCCCTTTTATAGGCAGAGCCCCCAATTAAAAAAAAATGCAAGTTGCACTGCAAGTTTAGCTTTTGCCCATGCTTCCTCTGCCATCACCGCCCAAGACAGGGCAAGTTGCACAACTTGCAACTTGCTCTATTTCAGCATTTCTTCAATTTTCTTTTTTCTTTTTTTTTTTTATTTAAGTAATGAAAATGGGCTGTTAGCCTAGAAGGTTTTTTTTTTAAACTTCACAATCAATGGCCCAAAATGGCCCAACAAAAAATCGGATGCAATTCCTCTTCTTTTTTGAAAGTGAAGTAGCTTATCGACCCAAAACATTTTTTTTAGATTTACAAAAAATGGGCCATAACCGGCCCAATTGCAATTTTTTACCGAAAACTTAACTCCCCCTTTTTTTGTCAAAATGTTTAATCAATCCATTAATTAATTAACAATCAATAATTAATTAACAAACAAACCAATTAATCCATTTTAGTTTTTTTAAATAATTAATTTTTTGGATTTTTAACGTGAGAACGAAAAGCTTAAAACATGAATGAAAATAAGATAAAATTGCCGGACAAAATTGGGTGCTGACAGCCCCACCCCCGCCTCGACTTTGACGAGGAAAACCCGCTTTGACCGGGTTTAGGGAAAACCCGCCCCCGAACCTGCCCCGCCTTAACGGGGACGGGACGAGTTTTGGTGTGCAAGAACTCGTCCCCGTCCCCGTCCCCAATATAATAATTAAATAATTTTAATTATGCTAATAGTTAAATAATAAAGGTAAACTTATATATTTTCCTTAAAATATAATATAGTTCTTAAGTTACTTATCTTTTAGGATTCTCAATGCCTATTTTTACATATTATTTAAATTAGAACATATTAAATATATATGACTTATTTAAAAACATGTATTTAAGTTATTAAAAATAAATAAAGAAAATAAAAAATATAGAAGGTGAGATCCTCGCGAGGTTCCTCGAACAACCCGAACCTGAACCCGCCCCAACTTTTACGGGGGCGGGGAAAGCAAAACCCACCCCGTTTCCATGCCTAGGTGGAAGGGTAATATGGGTAAATTCAACCTACTGACTTATGATGTGCATGTGACAACTTGTGCTAGATTTTTAGTGATTAAGAGTATGACCTTTGTATATGTAGAGGATGAGGAAGGTGGTATGGGTGATGTGGAAGGAGATAATAGGGATGAGGCTGTAAATGAGGGTGACATTAGCTAGGGTGTTGAGTGTAACATCCTAAAATTTTATTAAGTAAAATATTAATTAAATTAAATAAATAAGTAGAGGAAATAATTAATTAAATAGATGAATAAATAATAGGATCAATATTATTATTAGTTTTATCCATAATGTTAGCTTAAATTTAAAAAAGGAGAAGGGGGTTGAGAGTGGGCCCAAGCCCAATTAGGCATTCTAGTAAGGAGGGGTTATCAGTCACCCTAATCCTTATTCGTATTATCGTCAGAGAGCGAAACGCTAAGGAGGGGAGAAAACGAGTCTCAAGAGAGGATTGTTGCAGAGTGAGCATCAAGAACCAAGAAAGGGACTTCCTTGCTGTAATCGATCTTCGCTTAAGGTACGGTGGGGGAGAGGGTGCTTCTTGTATACGCATGTAGGGGTGCTTGGGTAGTAATCTAAGAGTATGAATTTGTATTAATATATGTTAATATGGAGAATGAATGATGAAAACTGTGATGTATGATTGATTGAATGATTCTTGATGAATCTTGGGTGAATTGAATGAGAATAATGAGAATAGTGAAAAGGGGTTAATTAAGGGTTTGATGATTTGGGGTTTTGATGGGAAAACCATGTAAAACTGTTAAAGATTGATGATTTTGATGAGTTTTAATGATTATGAATGGTGTTTGATCGAAAAGGATTGAATAGAGGTTGAATAGATTGATGTAGAAGTGTTAGAAATCGTGAAATCTGCGATCTGCGTCGCGGGTAATCGATTACCAGGAGTGCTGGTAATCGATTACCACGGGTAATCGATTACCAGTGTGTTCCGGGTAACCCAGAAGTGTTGTTTGTTTGCTGGTAATCGATTACAGGATTGTGGTAATCGATTACCAGAGAATTTGTTTGCAGGTAGTCGATTACAGGGATGCTGTAATCGATTACCAGTGTGTTTGCTTGCAGGTAATCGATTACTAGAGGTTGGTAATCGATTACCAGAGTGGATTTTGAGATCCTGAGTGCTTAATGATGATTGATGGTGTGTGATAATGCTTTATAAAGTTTGGTGTGCATAATATGCAATGAGATTGATGATGATATTGAATATTGATGGTGTTTTGGTGTGCATAATATGCAATGAGATTGATGATGATATTGAATATTGATGGTGTTTTGGTGTGCATCATATGCAATGAGATTGATGATGATATTGAATATTGATGGTGTTTTGGTGTGCATCATATGCTATGAGATTGATGATGATAATAAATATTGATGATGTTTTGGTGTGCAAAATATGCAATGTAATCATTGATGATGATGTAATGATGATAAGTGTATATCACTTTATGATAATGGTGTTTAATGATGAGCATGATAATGCATGATGATGATGATGATAATGATGATGGTGTGTACCACCTTTTGATGATGATGTTACCTAAGTTGTGCGGGCCCATAGAGGGGGTATAACCTATCGGATTGTGTGTGGTGACACCGATAGACTATCTTGGTACTAACTAGAGTGATTGACGAGGTGCACCCATTGTGCGGAGTTCCAAGTCATGATCTTTGGGTAGGTGAGGTGATGAGTTTTGGTGCATGTGATGATGAGTTATACTTAATGATGAATTGAGTTATAATATGATGATGATGAGTTTTGGTGCATACATGATGAATGTATATATGAGATATATTTGATGATGAAACTGAGGAAATAATGATGTTGTGAGTATTAATGATGATTGAGCATTATGTGTGAAAATAGAGTATGTGATTCCTTTGGTGAATAATGGTATGAGAATTATGTGATGATATAAATGAATGGTTATATGTTGATTTATAGATGATTATTATCCGGTGAATTATGTGATGTTTGGGGTATGTGGTGTGGTGAATGATGATGTTATTTATATGTGGGTGAGGATAGGGTAGCCTCCTATGTGTATGTATGAGTGGTATTCTTTTCCTCACCGTTATACTGTGGATATTTTTACAGGTATTGATGATGACACGACTGGTGTCGGGTTTTGATTAAAGGGAGTGTGCTCTGATATATGTGACATCAGGGCATAATTTTGGGGGTTCTTTCTTTATGTTTCTAGTTAGGAGGTTTTTGTGTGAACTGCTTTGGATGCCTTACACGACAAGTAGGATGTTAGTTACTTTTATATTTTTGGAGATTCCGCTGCTTGAGTTTTTGAGTACCTTTGAGTTATATTTTATTTTAATTAAGTTGTTTTCGAACTAATGAGGTTTTAATAAGAAAAGTTATGTGAACCTTTTACCCATTGTGGGATGTTACTTTTTTAACACTTCAATTTATTAAACGTATAAGAGTTGGGGTAGAAGGGTGTCACATTGAGGATGATGAGGGTGGTGACAGTGATAACAATGTGAATGGATTCACTTTTCTGATAACAAGTGCAGTCTTTGATTGAGGTGAGGTCTATCTGACTCAAATGTGTAAGAATTGAGTTTTATGGTTATTAAGAATTGAAAGAATAGGCAGGGACCTAAAAAGTCAGACTTTATGTCTTAGGTAATAAAATAGAGTTGAAGAAGAAGATTGTCACGTCAGCAAACATGGTAACGACCACATCAACAAGCTATTAAGCTAATATGACGGTAGAGACTATTTTTAAAATGAATGATTTTGTGAGGACGAAAAGCTACAATTTTTTAGGGAGATTAACATAAAAATGAGTGTATTTTAGAGGAACTAAAAACATATTTAACTCATTTAATTAAATTCACAATCGCCTAAACAAGTAAACAACCTTATTTTAAAATAATGGGAAAAATATTTTTTTTCGTCTCTATAGTTTTGGTCAACTTTGGTCAAAGTCCTTGAAGTTTAAAATTTGTGTTTGTACTTTTAAAACCCCTTGACCGTGATCCCTGCTTTTAGTATCTCCCATTAACTTGATGACGTGGCTAACAAAGAGTCCAACTCAGCCTAATTTGTGGATCCTAGCGCCGTTGACTCATTTAATTAGCCAATTTTTTAACTAATAAAATAACTATTGTTTAATTAACCCTAATCCCTAATTAACCCAATTTACACGGGGTTCTCCCTGGCAATAGCTTCCCTTCCTACGACACAGAAGAGTGAATCACACCGGCACCAGAAGCCAGTCAGCCCAAGTAGCCAAAGCATAAGCTCTTTACGCCAAACAATGGAAGATATCGAATGAAGGAGATTATGAAGATGGGTGTGAGAATGAAGGTGGAAGAAGTTATTCGGTGGATTAATTATGGCTAAAATATGTTTCTGGTCCCCCAAAATATCCCGATTTTCCCATTTGGTCCCCCAAATTTTTTTTTCCCAAGTGGTCCCCCAAAAATTATAATACATTCCCATTTGGTTCGTTTGTTAATGCACCGTTTATTATATCCGTTAAATGCTTGCGTGGCAACTTAGGTGGACAAAATAAGCATACATGGCATGCATATGTGTCTTCTTATGTGTCCTACATGACAAAATAAGCTTATAGGTGGTTAATCAACGCCTTTTTGTGAGTCACATTGATGAACTCTATAATTGTTTTTTGGGTTAAATATGTTTTTGGTCCCATAAAATTTTCTGGAATTTGGTTTTAGTCCCTGTAATTTAAAACCACTGGTTTTGGTCCCTCAAAAATTGAAAAGACACCAATTTAGTCCTTATCAATAAAAAATTGTAGCTAATCCATAGCAAAATCTATAGCAAAACTAAGCAATAAGGACTAAATTGGTGTATTTTCAATTTTTGAGGGACCAAAACCAGTGGTTTTAAATTACAGGGACTAAAACCAAATTCCAGAAAATTTTGAGGGACAAAAAACATAACCCTTGTTTTTTTTCATGAAAGGTGGTGATATAAGTCATGTAGGACACATAAGATGACACATATGCATGCCATGTATGCTTATTTTGTCCACTTAAGTTGCTATGCAAACATTTAACGAAGATAATAAACGGTTGCACTAACAGAGGGACCAAATGGGAATGTATTATAAATTTTGGGGGACTACTTGGGAAATTTTTTTTTGAGGGACCAAATGGGAAAATCGGGATATTTTAGGGGACCAAAAACATAATTTAACCCATTATTAAACAATAGTTATTTTATTAGTTAAGTAAAAAATGGGTTAATTAAATGAGTCAACAGCTTTGGGACCCACACGTTAGGCTGAGGCGGACTCTCTATTCACCACATCATCAAGTTAATAGAGGATACTAACGACAGTGATCACAGTTAGGGGATTTTGAAACTACAGGGACAATAAAACACAAGTTTTAAACTTCAGGGACGAAAAACATATTTTTTCCTAAAATAATTAGGGTTAAATATGTTTTTAGTCCCCTAAAATATAACGATTATTTGGTTTTGGTCTCTCATTTATTTTTTTCATTGATTTTGGTCATCCATTTTTTAAAATCACATGATTATAGTCCTCGTTGTTATTTATATTACACTAAGTGATGGCATAATAATATTTTTTGTAGATTTTCTATAGATTTTGTTTCAAATTTTCTTGCAAATTTCAAAATTCAAAGGAAATTTTATTCATATTCTAAAATTTGCTGGAAATTTACTATAGATTTTTTTACAACAAAATAAAGAAATTTTATAGCAATATTTTTATATAAAAAATTTGGAAATTCACTACACATAAATTTTCTAAAAAGAAAATAATAAGAAATTTCCACCAAATTTTTATTTAGGAAAAGTCGTAGTAGAGTTACGAAAGTGACTTAATAGAGTGTAATTAGTAAAAAGGACTAAAAAATGTAATTTTAAAAAATGGATGTCCAAAACCAATAAATATAGATAAGGGATGAAAACCAAATTTCATCCTTTACCAAAACAATATTTAACCTTAATAATTATTTAGGTCTACTATATTATAAAATAATTTTTTTAAAAAATAATTTAGAAAAAGAGAGAACTCAGCTAAGCCTAAGCATGAGCTTTTCGTCTTCCATTTCTCAGTGGTCTCACTCGGCCACTCTGCTTCCCACTCCCTCCTCGCCACCAATTCCCCAATGCTATCTCTCCACCTTCTCCCCGGCGTCACCAATGCCAAACCTCCGTTTTTCCCGTCAACCCTTCTCCACACCTCATTCCTACCCACATTGCCCCCTTCCAAAACCCTAACCCCAACCCTAAACCCCAAGCCAAAACCCTACCCATCAACAACCACAACCGCGCTCCTTCAATGGAACCGCAAGCCTCAACTCGCGGGCGAGACCCCACGCGTGGTGGTAGTAACCTCAGGCAAAGGCGGCGTAGGCAAGACAACAACAACAGCCAACATGGGCCTCTCCCTGGCCCGTCTGGGCTTCTCAGTCGTCGCCATCGACGCCGACGTGGGCCTCCGCAACCTGGACCTCCTCTTGGGCCTCGAGAATCGCGTCAACTACACCGTAATTGAAGTCCTCAACGGCGATTGCCGACTCGACCAAGCCCTAGTAAGAGACAAACGCTGGTCCAATTTCGAATTACTCTGCATCTCAAAACCCCGTTCCAAACTCCCCATAGGCTTCGGCGGCAAAGCCCTAACCTGGCTCGTCGAAGCCCTAAAATCTCGGCCCGAGGGCTGCCCGGACTTTGTCCTCATTGACTGCCCGGCCGGAATTGATGCGGGCTTTATAACCGCCATAACGCCCGCGAATGAGGCGGTTTTAATAACCACCCCTGACATTACAAGCCTGAGGGATGCTGATAGGGTAACAGGGTTGCTTGAGTGTGATGGCATTAGGGATATTAAGATGATAGTGAACCGGGTTAGGACCGATATGATAAAAGGGGAAGACATGATGTCAGTTCTTGATGTGCAAGAGATGTTAGGGTTGCCTTTGCTTGGGGTTATTCCTGAGGATACTGAAGTGATAAGGAGTACCAATAGAGGGTTCCCTCTTGTTTTGAATAAGCCTCCCACTTTGGCTGGGTTGGCTTTTGAACAAGCTGCTTGGAGGCTTGTGGAACAAGATAGTATGCAGGCTGTGATGGTGGAGGAAGAGCCCAAGCGTGGGTTTTTCTCCTTTTTTGGTGGCTAATAGTGAAATTTTATTATTTTTTTTAATTTTGGTTTTTTGAGTTAGTTTGTAATTGTTTTGTGTTGTTTGAGGTTGTGCAAATGCTCAAGTGCAAGTGATTTTTTTAGGTGCAGTTTGTTTTGGTCTGTGTACAGTTGAGGTTAGTAAGGCTTGTTTTTCTTCTTAATTCTTTTCATTCCTGATCTCTTTTCTTCAATTGTCTAGTACATTTATTGTGTTAGTGTCACGATTAGTGTCAATAAAATTTCAGATTCATATTTGTTACCATGCTATTATACTATTGATGGTTCAAAACTTCAAAGTGTAGTCACAGTTGCATTGCAGCTATTGCAGATGAGGAAATTTTCCCGCCTATAATGACTGCCTTTAGTTGATAGTTTGATTGTATTTTACATTAGAAAACATTTTAAAAAAGGGAAAAGATAGCAATACAAGCTAAGGTGTCAATATTATAATTGGTGGTTGTTTGTAGATATTGTGTGATGCGGTCTGCAATTTGCAATGGTTTTGGGGTGTTTTAGGTTGTTCAAATGCTTAAGTGCAAGTGTTTTTCGGTGATTTAGTCTTGTGTACAGTTGGGGTTAGTAAAGCTTGTTTCTCTTCATTCTATTCATTCAAGATGTCTACCCTTCAATTGACTAATATATTTGTTGTGTTAGTATCGGCATAGTGTCTAACACTTCAGTTTCATATTTACTGCCATGCTATTATGCTATTGGTGGTTAAATTCAAGGTTTTTATTTGCTGTAATGGTTGCATTGTGGTAGTTCTAGTCTGGAATTGTGGCTTCATGCTGTTGTAGTGGTGTTTGCAACTGAGATGTTGTGTTTTGCAATCTGCAATTGAAACCCTTATTCAATCTATGATAAAGTTATACCTAATCTGTAAACCCCGCTGTATATTTGGAGAAGTGCTGGGAAGTTGATTCTCTGCTTTGATGAAAAGTTTTCCTTTGTTTATGAGTAAAGTTACACTACAGTACACTATAAATGACATAAAACATTAAAAGATGTTTCTGTTGCCTGAATGATGAACTTCCATTTGGGTTGGGTTAACAGGATAATTATAAATTGGGGGATAAACTTGCATTAGTGTGTAAGGTTGTGGATGTGTTTCAGCAGCAAATGCTTGTTCTAGATGAAGGAGGGACTGTATGCTGTTTGCTTCTTAAGTCTCATGTTTTAATTCCATTCAGAATTTTGTTATTTCACTAGTGGATTTTTGGGAATAATGTTTGTAACATTTAGCTGACATCAGATCAGCCCATGTGAATTGCAGCCCTCAAGGATCGCTTTTGTTGCAAATCAGCCCATGTGCACTTCATTTGATTTTTGAACGTTCTTCAGTAAATGAGTTAAAGAGTATGTTAAAAAATGAGCAGGGTTGTCGACAAACAAGTCATGTGACATGGCTCAGGATCCAATGTAGTTTGGTGTAAAACAAGATAGATTATATACACATGTAATCTGTAATTTTTTAGTAGACAACAAATTACATCCTCAATGTATTCCACCAACTTCAAGTTAGTCTTTAACGTTACAGTAATTTATTCAATGTATTCCACCAACTTCAAGTTTGTTTTTAACGTTACAGTAATTCATTAATAATCCCATAAGATATATAAAAACCCATCAAATTAGTTCCTGCCCAGGGATTAAATTGTTTGATTAATATAAAGTACAGGGATTAATTTGGTGATTTGGTGATTTTTTACATAGCTTAGGGATTATTAATTAGTTGTTGTAACAATAGGAATGAAGTTGAAATGGGTGGAATATGTTGGGATGAAATTGGTGGAACATGTTGGGATGAAATTGGTAGTTTATTCGTAATTTTTTATAAGAAAATGTTGCACAATGCACCCATAGAATTAAAAGTCCCATCCTCATAAAATTCCACTTCAAATCCCTAACTTATTTTTACTCTATTAGAAATTAGAACATCTGTTTACAACATGCTTTCCAAAACCGAAGAAAATATGAACTATAGGATTGAATACGTGTAGGAATAACATTACATAAATAATGGTTAAAAATTACTTACAATGAAATTTGGATCAAATTACCAAGGAACATGTATTGTGAACAAAGCAGCTAGTGATTACTTCCAACCTTGTTTTCCTACCATATTATTAATTGTTGGGCTACATTTTAGCAAATATATATGTATTGTGCCTTTGTGGGTTATGATGATTCTTTATTAGTGTCCACGGCTGTGTTTCTATCAGTATATTCTTAACAAAATATATCCACTGCTGTATCCCTATGATGTAATGGTGTTACATAGTTTACTACTGTAAAAATGTGTTATTTTGTTGCATGAGGGTGCTGCTGCTACTTTTATGATAACTGTTCATTCTATTGTACTGTTCATAAATTCCTTGATCTTTTCATCCTCTTATTATGATATGATTTTGCGGAAACTGGAATCAAGGTTTTAAAAGGCCTTCTATGGCAGCAGAAAAATGTAAAATAATTGCTAAACCACTAATGAAATATTTCTGGAAGATGTCAAAGCCTGGTTTGGTAAATGATGTGAACGATAGGATCTCTGTTCTATACTTTCATTCTTAAATTGATGGTGATATACCTAGAAGGCTGGAGCATCCTATCCGCATCTTTACTAGTAGCAACTTGTTTAACACTCTTGTCTCATGCTACTAAAGTGTGTTCATCTAATATTCAATTGTTACTGGCTAGTTAGTAAGGTGATATCTTGTCAAATCTAACTTGCCAAAACCAGGATGACGACGTGTTTAACCTTCCACAGCGATTGCTCGATGTTTAAGGTTATAGTGGAAATGGGTTGGTGGGTTCATGAGAAAATAAATAGGAAGGTTGCAACCTGCAAGTTTTGGAAAGTTGAATTGTGAGCAACCGTGCCTTGTGGGAATGGCTTTAAAACTAGTTAGTCTTATTTCTAATACTTTCTGGATGACATCTGCAGTTGGCTTTTGGGGAAGATTATTTCTGTAACTTGGTAGTTGGTACCAAGCCTTGGATGAGAGTAGCTTGGAACTCTGCCAGTGTGTACCCACTTATGGTAAGTTTGGATTGTCGTTAGAATATCTTCAGATCCATGTTCATTAGGAAGCAACTCTTTGTTGTTTTCCAAAAATCCATCTTAGAAAGTCGTGAAACTTCCTTCAAGACGACAACACGAATACACACCAGTATGTTTGGTTTATACTGGATTCTTGTCAATGCTACTTAACAGCGTTGATTCGAATCCACGTTTAAAACGTGATTTTGATGGAAACCGAACAAAGTTACAGTTATAGAGTTAGTATAACCAAGCATTTTATACTATCTTTTTACCATTTGTGCAAAATTATGAGGTGAAGAGACCAATTCAATTTGAATGAAGAAGAGCTTAAAATTAACTAAGATGCATTTGGCAAAAGTATTAGGGTATGTTTGTGAGTTGAAAAATGAAGGGAAATGGAGGGGAATGAAAGGTTTGTAGGAAATCTTTTCCTCTCTTGTGTTTGTGGATTTAACTCTCTCATTTTTTTACCTTATAAAGCTTTTTCACTCCTTCCTTTCCCTTTCTTCTCTTCCTAACTTTTTCCTTTCTTTTCTCTCCAAACTCCCAAACACACCCTTAGAGTAGTACGTGATTGTAAATGAGTTCTACTTTTACTGTTTAGTGTACTTTTAAAATAGAACATAACTGGAAATTAAGTTAAAAATATAAAACATTTCGATTATACTAAAATATGTAAAAATAAGAAAAATAAAACAAAATATAACTGCTCTGTCCTGTTTGATAAACATACTAAACAATACATGTAATACATTTTGACAATGTAGGTTTTATCACTTGCACAATGTTAGTATGAATATATGTGGTATTCCACAATTATCTATATCCATTCATGTATTCTTATCACTAATTTGATTGATTGTAGCTATTCATTCATAACTCTTTACAAGTTATCCACGCCAGCACGCAAATTAAGAAACTCTCCTCACCTCTGCTAGTAGTGTTTGGAGAATACAGGACGGCTATTCATGTGTCTTGGGTTGTGCATCTTATGCAATATATATATATATATATATATAGTGGTGGCTAGGGTTTAACTGTTATTCATTAACCCTATCACTTATGAGTTTGACCCATTACGTTACTATGATTCTAATCTAATTAGAATCTCTAACATTCTTAGTGAGCTTGTTGTATGCGCGTGACCCAATAGATTCTCTTAATATCTGGTTATGATATTAAAATAAAATCTTTTATATTTAATATCTTAAATAGTGAGTGGTATCTAGCAATACATCACTAATGCCCAAAATATTGAGAATGTCAACAATTTGACGTATCCTATTTTGTGATAATATTCTATATGAATTGTTCTTTTGTCCAAATATCTAATTGAACACAAGGGCATAAAATGTGTCATCCTTGTATAGTTCAATTTATGTTTTCTTGATGCCCAAACAGACTATACAAAAAATAAATATCTTATGTTTACCCTTCTGAGCATGACTATGCATTTTGTACTTTAACTCTATCAAGGGGCCCATAAATATAACTCATGTTACATAGGAGGGACAAATCTCATCTATATCACTCACATTCCACCACATAATTTATTATGTCTATAAAATCAACTTTATAATCACCCTGTTACAGGTGACGTTTTGATGATATTAAAATATATAATTCCTCATGTAGGAATCGTAGTGATTTTAGGTCAAAGGACTTCATATAACACTATCAATTAAAGAATCGTTCATGTCACTTATGTAACAAACCATGCAACGTTCTTATAGCGGGTCAGTCCAGTACATCATTATTCTTATGTATTTATGTGAGTATTTGATATTTGATATCCATGACTTGTGACATGTGATTATCAATAAACTCACACACTATTCTTAATACATCAAATTGTCCTGAGATGATGATTGACTAGAGACTATTTTAAGAATAGTTCTTCATAAGATCTCACGATCAAGTCGTCTACTTGATGTCTTATGAAATTTAATCTTACTATTCTAAGGACATTTATTACATTCTATTGAAAGAAATAATAAAACTGAATTGCCTTTATAAGATAAATAATATGATACAAATGATAAATGTTAAAAACATGAGTCTTTAGTGCATACACGAACACTTATACTTTTTTACTTTTCCCACCCTCCCCTTAACTCTCTTTTCCAAAATACCACTTCCAACCCACCCTACTCGCACTCTCCTCACCTCTCCCTCCCCACCCCGTAACCACCCCACCCCTTCCCCCTAATCACCCCCGACCCTTTCTGCGTTCTCTCTCTTCCCCTTTAAACCACCCCCACTCCTTTTTTTGTTACTAAAAAATTTAGGGTGGGGGGATGGTATCCCAACTCAAGACACGGAAACCTCTAGACTCAAAGAACACTTACAAAGACACTTACTTACATTTATCACCCTCACTCCTTTAGAAGTAGATGGAAATATTTAAAGAAAAAGGGATGAAAAAAAGTAAAAATGAGGGGTGGAAAAAGCAATTTCCAATCGAAGGTTTGTGATAAGGCTTATGGGCTTTAGGGTGGTGGTTTACGATCAATGATATGGTTTGGATGTTTGACTTATGGGAATTGCTTTTAGCACCCATTTTGCTATTCGCACCATCACCCTACCTTCACCACCACCCACCCCATGACCCTCCCCCTTCCCTTACCTATTTGGGAAATTCCGTCTCTAGATCTGTCACTAAGCATAAAAATATTTTTAAAAAAATTTACACTTTCGAAAGTAAATTTCCAAAATCTTTGAGAGGTCTATGAAAATATACTTTTAAAAATGGACAAGAATATTTTTGAAAACATAAAATGAAGGGGATGCGAATAGTAAAAAGGGTGCTAATAGCAACTCCCTTTTGATTTATTAGGGGTTGCATATGTTTGTTGGAGTAGTATTTGTATTGAGGTGTTGTGTTAATTGGGCTAGAATTGGAGTATTTGTATTGAGGTGTTGTGTTAATTGGGCTATTCTAGCCTAGCTTGGGGGAATTTATGATAATTGATAACTTTAGATCGTTATTTTTTTATGTGCATGTTAGCTCTTGGTTGATGGCGGAGAGATGGAATCTAATATGTAGGTGAGTCATGATGCATGCAATGGTGGAGTTGATCTGAGGATGCTGATGATCATTATGTTTTGTGAGGGTTTCAATAACTCATTGTCATTTTAATCTAGTTAGAAAATATGTTGATGACGCATAAGTCATCGCAATGGTTATGTAACATTTTATTTGTCAAATCATCTCTTAACATAATTCATTTAACATATAGTAGATTACTATATTTGACAGTTTAAAAAAAAAAAAACTATATTTGACACTTCTGAGTAAAGAGGGACCAGCGTCCAGCACTAAAAAGCGAAGTTAAAGACAAATCAAAACTAAAAATTTTAAAATATCATATTTATAGTTATAGAGATTAAAAAGATATTTAAGTGATACACAAATATTTAGATCCATATAAAAAAATTCATTTTATGACTTATTGTTTATATAAGTTTAACTAAAGACTTATGTTAAGACTAGACAAATTATAAACGAGTAAACTAGTAAATCGGTCCCTCACTTTTTTAGGGTCATGCAATTTCTTAGTCTTTAAGAAATAGAAAATCCCAATATAATATCTGAATTCTTGTTTTTTTCTATTATTATAGTCCAACTGTGTGTTTCCCATTGATGTTTTTATGACGTGTCACGTTTTGTGATACTCTATTACATTGTTTGTTACTAAAGTGTCCATTGTGGCATAAAATGATGTGGTTTTGTCAAATTTGTAGCTTGAAATGCTTTAACTCCAATAATCGTATGGTTCCCTATTCTCCCATTTTCTCTCTTCTCCCCCTTCTTCATTGTAAGGTCTCAACCCTAATGACGTTAATTTTGTGCCCCAATGACAAATAGTGTAACATAGTTTCGTGATACATCACAAAAAAAATTAACAGGAAATACGTACATAGTTGGACTATAGTGATAGAAAAAGCAGGAAGTCAGGGACTATATTGAAGATTTCTATTTCTTAATGACTAAATTGCATGACCCTAAAAAAGTCAGGGACCGATTTACTAGTTTCAATTATAAATAATAAGAGGAAATTCTTCTACAGTAGTCGTGTGATTTCATCTAACTATCTACTCATATCACTACAATTTGAATTTATTAGCATAAATTAATTAAAAAACAATTAATTTACCCTTATATTATAAATTTCAGTCCTCATTCAGCATCTATTTTTAAAAACTACGTATCATTTTTTATATTCTCTTACTACATTTCTTTAATTAAAAATGTCTTTTACATAGTCTCCTTAGAAATATTTTTAAATTTTTAATTTCGTAAAATCTCTCTTCCTATAGTGAAAACCATTATTTTAAAATTAAAATATATATGATTCTAATCTTTAATCTATTCTAATTCTTATTTTTAATTTAAGTTTAGATTTTAATCATTATCATTAATAAATATATAGATAATTATAAAGATAAATAGTCGAATTTAAGATTTTCATATGATAATTGCTCAGTGTCTCAAATCAATATTTTAAAACTGAACTAGTAATTAAACCGGTGAAGACACCGATTCACAATTTATTGGTTCAATCGTGGTTGAATTGTAATCAAATCAGTAGTAATTAAATATATTTTGTAGTATCATATAATATTTTTAAGTAATAAAATAACATGAAATCATAAGAAATCAAAATATATAAAATTATAAATTGATATAAAGGACCTTATTATATGTATTATAAGTTAAAAATTAATAAAATTAACTAAATTGTAAATATTAATGTCTAGTCCTCAAAATTTTATATTTTTCTATCTAAAAAATATTTAAAATTAAATAAAAAATAAAAAATTTTAAACAGCCGGTTCAACTAAGTTTTCTGGCACTGATTTTTATTGTTTTTTCACTGATTTTTGACCGGTTCTTAAACTAGTCGATTTTTTTGGTGATATGGACCGCCACCGATTCTCGATTGAACCGACTGATCTAGTCCAATTATGATAACTATATTCATAATTTAAACAATATAAAAGGATATTACGATTTTAAAATTATATGAGTATAATTGAAATGATTAATTTTTATGAATAAATAATTCAAATTCAAAGTAAATATCCTTTACCATCGAGCACGTGGATTCTACCGGCTTAAGCAATGATATATATCAAGTTCGAATCATGTGTATAGAGCTTTGTTAAATACTCGGAGAGAGAGATTTGTCACCCATAGAGGTTCTACGTAGCTTGAGTAGGATTGCCTCCCATGGAGGATACATGTGGTCTTGCACCAAAAAATTCTTAAATATATATATTAAAATTAAATCCTTAATTCAAACTAATTATATTATAATTAATAATTAATATCTGCATATCAAATTTAAATTTATTTCAAATTTAACACACACACACATATGCTTTATAAGCTAAGTTTAGGGTGCACAAATTTAAAAACAGTTTACACCGTACATAATTATATTTTATCCGTTAAATATGAGTTTAAAACAATAGATAATATGGACCCAAGAAAGATCTAATGATAAAGCATAGTTGTGTGTGGTAGAATAACTTTTAAATCAGTGCATTCTAGAAAAAGTCATACTTTATAATTATATTTAATATATTTATTTATTATAGAAAATAGATAAATGTTTAAAAATATTAATTATATAAAAATAAATTTATTTTATTTATTTCATGTGATAAAATACTATAGTGATTTGTAAATGTGGGGGTTGCTATTCAACTTCACTGCCAACTACGTATCTCACGTTTAATTGGTGTACGTGACTATCATATTAGCTAAAATAGTAGCATCACAATCCTTTGCGAGAGAAATGCTTTTTGTACAATTTCAACAAACATATTATTTCATATATAAATATATGTAGCAGAATATATAAGATATTCAAAATACAGAAAATAGTTGTAATCAATTGATAAAAGTTATATAAATACGAAATAATAATGTGTATTCTAGTGCTGTGGGTAAATGTGCTCTCTTCCTGCTTATATGACAAACATTACATTATCTTTATCATCATCCATTCATTCCCAATATATATAGCAATTATCTCTTTCAGCATAAAAACTCTCATTTTCATTCATATATCAGAGACAGACGTTATGTCTATATATCTAATCCGTTGAAAAATTATTATCTCTAACAATTATAAAGAATATAAGAGAGCCAGCCAATATTTTTTGATATAATGTACAAGGCCATTATCCAATCCATCATCACTTACATGAGGACCAATAACATTTTTCTGTTATCCAGCACCTACCAGCTACAAATCGGAAGAAGATCTCTACAGTTCAATGAGTATCATTAAATATGGCTACCTGAAATTAGCTATATACCAAAATATGGTAATTGCAGCCTAACAGACTAAGATTGGTATCTGTTGTTGTCAATCAAAGTTGAAGCTATTAAAAAGCCTCCATATATAGCTAATCATGTACACTTGTGTCCTGTGCTTTATTAATTTCTGTCAATAAATGATGAACATATTATTGTATCCTCACACTACAATACAATAAATTTGTAATTTAGCGAGCGTCTTGTAAAGATGATTATAAGCCGTCACTCGTAGCGACGGTCAAGCCATCACTAACGCGTCACTACAACATTAAATGCACTATTCTGCGCAATTAATATTTAATCGCTACACTAAAAATATTTTTATTTTTTTTTTGTGAAAATATTAAAATTAAGTATAGTGACGGCCTTGGCGACGGTATGGCCGTCGCTACATTAAAAATAAAATTTAAATTTCGTGCGCTGATGAATTTTAAACGTAGCGACGACCTCGCTACGTTAGATGCTATACGCATAAAACCTTTCCCCTCTCCCCTCTTCCTCCATTTTCACACTCCTCCTCCTCCTCCTCCTCTCTCTCTTTTCCTCCCCTACGGTCACCCCTTTGTTTCTGTCCCTCTCTCTTTTTCATTCTAAAAAACTCACCAATTAAAAACTTCCCATCCTTCAGAGGTTCGTTTTGAACCGATCAAAAATCAAAATAGTTGCCTGTAGGTGACTTTATAGCTCCTTCTATCTTCATTCCTTCTCCGGCGTTGCAACTGGTAAATTTTATAGTTTGAATTAATTTATTTGTAATTAATAGTTTATTTGTTTTATTAGTTTATTAATGTGATATAGGTATTAGGTTATCAGTTTTAAACCATTGCTTTAGTAGGTATGTTGTTTATTAGTTTTACTAGTATATTAGTAATTAGTAATTATTAGTTTTATTAGTTTATTAGTTTTATAGTAATTAGTAAATAGTAATTAGTAAATAAAATAGTATTTATAAAGAGTAATTAATTAATTTAATTTAGTAATTTGTAAATAGTAATTATTTAATTTATATAATAAGTAATTAGTAATTTTAATTTATATAATTATTTAATTATATAATGCCTATAGTTTATAGGAAAAATTAATGCCTAGGATGCATGGTAGAGGTGGAGAGAAGATCCCACCGAGTAAAGGGAGGTCCATCCCTCTGGGCGAGCTACGAGCACATACAGTTCGCGCGATGCGGGAGAGGGTCAACCTCTCTCACTCTGATCAGATGCCGGAGCATCCATCTACTTCAGCAGCTCTGGCGGCAGCCATCCAGTCTTCTTCTTCCTCCCCTTTATCTTCTGCTCCAGAGTTCGATGGAATGAGGTTCATCCCGACACTAGGATTAGTTCAGATGCCTCAAGTGGTTGAGGACTGATGAGCACATTTTTATTCACACTTAGCACCTTTAATCTTAGCTTTCTTGGACTCAAATTGTGATTATATCTACTGTTTTAGATGGAATTTACCAAATTGGGCTTTAATTATAAATGTTGTTTAAATTCGGTTTTTTAAGCCTACTGTCCTACCTGTCTTGTTTGTTTAATATCTGGAGCTATAGGTGTCCGATTTGAGTGATTCCAGTGGCGTTGGAAAGCTAAGTTCCGGGGCTTTAATTTGATATGCTATATGGCTATATTCCACTGAGAGACGAGATGCAGTTTTCAATTTGAAGTTGACGTTCAGAAGCTGTCTGAAGCTGAGTGGGAATAGCAAGTTTCTTAAAGTAGTTGCTAAAGTAGTTTTAGTATTTTGGGCCTGAAACCTGTTAGTCTGGGCCCATTTTACCTCTTCCATAAGATTAATCTTGTGGTTTAGGGAGTAGTAGTATAATAGAGGCTGTTACAATTCTGTTAGGCACACCTTTTACGTCATTTTTCACCTTTTCATTTTTACACAGATTGAAGTTGAGAGGACCCTTGACTCTCTCCTCTTCTCTCTGTTTTTCTGCATTTTCGTTTTCTTCTTCCTCTTGCATTTTCGTTTCTGTTCTTCGTCTCATGGAAGGTTAATTTTCTTAGGATTGATTCTTGAGTGATTTCCAATCGGATTCTGAGGTTTATTTCTATTCAATTTCGTATTTCAATTTCTGCAACTGATTCAATTTCATCTTCTCCTTTAGAATTCTGGTTTTGAATCTTGAATTGTATGTGAAAGCTTGTGATGATTCAATTCTGTTCTTCACCTAGAATTCTAGTTTAGTTTGCTTAATTCTAAACAATCAACTGTTTGCTTCATTCAGGAGGTAAAGGATTAGAAATCTCATAACCAGTACGCTTAGTCTGGTCTCGCAAGTTCGCTTAGTTCTTGAGTGAGATTATTGTTGAATTGATTGACGCTTGTTCGGTTAATTCGAATCTGTTCTGGAAATTGAGATCGATGCATTTTAACTGATGAAGGATTCGATTGTGAATGAGCAAGAGAATCAATCCATTTTCTTACATCATTTTATTCCTTTTTCTTTACTTGCGAAACTCTGTTCTCGAACAACCAAAGAACCCCCTATTTTCTGTTACGTTTTTGCACTTTCCAGAAAGTCTCTGAAATTCTGCATGTTAAGAACCTTTTGAAGTATACCTGTTGAAATCCAACTTGCTGAAGTTCTTTCTGAAATCTATAATCTGAAATTGCTTTTGAATTCCTTGAGAGACGACTTTGGGTTATCTAACCCTCACTACACTTTAATTCATTTTATTTGATTGGGTACGACCTCGATCAAGGACGCTATGCCTGAGCTGGATGCTGAGGACGTTCAGGATCAGATGGATGGGGACACTGACCATGAGTCTGATGGGGGGTACCAGTTCGGTTCCAGGGTGCCAGCTCAAGTCGACCTGATGAGGTAGACGCTCAAGGTCGGGTTATTATCCGACCATTTGGCAGGGGGTGAATTTGTTTATTTTTTCCTTCTTTAGAATTAATATTAATATAGCATCTTTAATTGTTTTAACTGTTAATATTGAATATTTTATTTTGCAGTTAGGTGCCTAACAACCCACCTATAGCAGCCATTGGTCATGTGATGCGTTCTCAATTCTGGGCTCCTCACTACCTGTGGGAGGTCACCTAAAGGATGTAAGGGACAAGTGGTGGGAAGAGTTCATGGTAATTATAAACCCTAAACACTTTAAATTTTTTCCTTAAGTTATGTCAATTTGTCATAACTTACCCTATTTTTATTTTGAAAGCCGAGTTACTTGGGACCCTTCTCATAAGGCCCAAATCAAGAAGGTGTATGAGCAGAGGGTTGCTCGTCACCTTCGAGATATGATGAACAAGGCCTGAAAGGCTGGAAAGAGGCCCACGTGGTGTGGTGAGGAGGCCTGGGAGGGTATTTTGGCTTATTGGGACTTTGAGGAATTCAAGGGGAAGTCCACTCGTAACAAGAGCAACCGGGTTTCTCAACGCAGGGGGCAGTCCACACCATGGGCCGCAGGGCCCACCATGAGGTGGCGTTGGATATGGTATGTATAAACAAACGCTCTTCTGTATTATGTTTCTATTTGTTGTTAAAATAATTAATTTGTGTAATTTTTCTGTGTAGAATCGATAGCTTGGGTGGGAGGTCGAGCCCGACGAGTTCTTCGTTGCCACCCACATAAAAAGGTGGTGGTTGGGTAGATGACCGAGCGTGGTCCACCTATGTAAGTGTTTTTTTATAAGTGCTTTTTTTATATAATTTCATATAATTTCAATTGAATATATAACTAACTAATTTTACTTTTACCTTAAGAGACAAATTACAAGGACCGCCTAAGGGAGGTGGAGTCACAGATGGGGGACACCTCCATGACTGATGCTTCCCACCAAGCTGGAGATCTGGAGGGATGTTGCGGGTGGCAAGACCTGAGGCCGCTGTTATGTCACTGGGGAATTGGCTACCAACATTCGTCTAGGTGTGACCAGCCTCATTCAGGAGTCTCGGGATCATACCACCGGGAGTGACGGGTCTGGGTCAAGACATTCAACTGAGGAGGCGCTGCGCCAGGAAGTAATTGAAGCAAGGCAGGAGTCTCGCAAGGCTATAGCGAAGGCTGCACAGTTGGAGGATGAGTTAGGACGACTCCGACAACAGATGCAGCAGTTGATGGAGGCTCAGGCTGCAGCTCAGGCTCAGACTCATGCTCAGCCGCACCCACTACGATTCTGCCTTGGATGAGCATCTGTTTGATGAGGATGAGGAGCCGAGCCCACCAAAACACAAGCGTCGTTGTTGCCATTGATTTTTTTATTATGTTTTTTTATACTTTTATTATGTTATGTTTGAACAAATTATGTATGTATATATATCTATAAATATTCTTCTGTCGATGAGTTGATATAGCATTTAGTATTGTTTTTATAATTTTAAAATTAATAAATAATAAACCCTAAACCCTAAATATTAAAATAAATAAATAATAATAAATTTAATATTTTTTTAAAAATTTATCGTTAGCGACGGCCTTGGCCGTCACTAAGGCTGTCACTAGATAAAAAAATAGTAATAAGTAGCGACGACCATGATTTTAGAGACGGCTTTAGTGACGGTTTGACCGTCTCTACGTAGCAGTGACTTACTTTGTTCGTCGCTACTGTATTTATGATGAGCTTTGTACAGCGACGTCCACGTGGCCGTCGCTATGTAGCCTGTAGCGATGGCTTTTCGCTTGTAGCGTCGGCCTACGGCCGTCGCTAAAAGACATTTTTCTTGTAGTGTTATGCCGTAGTAAATGTTAAATTGGAAACTTTTGATAGTGGAATATTTTCTAGTCTTGTACAAAGAACATACCTACTATGTAAGACTATATATTATGCCTACCTAGTAAACACAACTATAATTATTAACTAGTAAAATGGTGTTGTCTTGTTGCATGAGGGTGATGCTACTGATTAATAATATGTTTTCTTTTCATTCTATTATATCTGTAAGATCCAAAAATCCTCCAAAGAGGTTTTAATAATGACAACCTCTCAAAATTAAGTTCGTAAAATTCTGATTATGAAACTAATGATTTTAATTGAGTATGTTCAAGAAGATACAGATAAAGGACTCTTCAGAAGATGTCATCAATAAGCCCTTTGGAACTTTGAAGATTCAGATCAATAATTAAACTTTGAAGCTTATCAAAATATATGATTTCAAAGAAAGCAAGAAAGCAGTTGAGAAGAAACATCAACACATTCTATTTTGAGCTTCACATCCTAAGAAGAAGTATAACAACTGTCACACAAACAAATTCATTTGACAGAAGCAGCAAGGTGCTCAAATTAAAAAAAGATGATAATTAACAGTTATTTGAAGCCTTCTATATCAATGAGATATGATAAGAAGAAAGACATAACACTTAAACAGTATATTAGAAGGAAGATTCACTCTTAGAATGTTTGCAGAAGAAGCTGTCTCCTGGAAGTTTTATTTTCTCTGTTCTGCAAGTATTCAAAATATTTTTACTTTTATTTCCTCAATTTAAAATGCCCAGAATAACCTTCTTCAAAGGTTTGAGGGATAAATTTCAGAAGGAATAAAAATCTACAGAGGAAATACTCTCCAGAAGAAACAATCAGTCAAAGGACAACTGTCTTTGACTGTGCCAGCCTGCACCTGCATTGATTCAGTCTGCTCCTTGAAAGGGACACCTCCTTTCTCACAGCTGGAGATGCACAAGCTGTTTCCAACGGCTAGAACCTGTATTTTGCATATAAAAGGAACTCAATCCCTCAAGGAGAAAATACAGAAGTCCAGAAGAAGGCATCTGACTGCATAATTACCACCTCTACTTGTGACACCCTTCTACCCCAAACTCTTATATAATTAATAAATTGAAATACACATTAAATAATTCAAGATTTAGAAAGATAATGTCCCACAACGGGTAAAAAGGTTCACATTTCTCATCGTATAAAACGTCATTTATTTCAAAAGTAAACTCTTTTAAAATAGAAATAACAGTCAAATGTTTCAAAATATTTTAAGCAGCAGAATCAACCTCAAAATAACCTACTGGCCATGTAAGGCACTTAAACAGTTTACAAAATCCTTTCCTAAAATAGAAAACATCAAATAAAAACCCCCAATAGTATGCCCTGATGTCACATATATCAGAGCGACTCTCCCTTCAATCAATACTCGACACCAGTCGTGTCATCATCAATACCTGTAAAAATATTCACAGTATAACGGTGAGGAAAAGAATACTAATCATACATACACATAGGAGGCTACCCCTATCCTCACCCACATATAAATAGCATCATCATTCACCACACCACATACCCCAAACATCACATAATTCATTAGATAATAATCATCTATAAATCAGCATATAACCATTCATTTATATCATCACATAATTCTCATACCATCATTCACCAAAGGAATCACATACTCTATTTTCACACATAATGCTCAATCATCATTAATACTCACAACATCATTATTTACCCAGTTTCGTCATCAAATATATCTCATATATACATCCATCATGTGTGCACCAAAACTCATCAATATCATTATATAACTCAATTTCATCATTTAGTATAACGCATCATCATATGCACCAAAACTCATCACCTCACCTACCCAAAGATCATGACTTGGAACTCCGCACAATGGGTGCACCTCGTCAATCCACTCTAGTCAGTACCATGATAGTCTACCGGTGTCACCACACACCATCCGATAGGTTGTACCCCCTCTATGGGCCCGCACAACGACATTCGACCCTAGGTTGCACCCCCTCTATGGGCCCGTGCATCGAACGCCCCATCATGGTCCTCTGAGTTGTACCCCCTCTATGAGCCCGCATAACTTAGGTAACATCATCATCAAAGGTGATATACACCATCATCATTATCATCATCATCATGCATTATTATGCTCATCATTAAGCATCATCATCATAAAGTGATATACACTATCATCATTAACATCATCATCAATAAGTGATATACACTATCATCATTAACATCATCATAACATTCACCATCATCATTAATCACATTGCATATTATGCACACTAAATCATCATCAACATCATTAATCATCAACACCATAATCATAATAAAGCATTATTAAACAACATCAATCATCATAAAGCACTTAGGATCTCAAAATCCACTCTGGTAATCAATTACCAACCTCTAGTAATCGATTACCTGTAAACAAGGTCTCTGGTAATCGATTACAACAACCTTGTAATCGATTACCTGCAACCAAACACTCTGGTAATCGATTACTTGCAAGCAATCTCTTTGGTAATTGATTACCACAATCCTGTAATCGATTACCAGCGAACAAACAACACTTCTGGGTTGCCCAGAACACACTGGTAATCGATTACACACCTTGGTAATCGATTACCCGCGATACAGATCGCAGTTCTCACGATTTTTATCATCTCTAAACCTCTCTTTTCAATCCCTAATCAATCATCTTTGTTAAATAATCATTCTTATGCGTTTATAACATCAAAACTCAGTAAACAACAATCTTTTCACAGATTATACAACCAATCCATCAAAATCCCAAATCCTCAAATCCCTAATTTCCCCCTTTTCATTATTCTCAATATCCTCTTTAATTTCACCCAATAAATCATCAATATTCATCCAATCAATCATAAATCAACAGTTTTAATCATTCATTCTCAGTTATAACATATACTAATACGAATTTCTAGTCTTAAATTACTACCCAAGCACCCCTACATGCATATACAAGCAGCACCCTCTTCCCCACCGTACCTTAGAGTTGACGATTAGAAAACAAATAGTAGCGCTTCACTCCCTTGGTGATCTATTCTGCTACATCTTCCCCTTGTGAAGTTGCTTCTCTCCTCCTAGGGTTTGGTTATCTCACATTTTAAAGCAAATCGGGTGAAATAGATAACCCTCCCCCCTATTTAAATATCTAGCTGAGTTGGGCCTGCTCCTACCCACCCATTACCCCTTTTAATTAAATAATATCTTTTTCTAAAACATAATAATATAATGATATTATTATTATTATTTTCTTCATAAATCTTATTCTATTTTATTTATTCATTTATGTTAGGAATTACTAGGATATTATCGAGTCCTTATCCATTTATATTCAAATTTAAATTCAAATTTTATAATTAAATATTATCCTAAGTTTGTATTGATTCTACCATTAATCCTTGTGATCTCTCGGTATTCCTATTTTAAAACCTTATCCTAATTTAAAACACTAACCATATCTCTCTCATAAGATTATCATTATTAAGCATGATATTATTTTATTAATATAACAATTACTATATTTATAACAATTAATGTTAATTGCAATCTTATGACTTATCTCTTAATAATATTATTATATTCAATATAAACATATCTGATTAAGATCCTACTAATCTGACGTCTCTCCTAATATTTATAATATTATATTATTATTATCTCATAAATACAGGTATATTAATATTTACTATTTTTATTATGTAACTTCTATTTTTACAGCTAACGTTATCGAAATATAATTATACGTATTTAAATTATATTTCTAAATTTCTAAATTTTGGGATGTTACACTACCTTCTGGAAAAATTCTCTCTCTCAAATTCTCTAATATTTAACTTTCACAAGTGAAAAAAGAGAAAGCTGGCTCATCATCTTCCTGCTGTGCTACATTAATAATTATTTTGAGCCCCCTATTTATATTTCTTCACTACATATATCTTCTGTAACTTCTCAAGAAGGCTTTATGAATGTTTGTTCCTCTTGAGAACCTGTAATACTGTTGCAGTAAGTTGCTGCATACTTGTAGTGAGCTATTTGAGTTGTAAGAAGTTGCAGAAGAAACTCTTCAAATCTTTTTTGAACCTGCACAGTCTGCAGAAGGAGCTGTATCATCTGTAAAGGTTCTAGAAGAAGTGTGTAAAAGAGCCTGAAGAGGCTGCATAAGAATACTAGTGGTAGTGTGTACCCATGGGATATGTAAAAGTAAGTATTGAGTAAGAAAATCCTACAGAAGGTAGGGACTGGACGACCTCAGGTTGGAAGAGGTGAACCAGTATAAAAATCTGCTGGTGCAATCTTCTTATCCTTTCCAGCTCATTTCAGATTTCAGATTTATTTTCATAAGCATAAAACTATTTTAGAAAATTACCTAATACCTAAGTAAGTTGCATTTATAAAGAATTCCTTCAAAGGAATCATTATTTCAGCATACACAACTTACTTTTCATTTGAGTTTCATCTTCTAATACTCAGCCAAGAATTACTTGAGCAGAAACAGTATTAGAAGTAATTGCAGAAATTTTAAATGATCACAATTCAACCCCCCTTCTTGTGATTGGAATTTCAACTTCAATATTAATGGAGTGTTAAATTTAATTGATTAACATTAATTAATCATTAAATTATTATATTATATATATATATAAATTATGAAACCAATTATTAATTAATTACACTATATTTATATGATAGATATGTTGTTAGGCTTGTGATGTAATTGGACCGTGATGAGCTCGATCCGTTACATCACTAAAAGAATTTCGTCTACAATGCGAATAGCGACCGCCCTAGCGACGACCACATGGACGTCGTTAAAATGCTCGTCGTTAATACCGTAGCGACGAGCAAAATAGCTGTCGCTACATCGTGACTGCTTTCCCGTCACTTAAAGTCGTCGCAATGTTGAAGGTCATCGCTTGCAGAAAAGATCAAAGGTCGTCGCTAGCTAGCATTTATACTATTTTTTTTTTTTAAAAAAATTATAACTAGTGACGGCCATGACCGTCGCTAATGATTATATAACTATTTTAATTGAGTTTAGGGATTTATATTTAATTTTATTTTTAATTTATAGATTTACGGTTGAATTATTATAAATTTTTATTTATTTTATAAATTTTATATCATATTTGTTAATGATGTAAAAATATAAAGAAAAAACAATAAAGACAATATAAAACACCCATTTAGAAAATAATATATATATATATAAATAGTATTTATACGAAGAGTAGAAAAATATAATACAAAAAAAAAAATCACGGCTGACGGCGACGACGCTGCTTTGGTAGTGGGTCACGATCCTCATCCTCATCCACGGGCTGGTCATCCAGGTCGTCATCGTAGTGCGGGTGCCGCTTGAGCCTGATTGAAGCTGGTAGAACCACCTGCACCGCGGGCATCCAACATTAACTGCAACTGTTGTCGGAGTCATGCGAAGTCCTCCTCCAACCATTGGTACTGGGCTTGACAGTGATCAACCCTCTCTTCAGCTCGGCTAGCCTGCAACTTTGCTTCAAAGACTTCCTGGCGCAACGCCCCGTAGGATGAATGCCGTGACTCGTCGCTCCCGCTGGTGTGGGTCCGAGACACCTGAGTGAAGCTTGTCACACCTAGACGAATGTTGGTTGACAAGTCCCTAGTGCCATAACAGCGGCCTCGAGTCCTGCCACCAGCAACATCCTTCCAGATTTGTAGCTCAGTGGACCCATCAGTGATGGAGTTGTCCCCCATCTGTGACTCCACCTCCCTCAGGCAGTCATGGTAATTTTTCTTTTGAGTAGAGATAAACATATAATTAGTAGTTATTCTATTGCAAATATATCTATTTATATAAAAAACCGGTACATTGACTTACATATGTGGACGGCACCTCGGTCGTCTACCCAACCACCACATTTTTTTGTGTGGGTGGCCACAAAAAAACTCATCGAGATCTACATCCTCCCCAAGCTGTCGTCGCTATACAGAAAAATTACACTAATTACTTATTTTAATCACAAATACAAAGAAATTATAGAAGAGTAGGTTTTTCACATACCATATCCAGCGCGACCTCAATGTGGGCCTTGCGACTCGTGGTGATGGACCGCCCCGCCTAGACGAGAAGCCCGATTGCTCTGGTTACCGAGCGAACTTCCCCTTGAACTCATCAGAGGCCCAGTAGGCCAAAAGGCCCCTCCCAGGCCTCCTCACCACACCAAGTGGGCCGGGTCCCACTCATCCGGGCCTTGTTCAGCATATCCCGAAGGTGTCGAGCAATCCTCTGCTCGTACCACCTTCTTAATCTGGGCCTTGTCCTCAAGGGCCCCAAGTAACTTTGCTCTATAAAAGAAAAAACTTTTAGGGTTAGTCATTTGAAAATATCATTAGAAGTTTAAAAAAAAAATCTTAAAATGTCATTTGAAAATGTCATACCATGAAATCCTCCCACCACTTGTCCCTCACATCCTTTGGCCACAAATAGTGAGGACCCCAGAATTGTGAGCGGATCGCATGACCAATGGCCGCAATAGGGGATTGTTAGGTACCCAACTGCAAAATAAATAAATTCAATGTTAACTACAACTTATAAAAATGCAATATATTAAAGAAATAAAAAAATTGTAGGAACTCACCCTTACCATAAGGCCGGATGATAACTCTACCCTGAGGGGTCCCGCTCGTGATCGACACTGGAGTTGGCACCCCGGTGCGGAGGCTGTTGCTACATCAGGCCTCCTCGTAAGCCTCCGCATCAATGTCGCCTGGGGGTCGCCCTCACCCTCCGAATCGGAAATATGTGGCAGGCCATCCTCTGGCTGCTGATGACCTACCTCGGGGGGAATCTCCTGATATCCTGAGGTAGGGATGAACCTCATCTGCTCCATGAAGGCTCCAGCAGATGCAACAGGTTGGGCCACCTCTGCAGGGGTGGGCACCACGTACGGTGCCGGGGTGGACGAGGAAGGCTGCTCTGGCAGTTGCTTAGGGTGAGGGAGGTTGATCCTATCCCGACGTAAGCGAGCTGCTTGTGCAGCAAGCCTTGCCCGGAGGGATGGACCTCCCTCTAAAAACATACCTATAAAGTAAATATATAACTACATAATAACCTAATGGGTAAAATATGTTTTTGGTCCCTGTAAAATTAGTGAGTTTTGCTTTTAGTTCCTATAATTTTTTTAAAAAAACGTCATCTCAAAGTTTTTTTTTTGCAATTAGTCCCTGCTCTTAATTGGCGTATGTCAGGTGCTGATGTGCCACAATTTTCTCTTTCTTATGTGTCTTTTTAGTTTGTTTTTGGTGGTCTCTTAAACTGCTAGAACCCCTTCTCCCCACTCCCCCTCCCTCTTCTCCCCTCCCCCAAATTACCCACCCCACCATTTCCTCCACCACTCTAACCGTTTCCCCCACTCCCCCTGTAACCATGAACGCACAAGGCAGGCAGATTTTATCATCTCTGCTGTTGGGAAACCAAACATGGTTAGGGGAAGCTGCATAAAGCCTGGTGCAGTCATTATTGATGTTGGAATCAACGTAGTAGAGGTAAGTAACTAGGCTTGTTTCTATTATGCTACTAGGCTCTATCTCGGTTGGTACTGTTTTTGAGGAAAAATTTTCATATTCAATGCATAAATTTCAATACCAATGTCATTTAACCAATGCATGTTTGGGTGTTTGTAACAGGATCCAAATAGCCCTCAGGGTTATAGATTGGATGGAGATATTTGTTATGAAGAAACCACAAAAGTTGCCTCTGCTGTTACACCAGTTCCTGGAGGCGTTGGTTGCAATGACCATAGCAATGCTTCTCCAAAATACACTCATCTCTGCAAAGAGGATCCACAATTTTCAATAATATGGTGAAAGGATGTATATCGTTATGAGCCATCATTTTTTGTTTAGGGGAGTCTTGGATTTTGCCCTACCTTAATGGTTTTATTCTGCATTAAAAAGTAGTAGAGGATGAGAGTTCCTTTCCTGTTCCCCCTGGTTCATTTGTCAGCAAAAAAAAGAAAAGACAATATTTCATGGGATGGTAGTATAAAACATCCCCTTCCATGTACTTGCATGATGAGATGCAGAAGTTTGTCTAGGAGATTTATGTCTAAAAAAGAAAAAAAACTGAGTGGGAGATCACACAACAATCAACTCGTTACTATTTACTATTTAGGCATACTTATAGTACTAGACTGGAAATGTTTGTGGAAGTCAGCAGGGTAGACTACGTCAGCAAATAAAGCTTACTAGAGTTGATTATAAAGTTTAATTTAATGAAAAATTTATAACTCAAATGACTGTAATTAATCTAGTTTCTTTGTATGGTTTGTAATATGTTTCTGATTTTTTCAAGTATATCCTAGTGTAGAACTTACTCATTTTATGATCTCGATCCCACGCTCTGGGTTATGCATGTGCTCAACCATTTGATGTATTTGCATTTGCTTGAAGAGTGGTATCAAATGCGAGCATGAGGTAAGAGAAACCAATCTTGACTATTCAATAAACATGAATGTTGAGTTTTTTTTATTCAAATTAATGTATAGTCATATGGTTAAGATTAGTTCTTCTCACACTTGATATGTTCCCTTTGTTTGAAATCCCAATAATATGTACAACAGAGATGATAATATCTGTCTGCCTTGTGCGTTCATGGTTCCAGGGGTGTTGTGGGAGGGAAGAAGGGGAGTGGGGGAACATGGTGGTGGGTGATTTTGGGGGAGGGAAAAAGAAGGAGAGGGAGAGGAAGGGAGAGGGAGAAGGGGGATATATTTTATGGCGGGTTAGACTGCCAGAAACACCACTAATAGACAAATAGGAGAGAGAAAATGGCCAAACACTGGACACACACCAATGTAGGGGATGAGACGAGGGGCAAAAAAAAAAAAATGGGGGGAGGACGCGGGAAGAAAAAAAGGAGAAGGACGAAAGGAAAACGCGCGAAGGGGACAGGGACCAAAAACAGAGGGGACCCGAACCGGAGAAGGAAGAAGGAAGGACGACAGAAGTACGAAGGAGAAGGACAGAAGGACGAAGAAGAAAGAAGGAAGGACGAAGAGGAAGAAAGAACGGAGAAGGAGGAACGACGAAGGACGAAGAAGGAAGAAGGAAGGACGAAGAAGGAAGAACCGAAGATGAAGAAGTAAGAAGATAGATAACGACATAATGACAAAGAATGAAGAATGAATAACTACAGTAATTACGAAGAATTATTAAGTAATACAAAGAATGGTACTAAATAACTACCTATATACTTAATACATATATAACTAAAATAACTACCTACATAATTAAATAACTAACTAAATAATTATAACTATAGTTAACAAAACATTAATTAATTAAATAATACCTGAACGGAGCAGCAGGTGGTGGTGGACTGCGGTTGTTCAAATGAACCTATGAAGGCGGGAGAGTATTTAATCGGTGAGATTTTTAAATGAAAGAGAGGGAGAGAAACAGGGATGGCCGAAGAGGAGAGAAGGAAAGGAGAGGGAGGAGGAGGAGGAGGAGGAGGAGGAAGGAGGAAGAAGAAGAGGGGAGGGAGAAAGAGTTTTGTGCGCGTAAGTTTTAAACGCAGCGTTACGGCCGTCCCTACGTTAAAAAATTGCTCCGACACACCAAATTTAAATTTTTAATTAAAACTGTAGCGACTACAACAATTATTTTTTAAATTTTTAGAAAAAAAAACAATTAGTTTTTTTAGTTGTAGCGACGACCAGACCGTCACAGAGTATTAATTGCACAACTACGCGTTAAGTTGCACATTTAATGTTTGTAGCGACGACGTGGCCGTTGCTACGGTTTCGTGTCTAATTCAACGTATTCTTGTATAGTGCATATTATCCGTTGAGAGGTTCCTTGTCTCATTAGTAGTTTATAAATCGCTATCCCATCAAACGGTTTAATGCACTGGTGAACCTACCCGTAAGATAGAGAGCACTACCTTGATCTTTACTGAGAATCGTAATCACTTTGATCATTTTGTTGGAGACCAAGCCGTCATGGAACCTTCAATTAAAACAGGTATGTGTTTCGATTGTTCCTTTTTAAATGAGACAAAATACACATTGAGTAGCCAGATTTATCGTTAGTGATGTATTCATTATTTTAGGCATACAAATTTATCGTATGTAAGGTCATGTGGCGATCTTAGATTGTCTAATAGAGGATACATTGAAAGGTTTTTTTATATGATTTGACTTGTATCCTTGCTCCTATGTGTCACATATACGTTAAATAGGCGATAAACCCTATAATCTTAATGTCTTCACGAATGACAATGACAAAGTTGTCATGGTTAGGGTCATATGTGCTTCCGCTTCATTATTGTTAGTAACCCAATTTTGAGCTTAAGTTTGTGTGGTGTTTGTATTTGAGTTTTAAGAAAGTTTCAAAATTTGCAAGTGATTTTGATCTCACTTATATATTGAATTATTTATTTATTTTTAATGGCAGTTGTTCAACCTGCACAATTATAATTATACTTATCTGATCTTCAAACTACTTGTAGTAGAATGGTACAAACCGGGTCAAACTCTGAAGATCCACTCAAATTAATCCTTCTTTGGGAGGTTTGATAAATTGGAATAAATGAAGAAAACAAAGATCAAGTTAAAGCAAAGGTTGAATAAATTTAAGACAATATCAATCCAAGGGATTCAGAGGCTATTTTCATGGTTAATCATTGGTTATTAATAACATGGATTCAAGAGATTAAATCTATCAACTTAGGACTATATGGAGCCCCTACAATAATCCACGGATTCACAATTGAAATAATTTCCAGAATTCAATTGATTAAGATTACCAAGATCAAATAACCACCAAATCTTATGTTAGATCCAAATCAATTTTATAATTGGAACCCAATTGAAGTAATAATAAATGAACAATTTCAATTCAATTACTTACTCTATGATTTTTAATTGTTGCATGATGATTAACCAGTCAAGAGTACAACATACATCAATAACAAATTTCATAACCTGAACATGTTAACCAATCAAGCTTTGATCAAAGAAATATGAATTGAAGCAGGTGGAGTAGAAAAGCAAGGTAGATGTAATTCAATGAGCATGTAAATGAAGATCAAACCTCAAAACCAAGATGAAAACAAGCTTGACTCCTTGAATTGAATACAAACTTAGGCTTCCATGAAGACTTTACAAAAAAATGAACAAAAGTAAATGAAACTCTTAGTAATTTCTACTACAGCTTGGATGATCTTCTTCCAAGCAAGCCCTCCTATAAATTGGAGGGGAAAAGATGTCATTCCAAAGATGATCACTCAGCCATGACTAAGCACGTTTTGTCCCCAAATGGACTTATTGATCAATTACCTAATGAATTTGTCCATTACTTTGAATTATTTACCTACTTTAGCTACCATTCACTTGTCTCCCACTTGCACCGATCATTTTATCATCAAGCTGGTAGAATCCAAGGAAGTTGTCTTAAGGTGAAATCAAACCCTAGATCTTAGCTTTCAAATTTCGTTGGGTTGAGACCAAAAGGAGTTTTCTAGCCCAAGTTATGGCCCAATCATTGAGTGTTGGTCAGGTTTTTCATGTAATGCTAACTGTTATGTTTTCCATGTCCATTTTGACCCCACTAGACATCCGATTTCGATTTTGGGTTCTTAATCAAAGTTGTAGGGCTTTCTTTTATCTTTCCTAAAATATAAATGGAACAATTTTTAGATGTCTAGAACTCGAGTTATGCTTGAAATACGAAAAAGTGTAATTTTTCAATTATGATGAATAATGTAATTAAGCCCAATATCAACTTGAACCTAAATTGGCATAATATGCTTATGACTTGTTATATTAAACATAAAAGATGCGTTTAAAAGGTTAAATTTGAGGGATCGATGATTAATGTGTAAGATGTGTATTTATCAAATTCCCCCATACTTACCTTTTGCACGTCCCAGGCAAATTTGGAATTACAATAATAAGTTACTGACTCAAAGAAGTGTTTTCCAATAAAATTGATGAAATGTAAAGAAAACATGAGCTAGAGGTGATTACAAGACATCATAACATTCATGACTTCATATCTCTATGCATCTCAAATCTATTAGAAAGGCAACTTCAATTGAAAAGAATAGATTCAAATTGATAGAACCTCGTAGGAAGTATTCTCAATCTCTCAAGTGTTTAAAAGGTATGTGTTCCTCTCAAATTCGACACATGAAAATTGCACTATCATAAGCTTGCTTATCTTCTACTTATCCACTGCAAAAATTACACATACATCCACAAATCAAGAGGTCTTTATTAGGGTACTAATGGAGTTACAATCTTGGAGAGGGTATAAACAGATATAACAAGTCTAACCAAAGAGAATAAAAGAGGTTTGGAGATTGAATCCAAGTAAAAAATGTGATAGATACATATGAAATCAAACCTTGAAGTTTAGGTACATCATTTCAATCATTTGGATTCTTCACTCTTTCGCATATCTTTTTTTTTTCTTTTTAGTTTTTTTCTTGTTTTATTTACACAACAAAGAAGTACTGAGCATTGTAACAACCCACATAATTAATATTCCCCACACTTTTTCAAGAATCCATTCTTATGATAAATCCAATACTCTTCTATTCCCTAAGGTTAGGTAAAAGTATGGTTTTATACTTAAGTATGGAAAAGGGGAACAACAAATAAGGTTCAAAAGGGGTGATTCAAAGGAAAATCATGTAAGGTTGGCTATTTAACTGGGTAATTTATTCAAGTGAAAGAAAAATTTGTCTCAATTATTTTCATTCATGCATGTGCAAGTGTAGTGTAACACCCGGAACTTAGGACCTAGAGAATATAGAGTAAACCTAAGGTTGTGAATTCCGCCAAGAGAAGGGAGTTAGACATAGGAGGAGAATTTGGGGAGTTCTGGGGTAAAATAAGAGAGAAGATTGAGAATTTATTTAGAGTTTGGAGTGTTAGAGGGAATTGGAGGGAGGAATCAAAGTTAAGCTCCAAAAACCAATTCTGGAGAGACTTAAGGAAAAACAAGTTAAGATTCGAAATGTAAACTATATAGGTGAAGGAAAGAAGAGGGATAGGCTTTGATTAGGGAAATTGGAGTGAGTTGATGAGTAATAACATGGTTCACGTGAAGTGTACCCCGTTGGGCTTCAATTGAAGTTGTTGCTCAATCTTGGATTATAAGCCGAATGACCTGTGTGCACTAATTTGATGATATCTAGAGTTGTAGGTGTATGATTTAGGCGATTCAAGTTGCATTAGAAAGCTAAGATTCGGGGGCTTCAGTTTGATATGTTAAACGATAGTATTCCGGTCTCATTTTCACCTTCAAACAGGCTCATTCTCTCTCAAGCGAGAAATCCCTTGCTTGAGCAAGGATATTAGCAGAAACAGGGTATGCTCTCAGTTGACTTACATATTGATTTTTGCATTTCATCTGCTTGATATTCTCACACTGCATGTTTTATCACACTCACTGGAACGTTAGTCTCACCCCACAATGTGGGAATTATGTTCAGATGTGCAGGGTAACTGTCTAGCTACTTGATGGAGAGATTGGAGCTAGTAGTTGGATTATGTTTGTTGTCCAACTCTCTTTGGATTACGGTTGCTTTATTTAGGCATAAGTTTCCATTCTTTTGGTGGGATAGGATTGTACATGTGGGTCCTTCGGGGATGTCTTTTATTATTCTAGGACATATGTATTTCCATATCCTATTATGTCTATTTATTGGATGTATGTATTTTGAGCCTGTGTTGGCAACATTACACTTGTTGTATGGATGATTGGTTTTCGCTTAAGTAAGTGTTGGAATTACCTAAGCATTGTAATGACTTGATTGTCGATATCATTAATGCGCGAAATAATTTCACGAATTCGGAAATAGTGCTTCCAACAGACATTATTTCTGAGTTTTAGAAATTAGGATGTTACATGTAGCTTCAAAAAGAAATCAAAGCAAGTTCTGAAGTAACAAATTCCATGGGTGAAAATCACACAAGAAAGAAAGTTCAATTTGTCAACAAAACTCAAATCCTCACGGCTAATAACTATCAAAATCAAGTAAGGATAAACAAAGATACACGGTGAATTATAAAGTCAAAAAGAAACAACTTAAAAGAAAACTCAAAAGTAATTAGACATGCCATGAATTTTAAATTAAGAAAGATACAACTGAAAAGAATTCAAAGATGCACATGCATATGAACAGTAGTTGTGATTTTGGCTCACATCTTCCTCTAGTGTTTCATCCAGTAACGACTTGAACGCCTTCTATGAGTCGAGGATTTGCTTCCCATCCAATTTTCTTATAAACTGGAAAACAGGGTCTTTTAGAGTCAGATTCCCAAGACTATATTGTACCTTCTCCTTTTGGAATAATTCAGCTAAATCAAAAGAACCGTTTGAACTTGCCCACTAGGATGTGTCTCAAGAGTCTAACTAATGTTATCCAAAGACTCCTTGCTCAGTCCATCCTTAATGAATGTAATTTTATCTTCTCGATTTTTAGAAGTCATTTCGACACTCTTACATCTCGAGTTACAATTCCATCTTGCACACTTATAACAAACTTGCATTCTTTTTGCTCTTCTTCTTTTTAGAAAAAGAACTCCTACTCATTCCTGACAAATGTCTAGCAAATGAATCTTGAAATTCACCTGCTAAGCGTTCCTTGACCTCGATGATCCAACGTACATCCTCAGGAAGTTTTTCAGTGCAAGGGTGGATTGTTTTGTATATATAACAGTTAAGGAGAACAAATCGAAGCATTGCACAACAAACACAATAATAGTAAAATAAAAATAATGAAAACTCTATAAAACTCTCCCTACATAATCAACAAAATGAAAAATACATATCATTAACAACAATAACTCAAGAACAAAAAAAATTGGGCAGAGAAATTTATACTTTAAGTCAAGTCAAGTAGGTGGCATTGTGCAGGTGCACCTCTTCCACTGTATGCTCTTGAAAACCCTCATAGAAGGGCTTAAGCGGATATCCAATTACATTGAAGACCTTTTTGGTTATCTCATCTGTGATTTCCACTGCACCATAAGGAAAAACATTAGTAACCACAAATGGACCTAACCATCTAGAACGTAACTTACCAGGCATCAGCTTGAGACGAGAATTATATAAGAGCACTTTTTGTCCAATGATGAACACTTTTCTTGTTAGCATCTTGTCATGGAATCTTGGTCTTTTCCTTGTAAATTCTGGAGTTCTCATATGCTTCTAACCGAATTTCTTCAAGTTCTTGCAATTGAAGCTTTCTATGCATTCTAGTTTCATCCAAATTTAAATTGCATTGCTTAACAACCAAATATGCTTTGTGCTCAATCTCTATCGGCAAATGACATGTTTTTCCAAAGCCTATCCAGTAAGGGGACATCTCTATAGGAGTTTTATAAGTTGTTTTATAAGCCCATAAAGCATCATCAAGCCTTTTGCTCCAATCCTTCCTATTCGGTTGGACTGTTTTCTCCAGAATTTATTTGAGTCCCCTGTTGGATACTTCAGCTTGACTATTTGTTTGAGGATGATATGGTGTAGACATATTGTGCATCACCACATATTTCTTCAACAAGGATGCCTTGTTCCTATTGCATAAATGAGATCCTTGATCGCTGATGATTGCCCCTGGAACCCCAAACCTGCTAAAAATGTTAGGCTGGACAAAGTCAATCACAACATGAGAGTCATCAGCGTGGGCGGCTTTTTCTTCTACCCATTTAGAAACATAATCCACAACCGGTAAAATATAAGTAAAACCAAAATAGTTAGGGAAAGGTACCATGAAATCAATGCCCCAGACATCAAACACCTCACAGAACAACAATGGTTGTTAAGGCATCTCATTTTCCCATTCTTTGGCATTGTTCACAATTCTTACAATACATGTAAGCATCACGAAACAAGGTAGGTCAATACAAACCAGAGTCCAAAACCTTTCTAGATGTACGTTGAGGTCCAAAGTGTCCACCACATGCAAATGTATGGCAAAAATCTAGAATGGAAATAAACTCATGATCTGGCACACAATGCCTAATGTCTTGATCGCTGTAAAATTTCCACAGGTAGGGATCTTCCCACACATAATATTTAGAATTACTTTTAAGTTTATCTATTTGTTCCCTGGATGCATGTGCAGGCAAAACAGATGCAACCACGTAATTAACTAAATCAACAAACTAAGGGTAGTGTCACATAGCTCCAAAAGTAGTTCATCAGGAAAAGAATCATGAATAGGGAGGGAGTCAGGAGCTCTCTCAATTCTGCTTAAATGATCATCTACCATGTTTTATGCACTGCTCTTATCCCTAATCTCTAAATCAAACTCTTGAAGTAGCAACATCTATCTAATTAACCTTGGTTTACATTTGGTTTCTTCATTAGGAACTTCAATGTTGTATGGTCAGTAAAAGCAACCACTTTAGAATTAAGCAAATATGATCTAAATTTATCAAGTGCAAAAAAATAGCTAATAATTCTTTCTCAATGGTAGTATAGTTAGCTTGTGCAGCATCTAAAGTTCTAGAAGCATAATATATGACATGAGGAAATTTGCCAACTCTTTGTGCAAGGACAACTTCCATAGCATAATTGGATGCAACACACATGATTTCAAAAATGAGTGTCTAATATGGTGGCTTGATAATTGGAGTTGTGGTCAATGCTTTCTTGAGCTGATCAATAGCCTCCTTACATCTGTCATCAAAGTTTAAAATCAACATTTTTTTTGTAACAAGTTAGAAAGTGGAAGGGTTATCTTGCTAAAGTCTTTGATGAATCGTCTATAAAAACCTGCATGACCAAGAGTTGGCAAATTCTCGGATTTAGATATTAGGACGTACATTTTGGTATCTGAGAAGTTCAATCCAATTGGACTATGGATAGTTAGGATTGTCTGTAGTTAATTGTAATCTTACATGCATTATTGTGAAATGTGAAGACTGATCACCTCAATGTTTCATTAATGATGTGTTTAGGATTATGGCTAGCGGACGACGAGGCCGCCCCCGAGGTTCTTCTACGCACACGCCACCTCCTGACCCTATAGTTGCCGCTCTCCAAGTGCTTACAGCGGCTATTGGGGAATAGACTATTGTTGACACGAATTTTATCCAGGAGCTCTGGACTCATCTGAGGCAGATGCCCCCGCCTAATCCAGTGGTGGCCACGGACCCCTTTGTCCAAGGCCTAGAAGAGTTCCGAAAGCATCATCCACCATCCTTCTCCGGTGCTTATGATCCAGAGGTAGCTGATTCCTGGCTCAAGCCCTGGAGAAGATTTTTAAGGTCATGAGTTGTGCTGACGACCTCAGGGTGCGGTTAGCGACGTTCATGCTTTAGGTAGACGCTGAGAACTGATGGAAGGGTGTAAAAACCAGTTTGGCTTCCCTGGGTACCCCTCTTACTTGGGAGAGCTTCCAGGCAGTGTTCCTGGAGAAGTACTTCCTTGCCACCATCCGTAGGCAGAAGGAAGCAGAGTTCTTACAGATGAAGTTAGGGAGCTTCCTCCAGGTATTCCACCTTCCTCCAGGTCGTCCCCAATGAGGGATGGAAGTGCAACCATTTCGAGGCGGGCCTGTAGCCTGAGCTGAGGAAGAGTGTGATCGCTTTGGAGTTGAGAGACTTCCCCTCCCTCGTCAGCAAATGCCTCTTGGTGGAGTAGAGCATTGCTGATCAGACCCCCTGGCTAGCGAACCAGAAGGGGAAGAGGAAGCTGGAGGAGCCCAGTCAGGGCAAGGGCTCTAGGCCCAAGTTGCATGGTAATGCCACCCCGGCCACTTGACCTGCATTAGGGCAAGGGGGGACCCTGTGTCCTAACTGTGGGAAGGGGCACCGGGGTTAGTGCTTGCTGAGCCAGGGTCTCTGCTTCTTCCGCAAGGAGCCAGGCCATATGAAGAATGAGTGCCCCAAGAGGAGGGAGGCTCCCAGATCCCAAGCCACCGGGAGGGTCTTCACCCTCAATGCCGAGACAACAACATCGGCTGATAATCTGACTAGAGGTATGTGTAACTTAGGAGGCATCTTTGTAATTATGCTTTATGATTCGGGAGCCACACATTCATTCATTGCATATGATTGTGTGGAGAGACTAAAATTGCTTCCTATCCCTTTACCCTATAACTTAAATGCTATCACCCTAGCCAAGGAGGCAATCCCAACTTCCCTTGTGTGTTCTAACTGCCCCATTGTTATACAAGGGAGGGTCTTTGAAGTTGACCTAATTTGTTTGCCATTGAGGGACATAGATGTAATCCTTGGCATGAACTGGTTATGTCAAAACCAGATCATGCTTGATTGTTTTCACAAGGACGTTGTTTTTCTAATTCTCCCTCCTCTTCCGGGGGAGAGGCCACCCGTACTTTTGTCTAGTATCACCCAAGTGTCCAAATGCTTGAATGATGGGAATAATTGTTTATTTTGTTACTTTCCTCAACTCTAGGTTCCCATATTGATCTAAGCAGTGTAGCCACGGTTAGGGAGTTTCAAAATGTTTTCCCTAGTGAGGTAACCACCTTACCTCCGAATCGAGAGATTGAGTTCACCATTAAATTGGTACTGGGCATAGGGCCCATTTCCAAGGCACCCTATAGAATGTCCCCACTAGAGCTTAGTGAACTTAAGACCTAATTAGAAGACCTAATAGCCAAGAAGTTCATTAGGCCTAGTGTTTCGCCCTAGGGAGCGCAAGTGCTCTTAGTGAAAAAGAAAAATCGGAGTATGAGGTTGTGTGTAAACTATAGGCAGCTCAACAAGGTCACCATTAAGAACAAGTATCCCTTACCGAGGATAGATGACCTCTTAGACCAACTTAGAGGGGCCTCGGTCTTCTCTAAGATAGATTTAAGATCTGGCTACCACCAGATCAAGATTAGAGGTGAGGATATACCTAAGACTGCCTTTAGGACTAGATATGGGCACTATGAGTACTTGATACCATTTGGCTTAACCAATGCTCCAGCCGTGTTCGTGGACTACATGAACCGGATTTTCCGGCCTTATCTTGATCAGTTTGTTGTCGTGTTCATTAACGACATTCTGATCTACTCCCAGACCTTAGAAGAGCATAAGCAACATCTTAGAGTTGTTTTAGGGATTCTGAAAGAAAAGAAGTTGTTTGCCAACCCAAAAAAGTGTGAGTTTTGGATGGACAAGGTCTATTTCTTAGGGCATGTAATCTCTAGAGAGGGCGTGTCAGTTGATCCTAGCAAGATAGAAGTCGTCCTTGAATTGGAAAGGCCTAAGACCATAACGGAGATTAGGAGTTTCTTAGGATTGGTTGGCTACTATCGAAGATTCTTTAAGGGATTATCCCAGCTAGTCTTGCCCCTCACTAGATTGACTCGTAAGGGCCAGGCCTTTGTATGGGATGAGAAGTGTGAGCGGAGCTTCTTAGAGCTCAAGGAGAGATTGATCACCGTGCCGGTACTTGTGTTATCGGATTTGTCTAAGACCTTCGAGGTCTATAGTGATGCCTCTAGAATGGGGCTAGGGTGTGTGCAGATGCAGGAGAGGAAAGTAGTGGCCTATGCCTCTAGGAAGTTGAGACCCATGAGGAGAATAACCCCTACCCATGACTTGGAGTTAGCAGTTGTGGTATTTGCTCTCAAATCTGGAGGCCATTACCTGTATGGTGGAGATTTAAGGTTTTCAGTGATAACAAGAGTCTTAAGTACCTCTTGATCAGAAGGAACTCAACGTGAGGCAGAGGAGGTGGATGGAGTTTCTTAAGGGACTATGATTTGAATTGAGATACACCCGGGCAAGGCCAACGTAGTGGCCCGACACCCTCAGTAAGAAATCCTTACATGTGTCATCTATGATGGTGTGCATGAGATGGGCGTTGTAAAGGAATTTATGAACCTAAGCCTTAATGTTGAGGTCGGAGAGAGTAGCTTGAGGCTCTATAGGTTAGGAGGTCACTAGTGAGCTGAGAGCTCTAATTAGGGAGGCACAGGGTTTGGACCCCAGACCTCCAGGCTAGGAGAGGGCAGCCAGGCTTTTCTGTGTTGGGTTGATGGGAGATTCTCTTCTAAGGAAAGTCTGTGTCCCTAAGGGGTAGCCTGAGGCATCAAATCTAGAGGAGGCCTACAGGGCAAGTTCTCGATACATCCAGGTACCACCAAGATGTATCAAGACTTGAGGAGGATGTTTTGGTTGGGATAGTATGAAGGGTGAGATAGTTGAGTTCGTTTCTAGGTGTCTAGTGTGTCAATAGCTCAAGATAGAACACCAGAAACCATCAGGAACCTTTTTGCCATTAGAGATCCCGGAGTGAAGTGGGAGATTATAGCCATGGACTTCGTGGTGGGGATACCTAGAGTCCAAGAAAGGTTTGACGCCATTTGGGTCATTGTGGACCAACTGACAAAGTCGGATAATTTCCTACCTATTAGGAACACCTATTCCCTAAGCAAATTAGTAGACCTATATGTCAAGGAGATTGTCAAGCTCCATGGCATCCCCTAGCATATTTTGAATAGAGATCCTAGATTCACCTCTAGGTTTTGGAGTGCACTTTCACCAGGCCTTTAGGACTACAGGGCCAGCCCTAGGGGTGAACAAGGCCCGTTTCGACCCGCAAACCCAGCCCAACCTGACACATATAAACCGGGTCAAACCCGGGCCAACCTGCAAAAAAGCACAAAAAAAACTGTCCCATTGGGCTGGCCGGCTCTAGGCAGGGACGGGCTCGGGTTTGACCCTCGGGTCGCCCTACCGGCCCGTATATACTTATATTTTATATTTTACTTTTCTTTTCTCTACACTGAGTAAATAACATTGAGAGTGAGAGATAGGGTTTTTCACTTTTCACTTCAGTTTTCATTTTCACAGTTTCACCTTCCGCCGCCTCCCATCTCATTCGTATCGTCCCTTCCATCTTCGCCCTTATTGCCGCCCCTTGCCCTCGATCACCGGCGCCGTTGTTCTCTTCCATTGTCGGCGTTGGTGCTAAGCTTCGTTGTTGCCTTCCATTCCTCCCATCGTCTTCGAACTCTATCTCTGCAGAATGTACAGCTTCGTTGTTCTATTCCATTAACCGTACGTCATTGTGCACTCTTTGTCTCTGTAGTTCTGCACCTAATAGCTGTGGCCGATCAAGTGGGTTATTCGTTTCCCCTCATCTACAGGCTGGCTCTTTTGTTTTCGCTAACCCTAACTAAAGGTTGCTTTTGTTTTTATTTTTAGGGCTAGAAAGTAGCAACTACCAAGTGGGTTCCTCCTCCTGATGCTCGGTTTAGGCTCTCTGAGGCTTTCCCCGGAATACATCGTTCAACCTCAGGTACTCTTTCTTCAGGCTTTTCACCGAATTTGTTTGTTATTACTATTTCCTACATGCTGCACTGCTGAATTTTGATCAGAAAATGACGGCATTTTTTGTAAAGACTTGGCATATATGACCTTTAAGATAGGTAAAGTCAATAAAAGGTAAACAAGAAGGCAAAAAAAGAGGTAATAAATGTTGACCCTGCTTATTAGGGTTCTTATGAATCTTATTTGTATATTAAACTGTGAACTGTAGAGCCTCTGTCAATGAACCACACAAAAATCTATTATTTCTCTAAAATACGTTAATTCAAAAGAGTTAGTATAGGCCTTTGATGAGATATGAGTGGAGATTGGGATAGGGAAATTCAATTGTTGTGGTGCCTTAAGAGACCAAGGTGATATTCAATTTGTGTTATATTGTGTTTTCCCTATACTTTTCCAATTTCTCTGTTTATATTGGATCAATAGGTGTATATTCCCTGTCTCTTTCTTCTACTATTCTTATATTTTTTCTATTTTATTTTCTTGGTGATAAACTGGAGTTGTTACTGAATAAATGGATCTAACATTAGATAAAGAAGGCCTTGCTTGGAGCTGGAGGTGTGTATCTCTCTTCCCTTGTTCATTGTACAATACTTAATTGGTTTTTATTGATACGTAGTGTTGGAAAATAGTAGACTGTCATTTATATGTTTTTGGTTTCACGATCTAGGTTTGCTGATGACAACCAGTCAGTGGACTCCCTAAACTGACAGCTGATGGCTAGGGTCAACATTGGAAGCTGCTGAAATGTTTGGAGATGAACCAAGCATGAGTCTTCCTTCATGAGGGTAACCCTGGTCAACCCTTGACCATTGACCAAGAAGCCAAAGTCAACAAACAAGACTCAACTTAATAGGAATCAATGTAATTAGGACTTTATGATGTAATTAGCTTTATGATGTAATTAGGACATATTAGTCTTTTTCTTAATTAGGGGCGCCCATATAGTTGGGTTTTATTGGTTAGTAGGATACCTTGCCTACAAGGTTTTAGGAGGTCATGGGATCTAATCCCACCTAAGATAGAAAATTACCTCATCTTTCTTTTCCTTGTGAAAAAGGGCGCTATTTTTGAGGATTATTGGCTTAAGGCTTAGCTTAGCCATAAACCATTAGGGGCATGGGTTCAAATCCCACTTAGGATGGGATTTCACTCATCTTTTATTTTTCTCCCCCTTCCCTCATGTAAGTGGCCGCCCCCTTCTCACCCCCACTCCTATATAAAGGAGTCTCCTCTCTTGTAATTGACACATTGAATTTTGAAAGTAAAGGCATATGCCAAATTTTCTCCTCCCTTTGTGAGTTGAGTGAGGCTGGTGGTGTTGCTCAAACCATACTGAGACTTATCTAATTCTCTTGAATTAGTGGCGTCTGACATTGGACTTATCTGCTGCAAGTGGACTCTTGCTTCAGTGGCGTCCTTCCCATTTCTTCCTCTCCACTTTTTTCTTTCATTTTCTCTCATTTTCTTGCATTTTCTTGCGCATTATAGCTGCTGTTCCAGACACTATAATTCGCAATTTTGGTGTCTTTGATTCTAATCGGTTGGTTTTGCTCAATTCTAGATCCTACACCTATCCGGCTATCAATTGGTCATCAGAGCTTGTTGAATTTGAGCAAATTTGGAGCAAATTGGGGCTGTTTGGGTGCGCAAAACTGCACCTATTTTGTGCAGAATTTTTCATCATTTTAGTGTAATTCCATCCCTCTTTTCAATTGTAATTTGGACTTGGACTGTTTCCCGGGCCCGAGGTGCCTTTCTGCTGCTATTAGCACTTGTCTGTCTTGATTGATTGCTTGAATTCTTGCTAGTTTGGGGGCTGTTTTGGGCCGCTAATTCCCACCCCCTAGGTGTTTGTTTAAATGCCTCTTTAATTGCTCATACTTGTTCTTGAGTAATTCTTGCAAATTGCTTGATATAACTGCTTGTTTGTGGTGAAGTGTGGTAAGAGGAGGCATTGTTGTCTTCATTTTTCCAAAGATCGTTCACCTACATTTCTCCCCTTCACCATTAATTGTTCATCCCCCATATTCATCTTTACTTTCGCCTCCTTTAACTTTCCGCCATTTAATTCCGCTTCTCCCCATCCTTTTAATTTCTGCTCTCCCCTTTACATTCTGCCATTTACATTTCTGCTCTCCCCATCCTTTTAATTTCCGCTTCCCCCTTTACTTTCAGTCATTTACTTTCAGTCCTCCCCATCCTTTTAATTTCCGCTTCCCCCTTTACATTTCTGCTCTCCCCATCCTTTTACTTTCTGCCATCCCCTTCTACTTTCTGCCATTTTTACATTTCTTGTCCTCCCCATCCTTTAATTTCAGTTTCCCCTTTTAATTTCTTGCCATTTAATTTTGCCGCAATTTTCCTCTTATTTTTTGCCATTTTATGCGCATTTTGGGCTCTTGTGTTGTTCAATTTCCTACTCTTGTTATGTCGGTTTGATTGGCATTCTGATTGCAAATTTGGATTGACTGCTATCTATTACCTTGGACTATTCCCTGTTTGATTGTGGTAAACGCTCACCTATAGATCTTTTTGGTTCATAGTATTGGAAGAAGATCAACAAATTCTAATTGTTGATTTTCCTTCAAATTTTTAATTCCAATCTTAAAATTGAACCAAGCGCGTTTCTGTGACCATACCAGTTTTGTATAATCAACAAGGAAGTGCTAAGCAATTTTTTTTGGCTCATTTTTGAAATCAAGTTGCCATCACGTTTTTACAGTTTTTAGAAATCAATTATTCATTATTTTTGCTTTTCTGGGGCCACGTGGAACCAGTTTACAGTCAGAAAATTCCAAAAATATTTACAGTAGGTACAGTTTAATTTTCTTTTCATTGTGTACAAATTTCTGTAATTTTCTGTTAGGGAAAAAGACAAAAAAAGAAAGAAAAGGCAAGAAAAATACAAAAAGTACGTACGTGCCAAAATAGAAAAGAGGTTTGTAAAAAGCAAAAAGGGTGCAAAGTCAACAACAAGGAAGAAAAAGTCAAAAAGACCACCCAAAAAGTCAAAAAAATTCAGAAAAAATAGAAAAAACAAAAAACAAGAAGTATCCCAACAATACAGAACTATTTTACTGTAATTTTCTGTTTCATTTCCCTGTATACCGTACTTGAGTGTATTTGTTATTTTCTTAAAATGACAATTTTTGGCAACTCTTTTTCAAAAATCACCAAAAACAATCTCTCTTGCAATTTCTTCCGTCTTGTCTTGTTTTGTGTCTGCTCTTGTGTATAAGCTTGTTTGAGTGCCAGCTTTTCTTGTTTGTCATATCAATTCCTTGTTTTGTCTTAGGATTTTCCAATCTTCTTCCAGTAGATGTTTTCTTTGTTAGTGCGCTTCTATTTTGGTAAGAGTTAAGACTTAGACTCATGTTGGTCTTTGCAACTTCTAATCAACCTCCAACCGAGTAGAAGAGGCAAGAGAGTTTTCATTATAGAAAAAGCCCAAAAAGAGTGACATACACGAGTGTTAACATTCCATTGAGTGTAAACACTTAGTGAGTGGAAAGGTCCAAATTCTTTGAAAATCAAAAAATTTTAACAATGGGTAGTAGGAACTCACCATCTCCTTCACCTAGAACTTTGAGGTATAGGGCCGATTTGCAACATGCAATTCAAGACATGGCCAGAATAATGAGGCATGAGATGAGTGAACTTAGGAAAGAACTAAGTGGGAATAGGAGGGAGAGAAGGCATTCTTCTCAAGAAGGAGGAAGTGAGGATAGGTATAGTGTGGTTAGGAGTGAAGATAGGTACCATGCTGAGAGTAGTGAGGGAAGAAAGACACTCTAGCCAAACCTATAGGAGAAGGGAAAGGGAAAGAGAGCATAGAAGGCCTAGGAGGCGTGAGGAACCTAGAGGGTTTAGAGAAGACTACTATGAGGAAACCCCTAGAGAGAAAGAGAAGAGTATTATGAAGAGAATCCTAGGAGGCATAGGAGAGAGCATAGGAGAGAAGAAAGCCTAGAAGGGAACAAGGTTTTAGAGGGGTAAAAATAGAAGTCCCAACCTTTAATGGTAGAAATGATGTAGAACAATACCTAGAATGGGAACTTAAAATTGAACAAATCTTTAGTTGCCATAGGTATTGGGAAGAGGAAAAGGTTAAGATTGCCTCTCTAGAATTCAAGAACTACGCCTTAGTTTGGTGGCATCAGCTTCAAGGCTAAAAGAAGAAGGTGTAATGCTCCTTTGGTTTCCTCTTGGGAAGAAATGAAGTCCATCATGAGAAAGAGGTTCATACCTCAACATTACACTAGGGAGTTGCACATCAAACTCCAAACTCTTAAGCAAGGATCTAAGAGTGTAGATGAGTACTTTAAGGAAATGGAACTTGCTTAATTAGGGCCAACATAGTTGAGGATAGTGAAGCAACTATGGCTTAGGTTTATCAATGGACCTTAATTTCGACATAAGGGACATAGTGGAATTGCATCCCTTATGTAGAAATGGAGGACTTGGTACACCAAGCTATTAAAATTGAAACTCAACTAAAAGAAGGGTAGCTATAAAAGAGGAAACACTAGTTTTACAACTAGGAACAAGGAAACCCTAAAAGAAGATAAGGGAAAGAGCCAAAGAGAAGGAGGAACCTAAGGTTCCTAGGGTTACTTCTAACCCCACTCCTTCTTACTAAAAAGGAAGAGCCCTCTAACCTCCACAAGAAACATCAAATGTTTCAAGTGTGATGGCAAGGGACACATAGCTTCCCAATGCCCCAAATAGGAGGGCAATGTTGGTTAAAGAGAATGGAGAGTACACTAGTGCAAGTGAGAATGAACAAAGTGAGGATGAGGAAAAAGAAACTACTGAAGAAGAGATGAAATTAGAAAGAAAGTATATAGGACCGAGGGGTAAACTTTGCATGGTGAGAAGGTTCCCTAGGAAATCAAATAATAAGAGAAGATGAAACAAAGGCAAAACTGTCTTCCACACTAGATGCATGGTAGAGGGACGAATTGCTCCCTAATTGTTGATAGTGGAAGTTGCACTAACATTGCAAGTGCAAGAATGGTGGAAAAACTTGGTTTATCTACCACTCCCCACCCCAGACCATACAAGTTATCTTGGATATGTGATGATGGGGAAAGGGAAGTAAATAAGCAAACTCTCATCTTTATTTTCATAGGTGATTATGATGATAATGTTCTTTTGTTGATGTTGTACCTATGGATGCCACACATATCTTGTTGGGTAGGCCTTGGCAGTTTGATAAGAGAGTCATCCATGATGGATACTCTAATCAAATATTTTTTAAACATGATGGAGCTAAAATTACTTTGATGCCAATGTCAATCCCAAGAAATATGTGAGGATCAAGATCACATGAAGAGAGAGATAAAACTTGAGAAAATTAAGAGACTTAAGATAGAAGATGAGGATAGAAAGAAAAAGAAAGAAGAAACATCAAGAGTAATGATAGAAAAGGTGAAAACCAAAGAGAGACAAAAAAATAAAAGGGAAGTCATGTTATTACTTCATCAATTCAAAACTGCTGATCTTAATTGTTTTGAAGGAGATCAAGAAAGGGAGCTGCTGATTAAGGAAGGAGGGCGTAGCAACACTACAAGGGAGTTTCCTCTAACCTTTTCTCCTATTTCTTCTTCTTCTTCCACTTCCCTTCTTTCTTCCACCTCTTTCTTTCTTTCTTACACAAAACTCCCTACATGATTCCCAAGTACTATTGTTATGAGCATTAGAGGATACATACTTGGGAATAATGAGTCTTCTTTTCTATGTTGACTAGGTGCGCAAGGATGTCCATTGTTGAAGACCTAGCAAGGATTCACTAATCCTAAAGGGAAGCCGCCACCTTCTCCTCTTTGTCATCCATTCTTTTATTCCTCTTCTACCCCTTATATTCTTCTCATTTTTCAGATTTGAGGACAAATGCTTTTCAAGGGGGAGGGGATGATGACAACCAGTCAGTGGACCTCTAAACTGACAGCTGATGGCTAGGGTCAACATTGGAGCTGCTTGAAATGTTTGGAGCTGAACCAAGCATGAGTCTTCCTTCATGAGGGTCAAACCCTTGACCATTGACCAAGAAGCCAAAGTCAACAAACAAGACTCAACTTAATTAGGAATCAATGTAATTAGGACTTTATGATGTAATTAGCTTTATGATGTAATTAGGACATATTAGTCTTTTTCTTAATTAGGGGCGCCCATATAGTTGGGTTTTATTGGTTAGTAGGATACCTTGCTACAAGGTTTAGGAGGTCATGGGATCTAATCCCACCTAAGATAGAAATTACCTCATCTTTCTTTTCCTTGTAAAAGGGGCGCTATTTTTGAGGTTTATTGGCTTAAGGCTTAGCTTAGCCATAACCATTAGGGGCATGGGTTCAAATCCCACTTAGGATGGGATTTCACTCATCTTTTATTTTTCTTTTTCCCCCTTCCCTCATGTAAGTGGCCGCCCCTCTCACCCCCACTCCTATATAAAGGAGTCTCCTCTCTTGTAATTACACATTGAATTTTGAAGTAAAGGCATTATGCCAAATTTTCTCCTCCCTTTGTGAGTTGAGTGAGGCTTGGTGGTTGTTGCTCAAACCATACTGAGACTTATCTAATTCTCCTGAATTAGTGGCGTCTGGCATTGGACTTATCTGCTGCAAGTGGACTCTTGCTTCAGTGGCGTCCTTCCCATTTCTTCCTCTCCACTTTTTCTTTCATTTTCTCTCATTTTCTTGCATTTTCTTGCGCATTATAGCTGCTGTTCCAGCCACTATAATTCGCAATTTTGTGCCTTTAATTGATTCTAATCGGTTGGTTTTGCTCAATTCTAGATCCTACACCTATCCGACTATCATTTAGTTAAATGCAAATGGAAAAAGATCCTACAAGAACATTGCCTGATACTTCTAACCCAAACCTTGCTACAAACCCAAATCCTACAATAGTAGCTACACCAATAACAAATGAAATTCAGGGGGAAGGTGATCAAAATGTAGTTGAGGGTAAGAGTAAGAAATCTATGTTTTGGGGTCATTTCACTAAGCTTCCTTTGGCAGAAACTAAAGGGGAACATAAGGCAAAGTGCAATCATTGTCGTACAGTTTATTCTTGTCACCCAAATAAACATGGCACAAATTCTCTAAATAGGCATTTGCATAGATATCACAAATGGATATTTAGTAAAAAGGGTAAAAAGGGGGCAATTGATGGGTATATGCCAAAAATCAGCGAAGGAGATGTTTTAGGTGTGACAAATGTGGGCTATAACTTGGAGGATTGTAGAAAGGTTGTGGCTGAGTTTGTTATATGTGATGAGATGCCATTTAAGGTTGTTGAAGGGCGTGGTTTTCGCAAAATGATAAATCGATTAGAGCCTAGATTTACTGTACCATCTAGGGTGACAGTTGCAAGGGATTGTTACCAACTCTTTTTAGATGAAAAGAAAAAGCTATAGGCTTGGTTTAAGAAGAATTGCATCCGAGTTTGTATGACAACTGATTGTTGGACTTGAAACCAAAATTTGGGCTACATGTGTTTAACGACACATTTCATTGATGAAGAATGGAAATTGCAAAAAAGAATTTTAAACTTTTGCCTAGTTGAAAACCACAAGGGAGAAACCATTGGAATAGAAATTGAGAGATGTTTAAGAGAGTGGGGAATTAAAAGTTTCTTCACGATTACAGTTGATAATGCAAACTCAAATGATGGGGTTATTTTATACCTTCAAAAAAGTTAGATGCCGGGGTGGACTTGTATGTGGTGGTAAATATTTGCATATGAGGTGTTGTGCCCATATTCTTAATTTGGTTGTAAATGAAGGCATAAAGGAAAAACAATCTTCTATTGAAAGCATAAGGAATGTTGTGCGTTATGTTAGGTCTTCTCCTCAAAGACTTCTAAAAAATTTAAGAGTGCATTGAAGCTGAATGATTAAGTGTCAGTCTTTGTGTGCCTGATGTTCCAACTAGCGTGAATTCCACTTACCTTATGTTGGAACATGCTGAGAGATTTGAAAAAGCGGTTTGATAGAATGTATGATCTAGAAACCAAATTATCGAAAATGGTTTGGGAAGAAGAAAAGGAGAGGAAAAGGGTTGGTCCATCTGTAGATTTGGACTGGCAGCATTGCTAGGCTATTTGATTCATTTTATGAAAATATTTTATGAAGCAACTTTGAGTTTCTCTACCTCTTTGCATGTGACATCAAACCATTGCTTCATGAAATTGCCATTAATACACTCTGAGTTGGTAACATTGAGTAACAATCATCCTAAACCTTGGGCACATGGTCTTGTCAATGAGGAAAAAGTTCTATAAATATTAGGGAAATGTTGAAAAATTCAATCCACTTTTGTTTGTTGCTGTTGTGTTAGACCCTCGATATAAACTTGATTATGTCACTTGGAGCTTAAGGGATATATATAACAATGATCTAGAAGCTAGTATGACTACTTTGGTTAAGGAATCCTTGGATGAATTGTACAATTTTTACTCAAAAGGTATTTCTAAAATCAAAGAAAGTGAAGTTTGTGGATATTCTTCAAAGAGAGTAGCATCAGATAAGACACATAGAGGATTATTGACGGTGAGTTTATTTCTATTTATATTATTGGTTAATTTATTCATTTTTTTCATTTGATATAAACTGTCTTTTCTATTTTGCAGATGTTTTCACTAAAATTCTGGAGCCACAAGGAGTGAATGACAAGCAGCAAGTTATGAACATTGACTGATACACAATCCAGCAACAATTTTTTGTGTGCAGCTAAACATTTAGATTAATATTTTTTGTATTTGAAAGCCTGGAAGACTTGGTTCAGATATATAGGCAGTGGAGTATATATGGGCAGTCAAAATAGCTGCAGTTCTTTTTTTGTATGTAGCTGCAGTATATGGGCAGTCAAGATAGCTGCCAGTTTCTTTTTTTGTATGTAGCTGCAGTTTTTTACAGATATTGGTATATTTTGGTGGTGTGTTAGAGATGGCTAGAAGACTTTAAAAAGTGGGAATTAGGAATATATTGTATATTGGTATATTTTGGTGGTATATTTTTACAGAAACTGCACTTAATGATATTGAATATTTTACAATGTTGTATTATAATTATAGCTTTGTGATTGTTCACACATCAGTAGTTGTTGTAGCATCAAAGTATGCTTGGATTTTGGATTTTTTAACTACAGGTTTCAATTTCTTTGTTTCTGGCCAGTGCCATGAAGCATGAACCATATTGATTTGTTAGTTGTTTTTTTTATTGTTCATACCAATCAATTTGACTACACAACCATATTGATTTGTTATGTTATTTTTTTTATTTGTTATGTTTTTTTATGCACCAGAGGCTTTGTCTCATCATGAAAATATTTCTAATCTTATTGTAGTTCGGGCCAACTCGGCCCGTCTTCTTTAGGCCCGGTCTTAGTTTGATCTTTAGATTATCGGGTTGCTTCGGGTTTAAGGACGGGTTAGGGCCTATAAGAATTGGCCTGGTCAATATTTAGGGCCGGGTTAGGGCCATGCACAACCCGTCCTAACCCGTCCCTTGTACACCCCAAGCCAGCCCAACATGTAGTGAGGCCTCAAACAATATCTTCATTTGGGCCTTTTTAAATACATGAGGTGAAAGAAATGGGCCTTAAAGTTAATGGTCTAAAGGGGAAATCTGACATTTTATGTGGAAATTGTCTAAAGGGGAAACAAACCAAAAATTCTTTTAAAAGTATAAATGTTGTTTCCATTTCAAGACCTTTAGAACTTCTTCATATTGATTTGTTGGTCCTACAAGAACAGAAAGCTTGTGATTTATTTGGTCCTACAAGAACAGAAAGCTTGGCTGATAAAAAATATGGTTTGGTCATTGTTGATGATATTCTAGATTCACATGGGTAATATTACTCAAAAGCAAGGATGAGACATTGAGAACTTTGCCAAATTTTGTAAAAGGTGCAAAATGAGAAAGGATTTTGCATATCTCCATTAGAAGTGATCATGGAGGTGAGTTTGAAACTCAAGCTTCAGTATGTTCCGTGATGAGAACGGGATCTCTCACAATTTCTCAGTGTTTCATTCTGGGCAGAGGCTGTTCACACAAACTTGTTATATCCAAACAGAATTTTGGTAAGGCTTATTCTCAAAAGGACTCCCTATGAATTGTGGAAGGAAGAAAACCCAACATTTCTTATTTTCACATTTTTTGTTGTGAGTGTTTCATACTCAACACCAAAGATGATCTGGGAAAGTTTGATTCTAAATCTGATAAAGGACTCTTCATTGGTTATTCAGAAACCTCTAAGGCATATAGAATTTACAACTCTAAAACCCTAATTATTGAAGAAACCATTCATGTTAGATTTAATGATTAGCAAAAGAGACTGATAGGGAACTATCAGATCTAGAAGAGGATTTTGTAGGAATGGAGCTGAACCCCACTTCAAAGACTTCAAAGGCTAAGGATGAAGAACCTCCTAAAGGACCCTCTGAAAGTACCTGCTGAGAGGTCTCCTCATCAACCTGCTGAAACTGATTCTCTTCAGAGAATTGATGTTGAGTCTCAGAATGAGCAAGTTTTCCCTCGCTGGCGTGAGTAGAGATACATAACTCATCATCCTCGAGAGCAAATCATTGGTGACACTTCAGAAGGAGTAGATTAAGATCACAAGATGTGAAGTCTATTAATCAGTTTGAGCATTCAAACTTGACTCAAAGACTTAATATCCTTTAGTTTTAATGATTAACAAATAAGATTATATAAGAACATAATAAGAGCAAATAAGATCATATAAACAGATTCTACTGAAAAGGGTATTGGTTTTTTTTATTGTGTTTCAGGATGAAATATTTATCATAAGAAGAAGAAGATTTGATCAGAATCAGAAGATCAGGATCAGAAGAACAAATGCAAGATTTATTATAAAGAAGATGTCTGAAGAATGCAACTCGTCTGAAGTGCGCAAGCTGTCTGAAGACGTGAAGACCGTATGAAGACGTGAAGACCATCTGAAGACATAAAGACTCGAAGGAATGAAGACAACATAAAGCAGTCTAAAGATTGAACTTATCTGAAGCAAAGAAGCCTTCTGAAGCAAAAAAAGCCTTCTGAAGGCAACGAAGCTGTCTGAAGCAAAGAAGCCTTCTGAAGCAACGGAGCTGTCTGAAAGACTAGAAGCTATCTGAAGTGTCAATATTCGTCTGAAATATTGAAGTCGTCTGAAGATCCGATGTGGCACAGAAGACTTTGCATTCTGAAGTATGTTGAAGAAAGTCGTTCTCTACAAACACGCAACACTTTCAAAGCTGAAATTGGCAAAGTCACAGAGACCTTTCTTGGTACCTTTGAAGTTCATACACCACTGAGGAAATCTCTGCAACGCAGAAATTGCAGCAACAACGGTGGCAGCTTTATAGCAGCACCAACGTTGTACTTTGTCAGAATTGTCAGTACACCAGAAGCGTGTCTCACAACGGATTGAATAGCATTCAATGCTATCTCTAACAGAATATCATCATCATCAATTCAAAGAAAGCAGAAGAAAAGCTCAGGAGACTAAGCAGAAGCAACAAAGAAAAATGTTTGAATGAAATATTTAATTCAAACATATTTTATTATCTGCAAGAAACAACCATTGAACAAGACATCACACCCAAAGAAGATATGATGTCAGGAGGCAAATAAAAAGGAGTATATACAGAATCAGCAAAAGGACAAATTCAACGGATATCTCTTAAAGAGACACTCCTAAAAGAAAACAGAGGAAAGTAGAAGAAAACAGATGAAAGCAGAAAGAAGCAGATGCAAGAGAGAGTATTCGCGAAACTATATCAAGAAACATCTCTCATGAAGAAGAAAAGATCAAGTGTCGGAACGGGATCGTCTGAACACTCATTCGCTTAAGGAGAAGCAACCGTTTGAAAGCTATTACACAACGACTATATGAACCAACATCATCAACATCTCAACGGTATTATGAATCATCTTCAAACGGCTATATTTCATCAGCACATATAAATAGCCTCAAGATTGAATTTGAAGAAAGCTGCCAAACCTATTGGTCAGTCAGACAAAATGGTTGATGAACAGAATCAAACTAGTTAATCAGGCTAATGCCTTATGGTTAACAAGAGTTGACTTGAGCTTAAGTGGATCATGAAGATGTCAACTAAGTTGATCAGAGAGTTGGTTCTCAATTAGGCTACTGACAGTGGGTCAGTTAGTTAGGTTGTTCGTTGGTCAGTTTGATCAAGTGAGTTGATATTGTTCGAAAGACAATCATGCTGAACAAATGACTATCAAACTGGTACGGTTTGAAGCTTTGATATACCTTGGTTTTCAATGATTACGGGGTGAGAATGTAGCCCATGGAACCAATGGCTGGAGAACAAGGCTGGAGCTTAAAGTCAGTATCTACCTAGCCAATTCTCAGAGGATGTCATTCCTCTTATCAGAGACAGGGATTGTACTTAAACTTATACACTTGTGTCACTGTCTTAACCTTGTACTTAGAATTCTTTCATTGTATCCTGAGTAGTACTTAGTTAACCTCAAGTACAGGAAAAGATTAAGTTTATGTTTCGTGGAACTTAAACTTAGTTTAATTTGTAAACACTTTATGTGTCAGGAGAGCCTGGAGAGGCTTGGTGGAAGAAAGAATACTTGGTTGCAGAGCCTGGAGAGGCTAGACTGAAAAAGAATACTGCATATGTTGCTTGGAGAGGCAGTTGAAAACAAAGTAATACTGTTGTTGGCCTGAAGAGGCTGCGAATAATACTTGTATCTGTGGATTCAGATAGTGGAAAATCCAGTGGTGGTTTGCCTCTGGGACTGGATTGTAGCTCACGGGTTTGTGGGTGAACCAGGATAAATTCCTTGGCTAAGTTTTCCTACCCTTATCTCTTATCAATTCTTTTCTTACTAATCAAGGGGTCAGAATAATTAATCTGATATTTTACAAAGGCACAAAACATCTTTTAAAATTAGTTTTTACAAGCTGTCATAAATCTTTATGCCTAAGTTCTCTTTTCCTTAATCTCTGTATTTCCAGTATTCATATTTATGTTGGGGATTGAAAAGTATTTTCTATAATAACTTAACACAACTATTTCAATAAAATGACCTTTCATATGAATAAAACATGAGATGGCTCTTATATCATTTGAAGCTTTACAAAGAATATTCCTTGAAGAACTTCTGAAATAAATTCTCTGAAGTAAGTCTGAAAGAGATCAGTTCAGAAATCAGGAACAGACTTCAGACAACCTCTAGTCGTCTGAAGTATTTCAGAAATCGTTCTGAAAATACTCCCTGTAATAATCTTCAGAAGATACTTTGAGAAGCCTCTGTTTAAAACAATCTTAAGCTTCAGAAGAAACACTATTTTTCTTGTCTTCCACACGTTTCAACTATCTCTGACCTTAAGACCTTTTTTTAACGGTGCCCATCTTAATGATTTAAATTAAAGATTTCCAAAAACTATCAAAAAGCTTAAAACACTATTCAACCCCCCTTCTAGTGTTTTCCTGTGGTTCTAACACAAGACTTAGAGAAGTCAATAATCTTGCCTTCCTCTCTAAAATTGAGCCAAAGAATATTGAGGAAGCTCTGCATGATGAAGGGTGGATCCTAGCCATGCAAGAAGAGCTTAATCAATTTTCCAGGAGTGATGTCTGGACTCTCGTTCCTAAACCCCATGGGTGTTTAGAAACAAACTCTTTGAAGATGGGTCAATTTCTTAGAAACAAAGCCAGACTTATTACACAAGGCTACAATCAACAAGAAGGTATTGATTTCACTGAAACTTTTAATCCAGTAGCAAGGCTTGAAGCCATTAGGATTTTACTTTCCTATGCAGCAAATAATGGCATCAAACTGTATCAAATGGATGTTAAGAGTTCCTTCCTAAATGGTTTCATTGAGGAAGAGGTATTTGTTAGACAACCCCCTGGTTTTGAAAATCTAACTTTTCCTGAGCATGTTTTTAAACTGAAAAAGGCTCTGTACGGTCTGAAACAAGCTCCCAGAGCTTGGTATGAAAGATTGAGCAATTTTTTACTCAAAAATGGTTTTGAAAGAGGAAAGTTGATACAACCCTTTTCAGAAAAATGTCTAACAAAGACTTGATTCTAGTCCAGATATATGTTGATGACATTATTTTTGGATTAATAAATTCCTCTCTGTGCACTGAGTTCTCAAGGCTTATGCAATCTGAATTTGAAATGAGTTTAATGGGTGAACTAAAATTTTTCTTGGGACTTCAAATTAAGCAAGATTCTGATTGTATATGGATCCATCAGGAGAAGTATACAAAGGAAATGCTTAAAAAGTTCAATATGCATGATTGCAAGCCTATGACAACTCCTATACACCCATCATCAATATTAAGTAAAGATGAAGGAGAAGAACCTGTTGACCCAACCTTGTATAGAGGTATGATTGAATCCTTATTATATCTTACAGCAAGTAAGCCTGACATTATGTTTAGTGTATGCTTGTGTGCAAGATTTCAGTCTGATCCAAGAGTAACTCTTTACCAAACTGTAAAAAGGATTTTCAGATATTTGAAAGGTACTACTAATCTTGGTTTGTGCTATAAGAAGAGCAAGGATTGCATGTTAGTAGGATTTTGTGATGCTGATTTTGCTGGAGATAGAGTTGAAAGGAAATCAACAAGTGGTGGCTGTCACTTCATTGGAAGCAACTTGATCAGTTAGTCAAGAAAAAGACAAAGCACAATAGCTCTATCAACTGCTGAAGCTGAATATATTGCCGCTGCATGCTGTTGTTCACAGCTGCTTTAGGTAAAATATCAATTAGAAGACTTTAATATTTTTGTTAAATCTGTTCCAGTCTTCCGTGATAACACTAGTGCAATCAACCTTTCCAAAAACCCAATTCAACATTCTAGAGCAAAACATATTGAAATAAAATATCATTTTATAAGAGACTATGTTCATAAAGGAGTTATTGATATACAGTTCATTGATATAGAGCATCAATGGGCTGATATATTCACTAAACCACTTGCTGAAGATAGATTAAAATTTATCAGAGAAAATTTGAACATTCTCACACTTTCTGAAAATTAATTTACTGATTTTGTCTACACTGAAAGTGTTGATATGCACAAGTGGTATCCTGAATCTATTTCTTTCTTATTTGCACTTCTTCAGTAAGCTCTGTTTACCCTTTTGATTGATGACAAAAGGGGGAGTATTAAGAAACTAACAAAATCTGAAGCTTAGTGTTTCAGAAGGATTCATTGATTCAGGGGGAGCAAGACTTAAGCAAGCTGTAGCAAGAAGCTCTATTTCAGTATCTGATATAGGGGGGAGAAATACTTTGAACTTATTTTTTTTATTTCCCTTCAGATATTTGATAAAGTTCTTAAACAAATTTGTCATCATTAAAAAGGGGGAGAATGTTGAGTCTCAAAATATTATTAAAAGGTTAATAATGTTTAAGTCTCATAACCCTAAGTTTTAATGAATAACAAATTTAGTTAACATCATTATGAGAAATAAAATGTTCTGTTAAAAGTAGTTTTCCGTGTTTCAGAAGGTTGCTGATGAAGCAACCCTCTGATGTGGTACAACCCTCTGAAGTGTATAACCTACTGAAGTAGAAGAACTTGCTGAGAGATCAAGACTTACTGGAGTCAGAGAACCTCCTGAAGTTGTGAGACGTTGTACTGAGCCTGTACTTTTCGAAAAAAAGGTACTTCTCTGTTTATTCTCCTTAAAGACTCAAGTCAACCGTAGCTGTCTCAGTTGCTTGTGCTTCTCGTTTTTATGAAGAGTCAGAACACTTGCTTTTTGGCATATTTCAAATTTCTCTCACCAAAAAGGCAATGTCTGTTGTGAAGTACAATTTGCTCAGAAAACGTGAAGCTTGTGCTGCTGACTCTACTACCTGCTACTGCAAGGGTTCTAGGCTATGTGTCTCAACATGAGCATTTGCATTAAATGCTATCTCACAACGGAAACCCAATGCAGCATAATGGACTGAAGTTTCCCATCCTATAAATACAAGTCTCATGCAGAAAAGAAAAGAGAGGTTGAACGAACATACTTGCTGAAACACTGCTAAAAAATAATCTCTGTTATTCTTTCATTTGTTCTATTTGTACAACACTTTCTTATCCTGAGTTCTACTCAGTTATTTGTACATCTTACATAGTTTAGGCTTTGAACTTTTATAGTTTAAAAGCTTAAGCAATCTTTCTTTTTATACATTGGTTGTGTGGTGAGCCTGAAGAGGCTTGGTGTTTAAACAATACTTGGGTTTGAGCCTGGAGAGGCTTGTCTGTAAAATAATACTTTGGTTTAGAGCCTGGAGAGGCTAGGTGTGCAAATAATACTTGTGTCTATTTCAGATAGTGAAAATCCAGTGGTGTGTTTGCCCTGGGACTGGACGTAGCTCACTGTGTTAGTGGGTGAACCAGGATAAATTTCTTGGCTAAGTTTTCTCAACCTTTATCTCTTTATTTTTAGTTTTTAAATAACCAAGGAGAGTTCTGAAAAGTAGTATTATAATTTGCGCAGCAAAATAACTTTGTTCTTCAAGTAAAACTATTTCAAAATCATTTTATTGGACCTGTTGAATCATATCAGCAAGTTACTGAAAAATCCAGTTTCAGAAGGTTGCTCAAATCATTTGAAAATCACTTTGCTTGTTTAAAAGGTTTTCATAAAATTTGTAAAGAATTATAAAACACTATTCAACCCCTTCTTCTAGTGTTTCTTGTGGTTCTAACAGTTGGTATCAGAGCTCAACCTCGGGTTGAGCATCTAAGAAGTGCTGAGGAAGAAGATCCACATGGAAACCTCTGTAAGCAACTCTCACTACATTGCTGAAGGTGCCTCAGTCTCCAGGCCCCCAGCTTTCAATGGTTCTGACTATCATTATTGGAGAGATCGTATGAAGCTCTTTATAGAAAGTTGCAGCATAGATCTATAGGACGTGGTCACTGATGGTGATTATGTTCCTACCAACAATAGTGTGCCCATTCCCAAGTCAGAATGGACCGGTGATCAAAAGGCTCGTGTACAACTTAATGCCAAAGCAAAACTATACCTGGTCTGCTCCTTGATTAAATCAGAGTATTAGAATCTGCATGACTCTTCTTCTACCAAAGAAATCTGGGATACATTGGCTGCAGCTCATGAAGGAACTGACAATGTAAAGCAATCCAAAATTAGCATGTTGGTACATCAGTATTAGATGTTCAAAATGCATGAATTTGAATCCATTGATCAGATGTTTGAAAAATTTCAAACCATCACCAATGGACTCAAATCTTTGGAAAGACCTATGATTTAGGTGATAACAATCGCAAAATCCTTAGAAGTCTACCAAAGTTTTGGAGGCCCAAAGTGACTGCCATTCTAGAGGCAAAAGACCTCAACACTCTAAGAATGGAGGAACTTCTGGGATCCCTCAAAGTCCATGAGTTGGATCTTGGAGAAGATGCCCCCAAAAAGAAGTCACTTGCCCTTAATGCAAAATCCAAACTGCCAAGGTCTGTGGCACAGAAGGCCATGAAAGTTGAGGAATCTTCAGAAGGTTCTGAAGGTTCAGAAGGTGACTCTGATGATGATGATCTAGCTCTTTTGAGCAGAAAGATCAAGAGGATGTTTCAGAGGTAAGGGAAGTTCAGAAAAGGCTCATCCTCTGAAACAAAAGTAAGTCAGGTAAAGAATCATTTTCTACTAACAAAATAATCTGCTATGAATGCAAGCAGCCAGGGCACATGAAGGCAGATTGCCCTAAGCTAAAGAAACCTTCTTTCAAGAAGAAGAAGTTCTTCAAGAAGAAAAAGGGTCTGATGGCAACTTGGGAAGACTTAGATGATTCGACCTCAGAAGAGGAAGATGAATCTGCTGAAGAGGCCAACCTATGCCTGATGGAAAGTTTTCCTTCATCAGACAGTTCTGAATCTGAGGAAATTCCTAAAACTCTTCAAGACATGTATGGTGACTTGCTGGAAAGTTCTAAAGAGCTTTTCAAAAAGTACAAAGATTTGTCTAGAGCATATACACTGAAGTTGCAAACAAAAATGAAGCTCTAGAAACTGAAAATCTTTTGCTGAAAGAAAAACTCTTAAAGAATTCTGGGACTAGTAGTTCAGAAAGCTTGATTAAAGAAAATGAATTTTTAAAGAAACAAATTGCTGAACTTACTAGAGACCTAGCTAAATTTGTTAATGGAACCAAAAACCTCAACAGAATGTTGGGTGCTCAAAGGAACTCCAAAAATAAAAAAGGTTTAGGCTACTCAGACAGTGAATCATCACATGATTCAAATTCTAAACCTGCTGAAAAAGCTAAGAAATGTAAGGGATGCTCTCACTGTGGAAAGCCTGGACACAGTGTAAACACAAGAGAAAGGGCAGACCTGCTGCTAACAAGAGAGGACCCAAAAAGATGTGGGTACCTAAGTCTCTGATTATTCCTGTTGTAGATGTGTTTAATAGGACAAAGGAGACACCACAAATGGTACCAGGACAGTGGGTGCTCGCGACACATGACGGGAGAAAGGTGTTTGTTCCAAAACCTTAGACCTAAGGATGGAGGGGTGGTGAACTTTGGAGGAAACCAGAAAGGCAGAATCACTGGTATAGGTTCAGTAGGTATATCTCCTCTCTCTGTAATTAAAGATGTTCTTCTTGTTGAAGGTCTTCAACACAACCTACTGAGCATAAGTCAATTATGTGACAGTGCATATGTTGTATCCTTCACAAGGGATGGTTGTGTAGTCAAGGATTCTTATGACCAAGTCATTTTTACTGCCAAGAGACACAGTAATGTGTATAAAATTGATCTTGAGGAACTTTCTTATCAAAATGTGACTTGTTTGATTTCTGTTAAAGATGAAAAACAGATTTGGCATCAGAAACTTGGGCATGTCAGTTTGAGATTAATCTCAAAGCTTACAAAACATAATCTTGTAAAAGGTTTACCCAAGCTTTCTTTCAAATCTGACATTTTATGTGAAAATTGTCTAAAGGGGAAACAAACTAAAAATTCTTTTAAAAGTATAAATGTTGTTTCCACTTCAAGGCCTTTAGAACTTCTTCATATTGATTTGATTGGTTCTACAAGAACAGAAAGCTTGGCTGGTAAAAAATATGGTTTGGTTATTGTTGATGATTATTCTAGATTCACATGGGTAATATTCCTCAAAAGCAAGGATGAGACTTTTGAGAACTTTGCCAAATTTTGTAAAAGGGTGCAAAATGAGAAAAGATTTTACATATCTGCCATTAGAAGTGATCATGGAGGTGAGTTTGAAAACTCAAGCATCAGTATGTTCTGTATGTGATGAGAATGGGATCTCTCAAAATTTATCAGTGGCTAGAGCACGTCAACAAAATGGGGTTGTTGAGAGAAAGAACAGAAGTTTGCAGGAGATGGGTAGAACCATGCTCATTTCAAGCAATCTTCCAAGGTCATTCTGGGCAGAGGCTGTTCACACAGCTTGCTATATCCAAAACATAATTTTGGTAAGGCTTATTCTCAAAAGAACTCCATATGAATTGTGGAAAGGAAGAAAATCCAACATTTCTTATTTTCACATTTTTGGTTGTGAGTGTTTCATACTCAACACCAAAGATGATCTGGGAAAGTTTGATTCTAAATCTGATAAAGGATTCTTCATTGGTTATTCAGAAACCTCTAAGGCATATAGAGTTTACAACTCTAGAACCCTAATTGTTGAAGAAACCATTCTTGTTAGATTTAATGATGCAAAAGAGACTGATAGGGAACTATCAGATCTAGAAGAGGATTTTGCAGGAATGGAGTCGAACCCCACTTCAAAGACTTCAAAGGCTAAGGATGAAGAACCTGCTGAAGGACCCTCTTAAGTACCAGCTGAGAGGTCTCCTCATCAACCCGCTGAAACTGATTCTCTTCAGAGAATAGATGTTGAGTCTCAGAATGAGCAAGTTTTCCCTCGCTGGCGTGAGTAGAGATACATAACTCATCATCCTCGAGAGCAAATCATTGGTGACACTTCAGAAGGAGTAAGATTAAGATCAAGACTTATAGAAGTCAATAATCTTGTCTTCCTCTCTGAAACTGAGCCAAAGAATATTGAGGAAGCTCTGCATGATGAAGGGTGGATCCTAGCCATGCAAGAAGAGCTTAATCAATTTGCCAGGAGTGATGTCTGGACTCTGGTTCCTAAACCCCATGGAAGAAAGAGTCTCTTGCAACAGTTTTTCAAAAACTACAATTGCTGAGGATACTATGATTTCAACTGATAAAGCTTCTTCTAGTCAGACAAAAATGAAACTGATCAGGAACAAAGGTAGAAAGAATTAGATCATCATCTCCTTATGCTTATTTTAGGGAAAATGGATTCTGGTAAATATAACTCTCTGTATTTTAAGGAAAAGTATCTAGTAGCTCTAATAGAGAGTGATTCTAAGAACTTATTGGAAATTTCTCAAACAAGGAGTGCAGTCAAAAGTGCTAATCAGGTTAATTTGATTGATCCCAAACCACCTGATAAGGATAAATCTGTTCAAGATATGGCTATTGATGGTCAGCAAGGTTCTGATTTTCTTTCAGAAGGCAGCAACTCTATGCAAGGAATTCAAGAATACAACCACAATTCTACAATTAATAAATGAATTATCTAATATGGAATTGTAGAGGTATTTTTTCAAAAGGTTTTGCTAGTCTTATTAAAGACATTCATGGTTTATACAAGGTTAATCTTGTTGAGTCTCAAGAAATTTATAAATGAATTTCTAAGAGAACTGACTTATCTTCTATGTTTTAATGAATACATATTTTGTTATTAACAATTTGAAAAGCTGCACATGTGTTTTAATGGATTTATTCTGATTTCAATAAAGCTAATTATCTGATCTAAAACATCATCCTTGGTAACAAATCTGTCTGAAGATGTCAAGCTCTCTGAAGCATTGAGACTCTCTGAAGAAACGTTATCATCTGAAGATGACAAGCTTTCTGAAGCGTTCTTTATCTGAAGTCATCAAGTCATCTGAAGTTCAATTTCATCTGAAGAGTGAAACCCTCTGAAGATTGCTGACGTGGACTACAAGATGTTCTCAAGACTGAAGTTTTCTGAGGAGTAAAACCTTTGAAGTTTTCTCCTGGAGTAAAAAGCGTCTCTGCACCCGTTCTCCTACACACAAATCTTTTTCCATTTATAAGCATGCAGAACAGTGCTTTTCAAGTGTTTGAAAATCATGCACAATAGAGGAAAGTCTGCTACGCAGTTTTTGCAGAAGGTCAACGCGGTCTGCAACCCTTGCATTGTGTGAGAAGATCATCTCACAATGGATTAAATAGCATTAAATATTATCTCTAAATGGATGTTTCTGAACGGACTGCATTGAAGGCTCATGCAAAGTGCTAAATTTTTATAAAAATCAATACGCCTACACGCGGCCAATTTTTCTCTGAAAACAAACTCAGATAATTCTTTGTACACAAATTTTCATATGTTGAGTTCAACTCAGTTTGCTTGTACATTTACCTGTTTAATTTATGAACTGGTTTTGTAGTTCATCAACTTAAACTATTTCTTTGTAAACACTTTTAGTGTATGAGAGCCTGAAGAGGCTTGGTGGAAGAAAGAATACTTGGTTGTTGAGCCTGGAGAGGCTTATTGTGTAAACAATACTTGGTGGTAGAGCCTAAAGAGGCTTGACAGAAAAGAATACTTGTAATCTGTTCAGATTAGTGGTAAATCTAGTAGCGTGTTTGCTCTGGGACTGGACGTAGCTCACTGTGGTTGTGAGTGAACCAGGATAAACTCTGTGGCTGAGTATCTCCTTCCCTTATCTCTTTCAATTTATTTTTCATACTAACCTTAAGGGATTGAACTTGTTCATACAAAAACTGAACGTAAAATCTTGTTTAAGAAAATCTGTTTTCATATTGTCTAAAGCTACTTCAGACAATGCGTAAACTTCAAATAACTCTTCAGTTGTCTGAACTTTTCTCAAAGATTCAGTTTTAAGAAAAGAGTTTCCAGAAAACATTAAGTTTTATATAAACACTATTCAACCCCCCTTCTAGTGTTTACCTGTGTTCTCTACAAATCTTGTCTTTCTTTTGGAAGTTCATGTAAGTGGAGCTAAGGCTATACAACAGGTGAAAAAGTTTGGTTTTGACTCTTTTCATATCATGGATTCAGTAGGTCAGGCAGGGGATAATTATTTTATGGGATAGTTCCTAGTGGTCAATTAACATATTATCATTTACTTCCCAATTCATGCATATGTCTGTTAAGTATGGCATGATTGATCCTTGGTTCATTACATCTGTATATGCAAGTCCTCAGCCAATTAATAGAAATACTTTATGGGATGATATTAGAGATCATGCTAATAATATCTCTAGGCCTTGGACTATTTTGGGAGATTTTAATTGAATAATTAATCTAAATTAAAGAAAAGGGGGCAGTCTGAATCCTAATGTTAGAGGTATGCAATGTTTTAATGAGATGATAGTTGATTGCAATCTTATATATGGGGGTTTGTGGGCTCTCCTTTACTTGGAAAAGAGGAAATTTGTTAGAAAGGCTTGATAGAATCCCTATGAATATGGATTGGAGGGTTAGATTTCCAAATGCTATTATTTTACACTTACCTTTCTTTAAATCTGATCATTGCCCCTTAATGGTTCAATTTTGACAACAATCTACTACTAACAAGCATCATAGACCATTCAAATTCTTGCTTCCTGGCTGTCTCATCCTAATTTTCAAGATTTTGTGAAAAGGAATTGGAAAATAGGTGAAGAGTGGCCTGTTACTGTTTATGATTTTACAGGAAAGGTCAAGAAATGGAACAAAGATGTCTTTGGCAACATTTTTCAGAAAAAAGAAAGCTCCTTAGAAGGATGGAAGGGATTAATAGAAAATTGGATATCTCTTTTGATCCTAGTTTACATCATCTTTATAAAAAAGTTATGGAAGGGATATGAAGAAGTTTCTGCTCAAGAAGAGCTACTCTAGTGCCAAAAGTCTAGATGTAAAAAGATTCAGTATGGGGATAAGAATACAAAGTGCTTCCATGAAGTTATAGTTGCTAGAAGAAAGAAAATAAAATTGAAAGTCTACAAAATGAGGAAGGTGTATAGATATTTGAGCCTGAAGCTATTGAAAATTTATGTATGGATTTTTACAGAAATCTTTTTCAAGATGAGGGTAATCATGTTGTTTTTCCTTTGAAGTACAGTTTCCCTGAATTAACTGATGAGAAACTAAACAGACTTTCTCAACCATTAACTGATGAGGAAATCAGACAGGCTGTTTTTTTTCTATAAAAGGATTTAAAGTTCCAGGATTAGATGGGTTTCATGGAATTTTCTACCAAAATCAATGGAATACTGTTGGCCCTACTATTTGTAAGTTCATAAAACATATTTGGGTTTCTCCCTCTAATGTTGCCTCTATTAATGAAACTTTGATTACTTTGTTACCTAAAATTGATACTACTATCAATCTTTAACAATATAGGCCAATTAGTCTATGCAATGTTTCTTATAAAATAATTACTAAATTAATTGCTCTCAGGATCAGACATATCATTTGTCATACTATAGGTCCCAATCAGTGTAGTTTATACCAGGAAGGCGGAGTAGAGATAATATCATAATTACCCAAGAAATTAAAAATAATATGAAAAGGAAGAAGGGTAAGAAAGGATGGATGGCTATTAAAATTGATTTAGAAAAGGCCTATGATAAGTTGAATTGGCATTTTGTGAAAGATACTTTAACTGATATTGGGCTGCCTAAAAATTTAATTTCAATTATCTGGTCTTGTATTCCTACTCCTCAAATGAGAGTTTTAGTGAATGGTGAGGTTTTGAATCCTTTCTATCCATCTAGAGGCATAAGGCAAGAGGATCCTCTATCTCCCTATAATTTTGTATTATGTATAGAACGACTATTCCAAATGATCAATCTTGCAATTGAGTACAAATACTGGAAACGTATCAAGATTGGGAGGAAGGGACCAAAAATATTTCATCTTGCATTGCAGATGATCTTATCCTATTTGCTGAAGCATCCATGGAACAAGTGGAGATAATCTAAATTGTCCTAGATGTATTTTTCTCACCCAATGTTTGCATGCAGGTGAAGGAAGAAAGTTCATAAGCTTGGGTTGTCAGAGAACAAATGACCTAGGAAAATATCTGGGAGTTCCTATACATCATTCCAAGATTACCAGGAATTTTTTTCAGTCTGTGCTTCATAAAACCAAGCAAAGACTAAATTCTTGGAAGGCAAAGACTCTATCTATTGCTAGAAGACTCACCCTATCTCAATCTGTTCTAAATGCTATGCCTACTTATCTAATGCAAACTAATTATTTGCCATTATCCACTTGTGAAGAGCTGGACAGAAATTGTAGGAATTTCTTATTGGGGGATACAGAGATAAAAAGGAAGATTCATCTAGTTATTTGGGACAAAATTTGTAGCGCAAAGTTGATTGGAGGATTAGGGATCCGAAGAGCTAGAGATGTTAACAATGCTTACATGATGAAGATTGGTTGGGCACTTATCAACCACTCCTCTGAATTATGGGTTCAAGTTCTAAAGGCCAAATATGGCTGTGGAGAGTCTATCATTCCTATAATTAAGCGTAAAATGGGAGATTCCAATTTATGGAAAGGAGTATGTGCTAATTGGGATAATCTGTTATCAAATTGAGCTTAGAGAGTTAGGAATGGAGAAGGAATCAGATTTTGGATGGATAATTGGATACCAGAAATGGATAGTCTTATTAACTACACTATTTCTACAGTAGAAGAATCTGAATTAAATTTGCCTTTAATTCACTATACTAAGGTTTATAGGGATTGGGATGTTCATCTTTTCCAGCATCTGCTTCCTGAAGCTGTGTGCAATAAAATAATGCATCAGACACCTCATATTCCTAGTAGCAGCAAAGAAATTTTGGCATAGGAAGGAAATTCATATGGGTGGCTTACAATAAAATCAGCCTATGAGTACCTTACTAATGTTCCTAAGAGGCAGAGGAACCCTCTTTTTGATAGAATATGGAGCTGGTAAGGTCCCCAGAAGATTAGACTTTTATTATGGAAAATAGCATCCTGTGTTATTTTGACGAATGTACAAATGAAGAACAAAAATCTATCTAGTGAGGATTTGTGTGTTTTGTGCAAGTCAGAATCAGAATCAACTCTACATCTCTTTCGAGATTGCCCTTAGGTAACAGAGTTATGGGGGAAAATTTTACTAGAAGCTAACCATCATCAATTTTTTCAAATTCAAAACCTTCACAAATGATTGCTGGAAAATTTGAAGAACCCTAAGAGTCAAAATCAGAGTTCGAAGCAAGCCCTAATTTGTGGGTTTACATTAGAAGCTATATGGAGGCATAGAAAAAACATCAGATATTACATCAATATCAGGCAACCATAACAACTTTTCATTCAAATCAGAGAGCTAATATTAACAATCAAGATAGAAATCAGTACCTAATTCTTGGGTATCCCTCTCTTAAGCATTGGCATAAGGTGTTGAGTCTCATAATCAATTTAAGTATTCAAATTGGATTCAAGACGCACATATCCTTAGTTTTAATAGACAACAAATTTGATTTAAAAAGGTATTGCTTTTAAGAACAGTATCACTTGAAGGTATCTTTGCCTTATTGTTTCAGTAAGTGCTATGAAGAAGAAGCCTCAAAATGAACCTACTGACACGAGGGAACCTTCCGAAGAGTCAAGTTCTATTGAACTCTTTTCAGCCTTCTGAAGTGCTACGGATTTCTAGAAGAACTGCTTAAGACCTCGATTTTAACTGTTGACTAAAGCCTGGAAGCTGCCTGCTAAAGTCACAACACTTTCTTATCGTTTGAAGCAAGTTTGATCCATTTAAGGAATGAATTCAAAGTTCGACTGTGTAGTCAAAATCACATTACCTTAAATGGAATCTGCTGTTCAAGTCAGAGCAGTGTTACAGTCTGCAACACCTGCACATCTCAAAAGTCTAATGATATCAGAAGAGCTTCTCACAATGACTCTAAAAGCATTTAATGCTATCTCACAACGGTGAATGAAGCTATTCCTCAACGGATCTATTTCAAGGCTTTATAAATAGCCTCACGAAAGACTTTGAAGTTTGGCAAACCATTGGTGAACCCCCTAGTAAATCTACGGAAATGCCTTGTTCTATTCCAGAATGAAAACGAAGCTAAAGAATGGGCAAACAGAAAAGCACAAGAGAGAATGCCCAAGATTCATCAGAAAATCCTTTCAAGCCTAAACACTCTGTTGTAGCAAATTTCCTTGTACTTAGATTTACCCTTTGTATCCTGAGTTTTACTCAGTTATCCCTTTGTACAAGAAGAACCTGAGTTTAAGTTTCTCAGAAGCTTAAACTTAGTTTATATTGTAAACATTGTTAAGTGTCTGAGAGCCTGAAGAGGCTTGATGGAATAAAGAATACTCGGTTCAGCCTGGAGAGGCTGGGTGTACAAAGAATACTTGGTTGAGCCTGGAGAAGCTTGTCTGTAAAAGAATACTCATTGAGCCTGGAGAGACTTGTCTGTAAAAGAATACTCATTGGGCCTGGAGAGTCCAGGTGTGCAAATAATATTCGTTGTAATCTTGAGGGATTAGTGAAAAATCCAGTGGAGTTTTTCCCTGGGACTGGATGTAGCTCACTGGGTTAGTGGGTGAACCAGTATAAATTTTTGTGGTCAAGTTCTCTCTATCCTTTACTCTTTACTTTCCATTGTTATCTGATTATTTCTAACCGAGAAGGGTTCTGAAAAGTGAGCTTATAATTTGCGCAGCAAAAACAACTTTATTTCTTATGCAAATTATTTTAAAAGACAATTTTATTGGACCTGCTGAAGTGTCTTAGCAAGTCTTCGAAAACTCATTTTTCAGCAAGTTGCTTGCATCTTTTGAGAAAACCCTGTTTGCGAAAAGGTTTCCACAAAAAATTTGTAAAGATTATAAAACAGTATTCAACCCCCTCCCTTTCTAGTGTTTCCTGTGGTCCTAACACAAGGTTAACACTAATGAGGCTTTCTCTGTTTCAAATGGTAGCGCTGCCTGTGGAGGTGTTGATAGGGATTCTTGCGGCTCCTTTTTCTTTGCTTTCGGTGCTAATTTGAGTTACGCCAACGCCTTGGAAGCGGAATTGTGGGGTCTGCTAAGAGGAGCTAGGTTAGCAAAGCGCACAGGGTTTAGGAATATTATCTTTGAATCTGATTCTCTCCTAGCTATCAGAATGGTAAATGAGGGATGCTCGGATACTCACCTCTTTTCGGCCTTGGTTGAGCAGATTAAGGAGACAGCGAAATTCCGCTTCCAAGGCGTTGTAACCGGAATTGTGACGTCTAAATTGAAGAGTTGTAACCGGCTACACATCTTGATTACTTTCCGGGATAGTGTTTTGTCACTAAAAGTTGTCAAGTTATCATCAACACCTTCTCTATTACTTGTCAGTAGAATCTATCCCAAAAGTTCCTTATTTTAAGAGCTTGTAAGGATAAGTTGAGTGGAAAAAGGCAAGAGTTGTGAGTACAATATAGTGAGAAAAAGCCAAAAATTAGAGTGATACACGAGAGAATCAAAACTTTTGAGTGAAAACACGTAAGGGAGTGTTGTGAGGATTCTTACTTTTATCACTAACATCATTTGATTTACAGCCAAATTTCTTTTAATCATGAGTACAGTAAACCAACGTGAGGAGGATGCTGGAGAAATAGACCTCAAATCGTTCCTCAAGACACTACAAAGTGAATTTATGAGAATGAGTGCAAGAATGGATGAGATGGAAGATCGGTTTCCAAGGAGAAGGAGTAGAACGTCTCCTAACTGCACTGAAGAAGAGGAAGAGGAAGAAAACCACAAGGCAAGTAGTTCTAGAAGACAAAGCAGCAGGGATAATCATCTTGGAAACATCAAGATGAGCATTCCCTCTTTCCAAGGGAAAAATGATCCTGAGTTATATTTGGAGTAGGAAATAAAGAAGGAGATTTGTACCAAGTCATTACCACAGAGACTTGTACAGAAAATTGTAGGACCTACGTCAAGGTTCTATGAGTGTAGATGATTACTACAAGGAGATGGAAATAGCCATGATGAGAGCCAATGTGCAAGAAGACCGAGAAGCAACAATGGATAGATTCATTGGAGGGTTAAAGAAAGAAATTTCAAATGTAGTGGAACTTCATCATTATGTGGAGATGGAGGATTTATTACACAAAGCAATCCAAGTAGAGAGACAACTCAAATCCAGAGTTGTAATATTTCCAGGAACTCCTAGTACCTCTTGGAAATCCTGGGCTACCAACAAACCGACAACTCGGCCAAAAGAAGAGGCAAAGATGGGACAACCGACCTCAGCCAGTAAAGGTAAGTCTGAATTCAATTTATCTTCTAAAGCACGTGAAATTAAATGTTTCAGGTGTCAAGGTCTTGGACATATTGCTTCTAATTGTCCGAACAAGAGGGTCATACTCATGTGTGACAATGGTGAAGTGGAAAGTGCAAGTGAAGAAGAAGATGATGAAATGCCTGAGCTGGAAGATTACAGTGATGTGGAATACACCGAGCCAGACCACGATAATGCATTAGTCACCAGGAGGGTGTTGAATGCACAACCAAAGATGAGGGGGTTGACGAGCAACGTGAGCACATATTCCATACAAGGTGCCGCGTAAGTAATAAGGTTTGCAGTCTTTTAATTAATAGTGGTAGATGTACCAATGTTGGTAGTCTTTTGATGGTTGAGAAATTAAAATTACCTACCATAAAACATCCTAATCCTTATAGACTGCAGTGGCTAAATGATTGTGGGGGCATAAGGGTAACAAAACAAGTTTTGCTTTCATTTTCCATTGGAAAATATAAAGACAAAGTCTTATGTGATGTTGCACCTATGCATGCTGGACACATTCTACTTGGTCGACCATGGCAATTTGATAGGAGAGTAATTCATGATGGGTATCACAACAGGTATAGTTTTAAATTAAATAATAAAACCTTTGTTCTAACCCCTCTTCAACCTTCTGAAGCATATGCAGATCAAATAAGAATTGCTAGGGAGAGCAAGGAGTTGGAAGAACAATTTTTTGTTCAAGAAAAAGAAAGAAAAGAGAAGAAGAGAGAAGTGGGCATGGGTTCGAATCCGACTTCAAGATTGGATGTCTGTTCGACGTTACAACCGAGCCAGGGCAGAAGCAAGGTGAACGCTTTTGCAAGAAAAAGGGAAGTTGAAAGTGTATTGTTAGATAAAGGGCAATTATTGATTCTTGTTTTTAAAGACATATACTTCTTTGATGATTCCAACAATTCTTTACCTTCTAAAATTCAAAATTTTTTGAAGGAGTTTGGAGAAGTATTTCCGGATGAGCTACCTCAAGGATTACCACCTTCAAGAGGTATAGAACACCAGATTGACCCTGTACCCGGTTGTGCCCTACCAAATCGACCAGCATACAAAACCAACCCGGATGAGACCAAGGAGATCCAAAAACAAGTCAGTGAGCTAACGGAAAAAGGGTATGTAAGGGAGAGCCTAAGTCCATGTGTTGTACCGGTAATATTGGTACCAAAGAAAGATGGTTTTTGGCGTATGTGCACTGATTGTCGAGCCATTAACAAGATTACAGTAAAGTATCGTTATCCAATTTCTAGGTTGGACGACATGCTTGATGAGTTACATGGGGCATGTTTGTTCTCTAAAATATATTTGAAAAGTGGTTACTATCAAATTCGAATAAAAGAGGGTGATGAGTGGAAAACTGCTTTTAAAACAAAGTATGGTTTGTATGAGTGGTTAGTGATGACCTTCGACTTAACTAATGCGCCCAGTACTTTTATGAGGTTAATGAACCATGTATTACGCTCTTTCATAGGAAAGTTTGTGGTAGTTTACTTTGATGGCATTTTGGTTTACAGCAAATCTTATAATGCACATGTTGAACACCTTACATGCTGTTTTTAAGGTATTAAAGGAAAATAAATTATATGCTAATTTAAAGAAATGTACCTTTTGCCTTGATTCTGTTGTATTCTTAGGTTTTGTGATAAGTTCAAAGGGGGTAAGTGTAGATGAGGAAAAGGTTAAGGCTATTAGAAAGTGGCCGACCCCAAAGATTGCTAGTGAAGTGAGAAGTTTTCATGGGTTAGCAAGTTTCTATAGGCGGTTTGTGAAAGACTTTAACACTATTGCTGCGCCTTTAAATGCACTTGTTAAGAAAAATATTGTGTTTAAATGGTAAGATGCACATGAAAAAGCTTTTAACACTTTAAAAGAAAAATTAACAAATGCACCCTTACTTGTTTTACCTAATTTTGATAAAGCTTTTGAGATTGAATGTGATGCTTCTGGTATTGGTATAAGGGTTGTTTTAATGCAGGAATCCCAACCGATTGCATACTTTAGTGAAAAGCTTAATGGGGCAACATTGAATTATCCAACCTATGACAAGGAATTGTTTGCCTTGGTTAGGGCATTACAAACTTGGCAACATTATTTGTGGCCAAGAGAGTTTGTTATACATTCTGACCATCAAAGTCTAAAGTTTTTAAAATCTCAAGAGAAGCTTCAAAAAAGACATGCAAAGTGGTTGGAATTTATTGAGATGTTTCCATATGTAATAAGGTATAAAAATGGTAAGGACAATATAGTTGTTGATGCTTTGTCAAGGAGGTATGTTTTACTTACTTCTTTACAAGCAAAATTGTTAGGTTTTGAACAAATTAAAGGTTTGTATGAAAGTGATCCTGATTTTAAACAAATTTGGGATTCTTGTTCTAACCGATCTTGTGAGAAATTTTATAGGTATGAAGGATTTTTGTTCAAGAAGAACCAACTATGTGTACCAGTCAGTTCTTTAAGAGAATTGTTGATTAAGGAGACCCATGGAGGCGGTTTGATGGGAAACTTTGGAGTGCAGAAAACACTGGACATCCTGGCTGAGCACTTTTTCTGGCCGAGCTGAGTGTGAAAGTTGCATAACATGTAACCAAGCTAAGTCAAAATTAAATCCACATGGGTTTTATACACCTTTTACTGTTCCTGAGCAGCCTTGGACAGATATTTCCATGGACTTTGTGATCGGTTTGCCAAAAACTCAAAGTGGTAAGGATAGTATTTTTGTTGTTGTTGATCGGTTTAGTAAAATGGCACACTTTATTGCGTGTTCAAAGACAAATGATGCAACACAAATTGTTGACCTATTCTTTAAAGAAGTTGTCCGATTGCATGGTTTACCAAGGACAATTGTGAGTGATAGGGACGTTAAATTCCTAAGTCATTTTTGGAGGACTTTATGGAATAAATTGGGAACAAAGCTTCTATTTTCTACTGTTGCACATCCTCAAACGGATGGACAAACTGAAGCAGTAAATAAAACGCTTTCAACCTTATTACGTTATATCATTGGCAAGAATCTAAAGCAATAGGAAAAATGTTTGCCACATGTTGAGTTTGCATATAACCGGACGATACACTATACTACTTTTTCACCTTTTGAGGTTGTATATGGTTTTAATCCACTAACTCCTTTGGATATTTTGCCATTACCTAATTCTAAATTTTTCAGCTTAGATGGTAAAAGGAAAGCAGGTTATGTCAGGGAGTTACATGCAAAGGTCTGAGCTAATATTGAAAGGAAAAATGAGCAGTATGCAAAACAAGCCAATAAAGGGAGGAGGAAGGTAATATTTGAACCAGGCGACTGGGTTTGGATTCACATGAGGAAAGAGAGGTTTCCAGCTCAAAGGAAGAAAAAACTTCAACCAAGAGGAGATGGCCCATTCCAAGTTCTAGAGAGGATCAATGACAATGCATACAAGATAGATCTTCCAAGTGAATATGGTAATGTTAGTGCAACATTCAATGTAACTGATTTATCCTTATTTGATGTAGGTGATGAATCAGATTCGAGGACGAATCTTTTCAAAGAAGGGGGAATGACACGATCCCATCCGACCTCAACCAAGATGCCTAAGATGCATTGCAAGGGATTGAAGATCCAATGACCGGGGCCAGATCTGAGCGGTTAAAGAGAGCTTTGCAACTCTTGATCACTGAAGTCCAAAGGAAAGTAGACCACCAAGCAGAAGAAGAACCAAAGAAGTGGTTTAACTTAGCTCGGATTGAAGTACAAGAGTGTTATCCGATCTGACAATCGGCTATGTCTGTTATCCGAATCTTAGGAGAGCCTATTTCGGGAAAGTGTATCTAATCAGATCATAACTGATTTATTTAGGATAAGATATGTTAGGAATCAATATCATGATCTCTTAGGATTATATTTACATCTTTTAGGATTATATTTTATCTTATATAGGATTAAATCTTTTAGGATTATATTTTATCTTATCTAGAATTAAATCTATTTAATTTATGATTGTATCTTTTAGATAGTTTATTTTAGGAAAATCCTTTGCTATATATTAGCATTGAGAATCAGTTTGTAGACAGTTATTTTATCAATAAAATTTGAGTTTTCTCATTGTGAGAGCTTATCCTTTGTTCTTGGATTAAAGAACTACTTGATAACTTAGGTTCTACCAGCAGGTCTTGGTTAGGGTCTAGTTGCTTATATCTTGATAACTTTGGTGCTTCTGGCAGGTCACGGATTGTGTCAAGTTCCTATATTTGATAACTTTGGTGCTTCCAGCAGGTCTTGGATTGTGTCAAGCTCCTTACAGTTATTTACTGTTAATTGATCTTCAAGACTTTCCTATCTTTACGCTTCCGGTTCGTATCACCTTGCCTTAATGTCGTTGCTCTTCGATAGTTTAGGGTCTCTGGCTGAGTGATTTGTTAGGGTTTTTCTCTATTTAGTTGGGGGGCTTTTGCCCCTGTTATATATGTCTTGTTTTCTTTAATTCCCAAACTCATAAAAAAAATGTGACACGTCATAAAAAAATTAACGGGAAACATACAGTTGGACTATAGTGATAGAAAAAGCAAGAAGCCAATAATTATATTACATTTTTCTATTTCTTAGGGTCTAAATTTCATGACTCCAAAAAAATCAAGGACGGATTTACTAGTTTACTTTATTATTTCACACATATAAATATAGAAGAATAAAAATAAAAAATAGTTATGATTGACTGATAAAAATTACAGTGTATGCATGGGTAAATTATATATGTGCTCCCTTTCTAATTATATCACAACATTATCTTTACAAAAATAATATTTGTACAACCATCTTGTACAAATATTATGTACAACAAAGAGAGGGGTAGAAATAGAAGAGAGAGAAGAATAAGATATGTTGAATAATGTGATGAAAAAAAATAAAAAAAAAATGTGTTATGTGAGTTGTTGTATGAAAACATAACTCTTATCTTTATCATCATTCATTCATCCCAATATATGTAGTAATGGTCTCTTTCAGCTATAAACTTCCTTTTTTCATTCACATGCATATTAATTGAGGGACATGCGTTATGTCTATATATCTAATCCAATACAAAATTATCTCTAACGATGCTCAAAGAATATCAAATTAAGAGCCAATGTTTTTATGATAATATACAAGACCGACACAATCCCCACTTACATGAGGACCTTTAATCATATATTTTTTATTGTCCAAGTGGCGAAAATCTGCTGCTATAACAATCCAATCCAATAATCATTATTAAATATATAACTATCTGAAATTAGCTACCGAATTCTGGTAATTGTAACCTACCAGACTATGGCCGGTATCTGTTGTTGTCAATATTGCAGCATATTAAAATTAAAAGAATTCAATAGCTCTGCTAATCATATACAGTTTGTCCATTAAAATATAATATAGGCCACTGTTAGCAAACCACATGACACTTTGCTCATTATAAAATTTTTTTATTTTTAATTTGGCCTTGATAGATAAGTATATGGTTGTTCTTTCTTCTGTTTAATTTGCTTTTCGGTTAAAACACATATAGCGATTAATATAATATTTTTTTAATTTTTTACACTTATCTCTTTTATACTATTTTTTTATATTTATATTTTTTTTTCTTTCACATCAATTAATTATTCCTTTAATTTTCTTTCTTTTTTTTAGCATTCTTTTCTCTACGCCCAAAAATAGGGTGTCTAACGTATCATTTCCTTAATCAATTCAATGGCATGTGTTAGTCTTCCATTTAGAGCGTAAATAAGTACAAGGAGATCGATGCATGTATAAAATAATAATAATAATAATACACAAAAAAATCATAATATCAACAGCAACGGCCATTCAAATAACAATGGGATAAACCAACCACGGTCGGTCTAGTGGTGGGATTAAGGTAATTCATCATGAGATATTAGTTTTGATGTCCACATAATGGACACTCCTCCAGTGTTCATGTTAGTTTATTCTTTGATGTTGTGGGGTTCTCTGTCCCCGTTTAGTTTTCCTGTAATTTTTGGCTCTTTACCTCCTTTTGATCAAAATAATAATAATAATAACAATGCTGCAGTTAAGAATGATCCTATCGGAAAGAATAAACGAATGATTCAAAATCTGATTATTTTTTCTTTTGATAAAGTAGTGTTCTTTCTAATTTGCATTATCAATGGTCAACTTTATTAGAATATATATCCATCCTTTTTATTCCATGTTATATTATTATATTTTTGTAATTTGAACTTATTTGACTATATGTATACAATACATATTCCTGTTAACATTCAAAGATATATATCCTCATTATATTAATTAAATATCTTAATTGATATTTGTCTTTTTCCCCCTCAAACAAAGGGTGAATCCGCACATGGAGCAGATATTTTAAAATTTCCTAAATGCTTTGCATGTGTTTGTGCTGAGTCCTTACAGATAAGTAATCTTACCACCAATAGCAATTTAATAAATATTGAAGTATGATATTATTGTGACGAATTTAATTAGTTTCAATGAATTTGTCAATAAAAAAAGTGTTATATTATAATCATGATAAAGAGAATAAAATAATTGTGTATTGTATTTTAAAATTCTCCATTTGTTACATCCAGGTATGACTATATATATACAGGATAACAATTTAAATTTGAAAGATAAGGTTAACAATTTAAATTTGAAAGATAAGGTTTGTTACAAGGTAATCCTAGAATAGATTCCAAGATAAGGTTAACAATTTAAATTTGGAAGATAAGGTTTGTTACAAGGTAATCCTAGGATAGGATTCCCATACGCCCCCGCAAGATGGTGGAGGATGGGACTACACCAATCTTGGTCTTGAGAAAGGAGTGACGTGTCCCGGAAAGAGGCTTTGTGAGAAGATCTACAAGTTGATGGCTAGAAGGTAGATGAGAAACTTGGAGTTGTTTAGAGGCCACAAGATCTCGAACAAAGTGAAAATCAATGGTCACATGCTTCATTCTAGAGTGAAAAGTTGTATTAGCACACACATAAGTGGTGCCAATGTTGTTAGAGAGAATGAACGGTGGCGTTGAGAGAGAGACGCCAAGTTCTAGAAGATATTTTAGCCATAGAATTTCAGCAGCTGTTGAGGCAATGGTCCAATATTCGGCCTCTGTGGATGAGCGAGCAACTGTAGATTGATTTTTACAAGACCATGAAATAGCATTGGCACCAAGATAAATGAGATAACTAACAGTGGATTTGTGATCAGAGGTGTCACCTGCCCAGTCAGCATCACAAAAGCCAGTAAGACACATGGATGGGTCAGAAATAAGATGAAGTCCATGGTTAATGGTTCCTTTGAGATATCGGAGTAATCTCTTGAGCACCTGCATATGTAAGTTGGAGGGAGCCTGCATGTGCTGAGCCAATTTGTTAATCGTAAAAGCCACATCCGGCCTTGTGAGAGAGAGATATTGAAGGGACCCAACAAGCTGATGAAAAACTGTAACATCACAGGTGGGGTTATCACTCGAGGAAGCGAGAGAGTAACTTGTAGACATAGGCGTGGAGATAGGCTTAGCATGTGACATGTGAGCCTTTTCTAGAATTCCCCATATGTAGTGGTGTTGAGTAAGAAACAGGCCTTTAGATGTGGGAATTATCTGAACGCCAAGAAAGTGATGTGGTGTGCCAAGGTCTTTAAGAGAAAATGTAGCTGCAAGTGATTGTTGAAATTCCTTAAGGAATTTGGTGTCATTGCCTGTTAATAGGAGATCATCTACATTCACCAAAAAATAAGCAGTTACAGAACCACTATGATAAATGAATAATGAGGCATCGGACTTTAAGTTTGAGAAACCATAGCTTAATAAAAACTCCTTCAATGCATTGTACCAAGCACGCGGTGCTTGTTTCAAACCGTAAAGAGCTTTATGAAGCTCGCAAACATGGTTCGGAAAGTTTGGATGAATAAAGCCTTTGGGTTGATCCATGTAAATAACTTCAGGGTGCCATTCAGAAAGGCATTGTTGACATCCATTTGACTGATAGGCCAACCACGAGATAAAGCAATGCACATAACAAGCTTGATAGTTTGAGGTTTTATGACATGACTAAAAGCTTCCTGAAAGTCAACCCCAGGCCTTTGATGAAAACCTTTTGCCACTAGACGAGCCTTGTATCGAGAGATGGAGCCATTAGGATTTCTCTTAAGTCTTAAAACCCATTTATTGCCAACAACATTGTAGTGAGACTCACGTGGGACTAAAGTCCACGTGTTGTTCTGCATGAGAGCTGTGAACTCATCATAGCTTGCCTCCACTCAGGAATTTTGAGAGCCTGAGAAACACATGTGGATTCTACCGAGATAGGGAAAGGATATTTAGTAACATTGAAGGCAGCTTTAGGTTTGAAGATTCCATTCTTGGCACGGGTGATCATGAGAGGTGGTTGTGAGGGTGGAGATGCTGCTGTAGGATCCTGAGATGAAGATGTCGTGTACAAGGATGAGTCATCAGGAGAAGATTGTTGTGTAGGGTATGGAGAGGCATTGGTTGGATTAGATGTGGGAAGTGTGGCTGGGTGAGGTTTGCACGGTTGAAGAGTTGAAGGAGATTTTAAATGGGAGGAGGGATAAGATTAGATGGAGGTTGTTGGTGATGGGTCGAGATTTGTGGGAGGTTATAGTTATGGATTGGTTAGACACGGGTTGATTGGCTGGAAGGTGGGGGACGAGGATCAAGGGGTGAAGGAATGATGGAATTAGTTGGATAATTTGTGGATAAGTTAATTGGATGAGGTGGGCGAGATATATGGTGAGGTGGGGTCGGTTGAATTGGTGAAGGATGAGGGACATTTTTGGTAGAGGAATGGATGAGAGATAACGGTGGGAAATTTTTTATGGGTTTAAGATGAGGGGAGAAGGATATTTCGGGTGAGTTGGAGTGAGAATGGTTTTTAAAATTTAAACAGAATGGAAACACATCTTCAACAAACTGGACATAATGGAAAATGTGGAGTTTGTTAGTCTTAGGATATAGACATAGATATGCACTTTGACATGAACTGTAGCCAAGAAAGACATAGGGATGTGACCGAGACTCAAATTTGTTGGACACATAAAGTTTAAGTCAAAGAAAACATAGACAACCAAACACTTTTAATTTTTATAATTGGGTTCACAATTGAAGAGTTTGGTATAGGGAGAGTGAAGATTGAGGATAGGGGTGGGATGACGATTGATTAGAAACGCTACTGTTTGAATAGCATAACTCCAATATTGGAAAGGGAGGGACGCATGGTGAAGTAAACAACGAGTAGTTTCAACAAGGTGTCTATGTTTCCGTTCAAATATACCATTATGCTCTGGGGTATGAGGTGGTGTTTTTAGGTGAGAGATGCCATGTGTTTGAAGAAATGAACATAGTTTAATAAACTCACCACCATTATCGGAATAGAGTGACTTGATTTTGGCATTAAACTGAGTTTCAACTAATGATTTAAAAATTGGAAAAATTGATGAAACATCATATTTGAACTTGAGTGGATATAACCATACATAACGAGAATAATGATCAATAAATATTACGTAATAGTTAAATCCATCAATTGAAGTAATTGGAGTAGGGCCTCAAACATCAGAGTACACAATATCCAAGGGATGATAACTGACTAAACTAGATTTTGAAAATGGAAGCTTGTGACTTTTATTTGACAAATAGTACTAATAACATCCCTTTCTCCACTTCTAGCAATAAGTGTCATGACACTTATTGCTAGAAGTGACACTTATTGCTAGAAGTGGAGAAAGGGATGTTATTAGTCTTGAGGGCATGGCTGAGTGTGCGGGAGGCAGGATGTCCAAGTCGATGGTGCCAAAGGGAAAGTGATGGTGGAGAGTGAACATGGTATAGTTAAGGAGGGTGGGTTCTGATTGGAATCTTGTACACATTATCTTCATTCGGATCGCGCAGTAGCACCACCTCCATGCTCAAGGCCTTCACCTCAAAATTCCATGGAAAGAATTCAATGGAAATATTGTTAGTTTGACAAAGTTGAGAAACGTAAACTAGATTTTGGGTAACAGAGGGTACACACAAAATATTTGAGAGATGCAAGGATTTAGAAGGAGTGGAAAGAGTGGTAGAACCCAAATGTGTTATGGGAAGACGCTTACCATTGGCAACCATGAGATGATCAGGACCATTGTAGTCATCCTTAACTTGTAATTTAGACAGATTAGTGATGTGGTGTGAAGCACCAGAGTCCATAAGTGTATTGTATTTCAAAATTCTCCATTTGTTACATTCAAGTATGACTATATATATACAGGATAACAATTTAAATTTGAAAGATAAGGTTTATTACAAGGTAATCCTAGGATAGTATTCCAAGATAAGGTTAACAATTTAAATTTGAAAGATAAGGTTTGTTACAAGGTAATCCTAGGATAGGATTCCAATATATGAGACATGTTATTTAAATTTAACATTTTATTATCAAAAGGGGTTCGTTCAAGTGGTACATGTTTTATTCCCCTTAAATAAGGTGGTTTTAAACCAAAAAAAAAATTAATGAACATTTTATTTATGAATAATATGTCTAAATATGATTAAATAACAAGGTACTTCTAAGGTGGATATATATATATATATATATATATATATATAGTGAACTATGAAAAATTTACAGCAAATTTACGGGAAATTTGCTAGGAAAGTTTTAATTGCCGATATCTATAGACTATAGATTTCCTTGTGATTTACAGTAAACCATATATATGTTCTAGAAAAGGTCTAAATAACAAGGTAAAAATTAAGCAAGTAATTTTTTATTGTGTACGTAATATTGTGTTTTTCATGAAAAACAATCTCGTTTAAGTTAGGTACAGGATATATATGGGTAATTAAGTTTTTCTTTCGAATATTTAACACAGTTTCGAACCCAATTTTCAAACTCAAGACTATGTTTAAATTGGAACACAACCGATCCACGTGCTTTAGTGATAATTAATAAGCAAGTTTCCGTAAAAAAAAAAAAAAAGAAAAGAAAGAAACAAGTAACTAATATATAATACATCAAAATTATTGCATTCTATTTTCATGAATACAATTAGTTGCAGGGTAGCAATACATAATTCAGCTAGATTGCTGGGATATAGTGGGATGAGATCGATGAATCTTCTCTTCAAATGGTTAGTGGACTCGGGAGCACATGATAGTGGTAGGCTAAATCTGCTGAAATAGGTATGTTATTTGTAAAGACAATTCGATCCTCAAAACAAGTATAAAAATATTATAGGAATTAATTAAAAAAACAAAAGAGTCTAGCACTTACCTGTAAAAAGGTCTGGATATATAGGCGATGTGAGTGATAAAAAGAAATAATAAAAAACAATTTGTTGTATGAATTTAATATCTTTTTATTTATTTATTTCTTTATTTTGGGTGGGTGAAACTATAATGTGGACTGATTTAGAAATGTGATAAATAAAATGTAAACGTTAATTCATCTTATTAATCGGATGTCAGATTCTGGTTTGGTTTGGGTTCAAGGCTTTGATTGAGGTTATACAGTTTGAGTGAAGTATAGGGTGGAAATAGGTCGGGCCGCTAGACAGGGGCCTACGGCCCAGTCTACTTAAGACCTAGTTTGGCTCGGCTCGTTTAATAAAAGGTCAGGTCTAGGCTTTTGAAAAAGTCTTTTTAATTAAATAGGTCAGGCTTAGGCTTTTTAAAAAGCCTATTTGACTTGACAGGCTAGCCTATTATAAACAATATTATTTTTAATAAACATATAAATATTTTATATATAATAAATAGTATAATAATATATAATTTTTTTAAATTCTTCTGTTGGCCTATTTAGAGATAGGCTTATTTTCCTATCTAAACGTATATGTTAGTGACGTATTTACATTATAAAAAAGTAAGTATTAGTTTGTAAGCGCACTGATTATTGGCCTGTTTAAAGGTCATAATATGAAATGGGTTTTTAAATAGACTAATAGGTTGAAACGGGCTTTGAAACAGGCCAGGCCAGGCCTAAAAAAATGGCATATGACAGGTAACAGGCCAGACTTGGGCCACAAAAATATAATGCAGGCCAGGCTTAGGCCCTGCAAAGTCTAGCTCGGCTCGGCCTACTTTCACCCCCGGTGAAGTCCAAGGTTCTGCTCAATGGGTATGGATTCAAATATTTTTAGCCAAGAATAATATACAGAGTAAAATAATCTATAATTTAAATTTTTTTAGTCATTCTTTTTAATAAGTTTTTAATATTTTAATTTGAGTTATTTTATTTACTATGAGACAAATTATATAAATATGTGAGAAAAAAGAGAAAAATAAAAATTATAAATATGGGGAAAAGTGAAAGAAAGATAAAAGGTAAAAAATATATTCATTATTAAGTATTCATATTAAAATTATTAATTACTTTTAATACAAATAAATATTATCCTTTGAAGATTTATTTAATTTTCCACCAGTTTAATACTTTTTATATTAAGATAAGGTAAATTTAGTATCTTCTTTAAAATGAAGATTATATTTTAAATGATAATTAAGAATTATAACCATTTGCATAAAAGGTTTTTAAAATATACCTAATACCTAAGTAAGTGATACTTAAAGAAAGATCCACAAAAGAAGGAGTTATATTTTTTGCATACTATACATTCTTACAATTTAACTATTATTCACTTAATCATAATCTTCTAATATTAAGCCAAGTAATACTTGAGCAGAAAATATATTAGAAGAAGTTGCAGAAATTTAAAAGACATCATAATTCAATCATTGTTGTACAATGTAGATAATCTCTAACATTAAATAAATCAAACATGTGGGCCTTGTGAAGAGCTTTTTAACTTTTTTATTTACAAGAAGCTTGTGAAGAACTTCTTTAGGATTCTCACACCCTAATAAAGTGAGTACAAAATTGAAAAGTAATTTTCTAAACTTACGAAAGAATTTAAAACTCTTAATCTTGAAAAGTTTCAGTCATCCATGAGCATGTGAAGTATAAGGAAGAGAACAATATTATAACTATTTAACTCTAAGAGCTAAAGATTAACAATGAGGTTCAATTATCTGATAAGGATGAAAAACTTCAAAAGAAGGGTGGTTGAACCAGTTGGACCGATTTCAGAACTGGACTGGATCGGCCGGTTGGACCGATTCAACCGAGAATCGGGCCCATGGTCGATCCAGTTCACCCATTAAACCGGTTGTGTGTCATAGAACCAGAATGAACCAGTCATAAATCGACGCAAACCTACGAAACCAGTAAAAACCGGAGCAGTTCCCAGTTTAATCTATGTAAAGCAACAATATATGTTACTAAAAAATAAAGAAAGAAGATCCAGCATGTGTTGAATCCACGCTTCCTGCTTATGCTAACGTAACTTTGCCATTATGCTACACATTCACCTTTAGTGCTACTCATGGATTGGGTAGACCCGATCAACTCGATCCAACCCAAGGTAAAAATGACGAGTCAGGTTGGTGTGGAGTCTCAAGACTTGATAATCTTATTTAAGACCCTCCTTAACTAATTTTGATGATAATAAATTGAGTGCATTTCTTATAGAAAATCTAAATTTTGCACTTTAAATATTTCAGATGATGGTATCAGAAACTTTCAGACGACACGAGTTTCTTAAAACACTACACCATTTGAAGTAAAGCATATCTAAGGAGCTAAAATTTTAGACTCCGCTAAGTTAAAGTTGCTCTGTCTCACGCAATAAGTCTTTGTTGAAGATAGGAAGACAAAAGACAACTTTTTTGGAAGCTTTCAAAAGTGAAGCAAAAAAATAGAAACCTTCTTTGCAACATTGCTATGAGTCAAAATAACATTGCTTCCTCATACCTAGATGTCATATTGTCTCTCAACGGCTTCAACACATTAAATGCTATCTCTAAACAGTTATTTATGGAGAGAGATCCTGAAGCCTATAAATATTGGAGCTCATTCAAGCATCAATAGAGAACAACACAATATTTTTCAAGAGCCCAAAGCATTGGAAATTTTACTACACATACTCCAATACATTCTTTGTACAAATTAACCTTCATATCATGTATCTTTATACAGTTATTCTTTATACACACTAGAACTAGTGTAACGCCCTAATTCCATAAACCTAGAAATAATGTCTTTTGGAAACATATTCCTAAATTTACCGAATTATTTTTTGCGACATTACCAATATTGTCAAACAATACAATCAATGCTTCATGTAATTCCAACATTTACATAAGCGGAAACATTACATACATAATTCATAAGTTGTAATTTAAATGCCACCCAGTGGCCTACAATACAACACTAATAATTCACATTAAATTCAACCTACAGCTATACATATATCACTCCAAAAGTCTCCCCAAAGGGACAACATACGCGACCCGTTGGACTAATCCACCATTGAGCTTCCAAGCCATCCAACCATACTCCCAGTTGAGAATCTTGCACATCTAAAATGAAATTCAAAATATGTGGTGAAACTTACGTCTCAATGAATGTGATCATGGATACAGTGTAGGTGGGTAGACAAATGAAAATGCACCATTATACATATGTATATACACATACTCATACACATAAAAAATTCTACCATGCAATCAGGCAAGTTCACGACAATACCTCTGGTGGAAAACCACCCATGCATTCACACAAGCCTAAAGCAACATTAATGTTAATCCCATATCCAGGGGGTCTTTTCATTGTGTTCCTCTTAAGAACTGGGCGCTCAGAGCCTAACCTAGGGACCATCACCCTTGGGGTCTGAAATAGTCTTATTAGAACTCAAGGATAGAGTACATTACATTTTCCTTTAAGCATCTCATGTTCCTCTTAGCCAACGGGTCCATGAGATTCCTTGTTCCTCTTTAGTCCGAAGACCCATGAAATTTTCCTTTTTCCTCTTTGGTCCAAAGACCCATTAAATTACTCTTGGCCACAGGCCCATAAAATACTTTATACATAGTTCGAGTTCAAAAGTGTAGTTCATGATTCATGGAATGTGTACATGTTTTCATGTGATAAATAAGGATTCTACGAAAATCATAACTTCATTCCTCAACAATCTCAAGAAACTCTAACCTTCATAACCTAGGATTAGAACCAAAATTCAAACATTCATGACAAATACACGCATAAACCCTACGATAACCTCAAATCAATCACAATCAAATAAGGAAAGAAGGGGAAAGGAGAAAATGGATCATTAGGGAACTTAACACATAATGAAAGTGAGTGGGTGAACCACACTCACCTCAAGAGAAGGGAAATGGAGGCATGGCTTTCATGGCGCCATGTCTGAACTGCTTGGTCTTGGTATTGAGAGCCAGAGACTCCTTCTTAGTCATGTCCTTTCCTAGCTCAAGCTCAAGCTCATGGATTTTTAGGGAACCTAGAAGTTCTTCTATCTTCAGGGAGTTAAGATCCTTAGCTTCCTGAATAGCAGTAACCTTGGGCCTCCACTACTTGAGAAAGCTCCTTACGATTTTCTTATTGTACGTGATCCCCAGAATTATAGGTTTTTCCTAAGGACTTGAGTTCATCGGTGATAGTTTGGAATCTTCCAAACATCTGATCGGTGGTCTCTGAATCCTGCATCTTGAACATCTCATATTGATGCATAGCATGCTAATCTTAAACTGCTTCGTGTTCTCTTTACCTTCATGGGTTGAAGCTAAGGTATCCCAGATCTCCTTAGCTGAGTTGTAGCCATGAACCTTCTCACATTCAGTCTTGTTGAGAGCACAAACTAGATATACTTTGGCTTTGGCGTCCTTGCACTTTTGCTCTCTGCTCCCCCGTCTACTCTGACTTGGGAATAGGACGGTTTTCGTGCATGGGCACATAGTCACCGTCTGTGACAACCTCCCAGAGATCAATGTTCTTAGACTCGATGAACAACTTCATCCGGTCCTTCTAGTAGTGGTAGTCCTCGTCGTTGAAGGCTGGTGGCCTAGTCACAGAGGCTCCATCTGTGATGTAGTGGTTGTTGCTTGTAGATGTCTCCATTTGCATCTACTCCTCTTCACTTGCTAAAGTGCTCAACCCAAAAGGATTAGCTTTGATACCAATTGTAAAAAACAGGTAAACACAAGAAGGGGGGTTGAATTATGTTTATTAAATCTTTTGTGATTTTCGCAACAAGCTTGTTTTAGAAATTTTCAGACAGGTTTTTCAAGATGTTGTCCGAAATTACTTCTATTATTTGAAGAAATTCAAATAAGAGGTTTTCTTAGCCGAATAAAGTTTTCTTAAAACTTTAAAAAGCTTTTATAAACCTTAGTTCAGATCCCCTTAGGTTAGCGCAGAAAATAAATTAAGAAAAGGGTTAAGAGAACTTAGTCAAGACACTTATCTTGGTTCACTCACAACCACTATGAGCTACGTCCAGTACCAGTGCTAAACCCAGCAACCGGATTTCCACTAATCACAAAGGATTACAAGTATTATTTTAGATACAAGTATTGTTTTCACACCTAGCCTCTTCAGGCTCTACTTAAGTATTGTTTTCACACCTAGCCTCTTTAGGCTCTGAAACAATTAGGTGTTTACAAAGAAATAATTGAACTTGAATTACATCAAAGTTCTCATTCAATGAAAGTTTTGTACAAAAGAATTAGAGTATTATAGGAATTTTGCAGCGTTTTCACTTCAGAAAAATAGCGTGAATGTTCTCTACCTGTTCACTCTTTGTTTCATAATGGCAAACGACTATTTATAGGCTTCTGAGTCTTGCTTTGAAAACGTCCATTGAAAGTCCGTTAAGAGATAACATTAAATGCTCTTCATCCCATTGTGAGACATCTCCGACGAAGCTACGAGGTGCGCAGTGCTTTTTCTGACTTGTGCATACCTGCTCTGCCGAACATGCCTTCTTTTATGGTTGTATTTAAAAAGCATCTCGGAAAAGTTACTGTTTGTCTTGCCTTTTTTATTTTCTGAGCTTGAGTAGTTAGACCTTAGCAATTCCACGTCATGAAAACTCTTGCTTCAGATCATAGATCTTCAAATGGCTAAGAACTTTTCAACCGGCCATGTGTTCAGCCCTTCAGACGGCTAACTTCTTTAGACGACTGACCTCTTTACACTACAACATAAGTGACTTTTAGTAACATTTAAAAAAAATTTAATTATTTTAAAATGATACCTTTTCCTTTAACAACATTTTATCAAATGCAGTATAAAGCCTCTGTCGCTAAATGGTTTTAACAATATTTTTAACAATACTGTAAAAATGTTACTAATTAGTTTTAACAACATTTTTAATATATTATTAGCAACATTGAAAAATGTTACTAATTTATTTCTTTTGTAACATTTAAAAAATGTTATCAACTTACAATTATAACATTTAAAAAATATGAACCTTAACATTAATAGGAAAAATGGCTATGCTTCTAGATTAGTGCAAACATATAACAATATGTACCAATATAAAATTAGAAAAGAGAAAAACCTAGAAATTTTTTAAATTTCTCTTCATATCAAATTTTAAAATTTCTCCTCTGTTCTTATTTTTCATCTTTGTTTGACTTTGTCTAAAGAAAAATAGAAAATGAAGAAACAATTAAAAAAGATAAAAGATAAACAACTTATACTAATTAATAAGCCAACATCTTCAGCATTGTAACAACGTTAAGAGCATCAATAATAGTCAATGGAAAGCTCCACAAAGTCTACAAGCCTGCATCAGCAATAATGACATGTTTTAATTAAAAGGGGCAACCAAATCAGCTTGGACAAGTACACCTTGGAAGTTAGAACTATCAGCTTTACTTCGCAATTCCTTGATTCAAAGCTCAAAAACTGCAGTGTAACCCTCCCAAAGCTCACAAATATTATCTTAGCACCTATAGTTAAATTTTAGAAATAAAACCAAAAAAATATCCATAGATATATAACATGTCAAGTTGTCAAGTTGTCAAGTCCTTAAGGCTATTTGATTAACAATTTCGATCAAATGTTGAGCATACAAAAAGCAACAAAATTTACAAAATCATCATCGAGCTTGACAAATGAAATGGAATAAAAATGATTCAACTATTAATAAGAGGTTTCCCTATCTGCAAATATCATTATTGAAGTTGGCTGGATGTCTCTAGAAGGGGGGTTGAATAGAGACTTTAAAATTCTGTTCCTGAAAACACACTTAAATTCAAGTTGAGACGTGATCTCAAGTCTGATAACTTGGAGTCTCAAATAGGTTAGATGAGAAGTTGTTTTAATCTTAATTACTAATAATTCTGTAACCAAGTAGTGATGATTCTTTAGTTATCAAAACTTGGTTTTCTCTGAATAGCTTCAGTTTGTTTTAGCAAAGAGTTTTGAGACGTAAGATGTGTAATGTAAAATAAGGAGATAAAGGAGAGAGATGCACACAGATCTTATCCTGGTTCACCCACACCTTGGGCTACGTCCAGTCCTCACAACTTGTGAGATTTCCACTATTGACAACCCTGTCAATTACAAGTATTCTTACAGCCTCTTCTGGACGTCCCTCACACCAAGCTTAGGCACTCCTACCTTGGTTGAGTCACAAGTATTCTTACAGCCTCTTCAGGACGGTCAACTACTCACACTGAGACTAGGCTCTTTCCTATCTCAGTTGAGACTGGTTACAATGGTTGAAAAGATATTGATGAGTCTAGCTTATAACATACAATGTATGAATAAATAGTGAGCTTAGCTAGAGATATTCTCTTCTACAAGGATAAGAAACTAAGAACTGAGAAGAGAAATAAACTGAGACTACTAGGTGTTCTCAAGTTGAGATCAGATCTGAAATAGAATAGACTTGAGATGTCAGATGAGATGAGATGTAGAAGTTGTTCAATAATCAATGTAGTCTCTCTCTCAACTTCATCGTTGGCTCCCAGCATTTAATTCACATGAAAACTAGTCATTTTTTACCGTTAAGAGTCGTTAGGAAGAGAGAGAAGCTTTTCTGTTGAGAGGTACACTGCTCTTCTGTGCGCACTGTTACTATGTCAGCGTACAGTGTCCTTTTCTTTGACCCTTGCTGACTCATTTGACTTGCATCTTTCAGCTAAGTCTAAATCTGAGTCTTGTGTTAATGTCTTGAGTATACTTCTGAGTCTGATGTCTACATCTGATCTCTGAGCTTGCGTCTTAAGCTGACTTAGAGTCTTTTCTTTGTTTATCATCTCCTAGTCTGATCTTCTCTCTTGACTTTGAAGTTAAGTTTGAGTCTCATCTCTTGGCAGATCTTTCATCTGACTTTTGATCATTCATTTTAAGTTTGTACAGGAGTCACTTCCTTGAGCATTTGTCTCAAGCTCAGTCTTAGTCTGAGACTGTATCTGAACATGAGATAATATCTATGCTTGAGTCTACATATGATCTTAAGCCAGCATCTCAAGCTGACTCTGAATCTCTACTTGGCTCAATACTTTTTATTTTGTCTTTTGTCTTGGAAGATCTTGAGTATGGCTTTTGTGCTTCATATCATCAAAGATGATCTTTGATCTTTCATTTCTGATCATTTCCTGCAAATTCAAAGTCTAGGAATTCTGCCAAAAATTTGAGCACACAGTTAGTAAATAACAAAATGCATTTCAGACTTGCTTTTGTGATCATCTAAACTTAATGGTTTGACTGCATTAAAAACCTTAGGAGTGAGTTTGTCTTAACAATTATACAAAATAATTTCACTTTAATTTTCATATTAACCAAAATGTTAATTCTAATGTATATACTCATTGTTATGCCCTTGAGATTGAACATTGTATTTGTTTTAACAATAAGTTGTGCAATTATGGAACATAGTGACCTGCATATATTAAACCAGTTTACATTACCTTTACTACAGTTTCAAAATGAATTTATTATTGATTATTATCTCAACTAATTTGTTCCTTACTTGCATAGCTCTCCCCTGTTTTAAAGAAGTCGTTATTTGAGTACTCTGGGAATTTAGTGAACCAGCGTTATTTGGGTCATGCTTAGCAAAAGCTCCAACTCCAATAGATGAACAACCAGACCCTTCAAAAGTCAAAACCAAGAAAGCATCATTTTTTGTTCTAAGAGGATAAAGTCAAATTCCAAATAAATAAATAACAAGGGTAATTGACCTCCATTTAACCAGAGGACTAATGTTTTGAAAGTAGGGTCATGTTCTGCTTCAATAAAGTATTAAAACAAAAGCTCTCTGTTGTTTGTCTATATAATTAACTAATGACTAAGAAAACAAAATATGTGAGCATACCTTTTGATCTGATGCATTACAATCTGAATTGGAATCAACAAAGAAAAACATTCATTTAGCTATAGACTAATAAATATACGTTAAATGCATAACCATTTCATTTAGACTCCATGTATTTGCTTTTCTTTTCATCTCTATTAGTTCTTGATCATCAACCATGTGTTTTTTTTAAAGTAAACACAAATGAAAATAATTCATTGACACCAACAGAGCTAGGAGCAAAGAGGCTTACAATATAAATGTAGTAGCACGTATTCTTATAGTCAAACATAGAAATACTCACAAAAAGGAATCATCCACAAGCACATCAATGCTAGCATCAATATATCCATCTTCTCTTTCAAAAGTAGCTTGGCCCATGCTCATTGAATCCAAACAGATATGTTGTAAGGAGTTTTTCCTTTCGTGAGAAAACACCAAGAGTAAGTAACATAACAATAACTAATCCCATCATACATTTAAAAATATTAAAGTAAAATCATACAATGTACAAATACAGATTATCTTTTACTAGATTTTTTTACATCAATTAAAAAAACAAACAATGCAAGTTGAAACGACAATCGAAGCAAGGAATAAGCAAAAATAATGGCAGGAAGATGAGAGAGCTTAAAAATTTGGCTTTTTGACCGTAAAGTGGTCAAAAATAAAATTAATTCTCGAAATAATGTGGTTGAAAGATTATTTACCTTGTCTGGGGTGGAGAATGGCAGCGTGACTAGGGTTGGTACAAGGCGCTAATGGAGAAAGCGCCTTACGTTAAGGAGACTGGTAGAAGGCGCTAAAGGCTCGAGCGCTTTATGATAAAGCTGGAAAAAAAATTTTCGCGAAGCAGGGTGCAGGCACGGGTCGATACCAGGGAGCAGGTAGGGAATCGGATTCCCTTAGGTGCAGGAGGGTTGGGTATATGGGTGCAGGGGGTTGGCTTTAGGGGTGCAGAGGCGTGGGTTGAGTGGTTAATGGGGAGAGGACACGTGTGCTGAAGGCGCTGGAGGGTCAGGCGCTTTATTTGGTATGGTGAGAGGCGCTAGACCCCTAGGCGCCTTGCATGTCTCCCATGCGCGACGTGACTGCTGCATGAGACACTGCCAAGCGTGAGATTCTTCTCTCATTGGGAAGGAACGTGTTTCATTGGGAAGGATGTGCAGTCAGAAACGTGAGATTCCTTTCAAGCACTGTTGTTGACCGGAATTTTCTCCTGGACATGTATATATACGTGGGTGCATTGTAGTAATGGGTTGTTGTTGTGTTTTGTGAGATAGAGTGAGTACTTTGAATGTTTTTTTTTTTTTTGCTATAATGGCTTGTGAAAGAGTTATTCATCTCGGTCCAAAAGATAAATCACTATTGCTTCTGCAAGATGTCCATGTTTCTGAGTGCATTTGGAACGGTGAAAAAGATAGAATATTAAATGTTCGGTGAGCCGGGGACCGACAAATGCGTGGTGACCTCATTCCTCCTCAAATTATACCTCTCCTAAGGCAGTCCGGCTTTTATGGTGTTGCTCAACTTGATTTTTTTCAAGTTGAGCATACATTAATATCGGCTTTGGTAGAACGTTGGTGACCCGAGACTCATACTTTTCACATGACATCAGGGGAGTGCACCATAAGTCTTCAGGATGTTGCCATACAAATGGGCCTCAAGGTGGATGGTGAAGCGGTTACCGGCGTAACATTTGGTAACTGGCAGCCCCTACTACATGAGTTGTTGGGGGTAGCCCCGCCCGAGGAGGAGCTGAACGGTGGTAGACTTAGAATGAAGTGGCTTGACCAACATTTTGGTGATTTCGCGTTACACGCCCACAATGAAATTTAAGTTCAAAGATTTACTAGAGCCTACATTTTAAGTTTAATGGGGGGTTTATTATTCCCAGATCATTCAGGTCGTTATGTATCCTTGAGATATTTACCGTTGCTTGCGGATTTAGAGGTGGCCGGCACCTACAGGGGATTGTTATGTGCCATCACCACCAGTAGAATGTACCCCTTCGATGTATAATTTTACGGCTGACACTCCAACAGCTCCTGGTGGGTGGATTCATCCTTGGCAACATGCTCCACTTATGTCTCCAGCATCAGGAGGGTTAACATATGGAGCCTCCTCTTCTAGGCAGCCAGAACCACCTGGCCTTGGTTTTAATCTGAATGAAGCTTTCGCTGAAGAAGAGAGTCCATCTGATGATGTTATGGAAGGGGGATACCAAGAGCCTAGAAGAAATCCACCACGTGATGCTAGGAATAGGCGTCACCATTGTGTCCTCTCCCCTTGGTCTCCAAATAATTAAATTTATTTTCGCATTGCACCAGGATGTAAAAACCTATGTAATATATTTATTTTTGTGTTGTGTTAATCTAAACGATCTTAATTTTATAGTTATAATTTTAATACTTTTAAAGATTAAAAAACTTAGTTAAAACATCATTAATATTAAACTAAAATTATAAAATAAATAAAATATACTTGTATGATAAAATAAAGTTTAGTTAAATATTTTTTTATTTTGTATGTACAATTTACGTACAAATATTAATTATATATAAACTTAAATCAAAAGTATACATAAATATTGTTGACAAAATTAAATCAATTAAAATAATTAACAAGTTACGAATGAAGTTATTTATTATACTCAAATTTCTCACTTCTAATACGACGTTTAATCACGGTTCAACAAACTTTTAATACGACATGACTTTTAATACAACATGACTTTCAATACAACATGACTTTTAATACAACATCAAGTATAAGAAATAGAATTTCACGGAGGTACTTGGTCCTGATGCTCTTCTAAGTAACGGGGGCAAACTCGACGAGTGTGACCAGAATGTTGGCAATGGCTACACCTCTGTGAACTTTGAGAATCTCTCCAGTCCATTTCATTCCTTATGCGTGTAGACTTCAGTTGACCTTTACCACGCATGGTTGACTCATCAGGAATAATACGAGGACCATTGTAGACCGACATGTTATCTTCATTTCCTATAGGCCATCATTGTCCAGAGTAAGCTTCAACTATATTGTGAATGGAGTATACCGGATCAACATATTGATAAAAACCAATGCTCACAGCAGAACATGCGGCAATGGCATGTGAGCACGGGAATCTAAAGGCTTGGAATACTCCACACTCACAATATAGTTGATTTAAGATGACTGCCCATATATGACCTCCCTGTTGTGTAACAGGGTTGAATGCTTCCTCAACTTCGAACTTGGTCAACTGGATGTCATATCGACGAACTCTATGAGAACAAGCATCCTCTTGATTTTTACTGAACAACACCATAAACTTTTTACAGTATCTCCGCCCAGAAGCCAACTCAGACCTTGCTTCACCTCCCCATTGAACAAAATACTCAACAAGTCTTGCATATGTACACTTCACCAATGCAGTTACCGGCAAATTCCTAGCACCTTTCAGTATCTTGTTCACCGCCTCTGACAAATTTGTTGTCATGTGCCCATATCTGCGTCCTCCGTAATCATGTTCCAAACTCCATTTTTCTTTTGAGATTCCATCAATCCACCTTTGGATTTCGGGACTTACTTCACGAAACTTGTTAAGGTTCCTTTCAAAATGATGAACACATGGTGTATACCCTGCATTAGGAAAGAATCCGATTATACATGTAATACAAAAATAATAACAAACCAAAAAATATGATAGGCTTTTTTACCTAGTTTCAGTAAGTCTGCTTTCAATTTTGTATTTTTAAACTTGTGGTTGAAATTACTGGCAATATGGCGAATGCAATAAACATGATATGCTTTTGGAGGTTGCCACGCAGGGGACCTTCCGACGGCTGATTTAATGCTTGCATGTCGATCAGATATGAGGCATATACCTTCCTTTTGTGTGACATGTTCACGTATATTACTCAGAAACCACGACCAAGCCTCTAGTGTCTCCCCTTCAACAATAGCAAATGCAATTGGCAATACACAAGTATTTCCATCTTGAGAGTTAGCTACTAATAGCGTACCTCTGTATTTCCCGTACAAGAATGTCCCATCAATCTGTATAACAGGCTTGCAATGATTGAATGCATCACAACATTGTTTGAATGTCCAAAATACTCGGTGAAAAGTACGGAACCGATGGTCCACTTGATTGTCAAAGACAAATTCCTTTGTCTCAATTTTATAACTTGATCCTGGGGAATACAACAACATCTTCTCCAACCATTGAGGCAATGCTGCATATGACTGGTCCCAGTCGCCATACACCTTCACTATAGCTTTTTGTTTAGCTTTCCAAGCCTTTCTATAAGAGATGGAATAACCAAATTGCCCATTAATCCTTTCTTGTATCATTGCAATGGGGACTGATGGATCTACGCCGACCATTCCTACATTAGGCCATGTATTCATAATTAGTATAAAAAATTTGACAATCCAAAAAAATTGTATCAAATGAAAACATCATACCGTAGATGCAGGAGGCCACAAAGTCAGAATCCAACTTTCTGTGATCTTGAGATAGCATTGCATTCATACATGTATGTCGACCACCCCATTTAGAAATGACCCATTTATTTGAGCTCTTACCTATCATTGCTCTCATCCGCCACGGACAACCTTGTGAATAGTTTGGACACTTCAAGGTCAAATAAGTTGGCTTTGACTCCACCACAAAAAATGTCTGGTGTATCTTCATTGAGTAGTGCTTCACAACAATCTGGACAGCTTGTTTGCTATCAAATTGTAATCCAACATACAATTCATCTCCTAATCGCCATGATCCAGGAACTTCCAACCCACCAAACTGTATCTCTTCATCAGGGTGCGCCCAATTTACAAACTTATAATGCGGGGTTAAATTCCAATAAGGATCTACTGTTGCACCTATACATAGAAAAAATTGCATTCAGTAACGATGGCAAAACAAATAGGAAAATAAACATATTAGTAACTATTTACCTTATTGACGTTCATTGTATTCACGATAAGACAATGAATCTGGTGAATTCACCGTAAACGTCGGGAGCATGACATGATCAGTATTTGCATCAAAATCTTCCTCAACATCTGTATCAGATGAATCCCCCTCAGGGACTTCGGTTTCCTCATTCAAATCGTCACTATCCTCGCACCCCATATTCATATCCATGTTAAAAAAAAATATCATTTTGTTCACCTTCAGGTTCCGCATTGTTGATATCCTCGTCGACCGTTACACCACCAGATTGATGTATGCATTGATCTTCAATCCCCAATGACAGTTGAGTATCCAAATGAAAATGTTCTTCAGGTAATGATGAACTGCCAACATTGTCAATGTCTGCATATAATTCAAGCACTGTCATCAACGACTGCTGCTCAAAAGCTTGGACCATACATTCCACATCTTCATCGTCACATATCCGAAGACCTGTATATCTAGTTGAATTTTGTGATACTAAAAATCTACACGTCAAAGTAGAAACAGTTTGATTAGTTGAAAGATTTAATTTTTTAAAAATCTTTCTTTCAACAAATCAAAACTGATTCCACGTTTTATCTGAATAGATCTCTTTTCACCTTCAAACATTATACCCTCAACACCTTCATATTTTCTATCACTCCAATAAACAAAAGTAATAATTTGGCTCATTTTTCAAATATCAAAATACAAACATAATTTAAACCAACACAAACAACTAAGAATTATAATAGAAGCACACGGACAGAATAACGTTGCTACCTTATGAAATTCTTCTCAGCTCTATTTATACACTCTTAAAAGCCTCATTACAATGCACAGATACACACTCAAACAAATATATTCTCGCGAATATATTCGTTGAATTCGCTTCAGTGAATATATTCGCGGCAGGGGTTTGGTGACTGATGGATAAGTTGGAAGCGCGTGACAGAAAGGCGCCACATGTAAGGCGCCAAAACCTCCAGCGCCTTGTGTCCAGATGACATAAGGAGCTAGACCCTTTAGCGCCTCCCATGTAAAGCGCTTGAGCCTTTAGCGCCTCCTACCAGTCTCCTTAACGTAAGGCGCTTTCTCCATTAGCGCCTTATACCAACCCTAGCCACGCTGCCATTCTCCACCCCAGACAAGGTAAATAATCTTTCAACCACATTATTTCGAGAATTAATTTTATTTTTGTCCCCTGTATGGTCAAAAAGCCTAAAAATTTTCATCAGAACAAAAATCTCATGCCAAATATTGTTGAATAAAACGGTATTGACACGAGATAAAGTGGTTCAAGCTCAATGATGTATCATTGGATTTTCTTTTTTCATGTTTACTTTCAAGAACGATAATCTGAACAAATATGATTGCAACATAATCAAAATTGAAATCTAAAACCAAAATCCCTAATTTAAACAAAAGTAAAAGTAATTGTAACCGAATTTAAATGCTTGGATTTCAGTTATGGAAAAATTAGAAAGATGCCAATAGTTATAGGGAGAGATGAACGATATTTCAGTAACAAAAGTAGAGAAATACCTAATGTTGCTTATAATTTTCCTCCACTAATTTTGACCAGCAAGTAGCAGCAAATCCATAATAATCAATAAGAACATCAAGAGAAAGAGAACCTTTAGCACGGAAAAAGTAAAAGGTTCCTCCTTTGCAGGTTGCGGCGGCACGCGAGAATGGAGAGGTTGTGGCAGCAGCATGATAACGAAGGAGGAGTGGCCATGGGATGGTTCTACGACAATTGAGGTTGTTATTAGAGGAGTGGTGAGTGGAATGGTTACTAGTCATGATAGCTGTAGCGAATAGTAGCATTATGGAGAGAGGGTGGTAGCAATGGAGAGAAAGGTTGCTTCTCATGGAGGGAAAGAGAGACGAAGAGTGAGTCAGGGAGATGACTTTCTAGAAATATTAAAATTGATATAAAATGGTAACATCTAATTTGAAAATGTTACCAAGTGAACTTTATCTAAAGCTCTTGACAACATTTCTTAAAATGTAGAGCCTTAAATGTTGCAAAAATGATTAATTGCAGTAGTGTTAGACGGATAACCTTTTCATATGGCAAGCTTGTTTCCGGGCTGTTTCTATTCAAGATGGCTTCCCGAAACACCCAGAACTATGTCAATTAAAATAGTAAAGCATTTCTTAGTTTACTTACATTTGTTATCATCAAAATTAAAATATGGGGTGTCTTAGACTTTTTAAGGTCTTGAGACTCAACAAGATGCCGTTTTATAATCTCCCATTTAATTATGCATGATGTACTGCCTTTATCATCACATGATCAGTAAATTATATTTTTAATATAAAAAGGATGAGATTTTTATATTGCAAGAAAACCTGTAAAAAAGATGAGGTTTAATTCAACTAAGTATTTCATAATCATTACAAGTATATATTATGCATTTTCCACTTACTATGATATTATTCTTTTATTGTTTTATTATTCAAATATAGTATGTAATAAAATATCCTTATTTTATTATATATGACGATAAAGAACATGATTCAAAGTCTACTCTAGATGCTTTTTGTTAATAATTCTTTCTCATTTTAATGTAAGAAAAATATTTATATATTCATTATTTATAATTGTTTCATACTAATGTACTTATGATATTTTTTTATAGTTTTTATGGAATTTTAATAGCTTATTTTTATGCTTTAATTTCAACATGAAACATATCAAAGTTACTACATCAATTTTTTATGTATTTAAACCTTAAGTAATATAATTGCTTTTTATAAATTCTATTGATAAAATATAATTAATATATAAAGATAATGAATTTACTAAACAATTATTTATATTATTGCTATGAAGTACATTTTATCATAGTTATCAAAACCGGACCGGACTTACCAATTCAACCGGTCCGACCGGGAACTTGCTTGGTGTTCTGTTCGTACAACCCAAAAAAATCGGCTGGTTTCAGAACCAGTGACAACCGATCAAGAACCGATGAAAACCAATAAAGAACCGGTGTCGGAAAACTAGTTAAACCGACCAATTTCAAAAATTTCATTTTTTTTGTTTTTTTATTTTTTATAAAATATTTTTAAGATAAATAAAAACAACTTTTTAAGTATTACACATAAATATTTATTATTTAGTCAATTATTATGAATTTTTTATGATATAACACATATAATAAGGTCTTATATATATCTTGATTTCTTATGATTTTATCTTATTTTATTACTTTAAAAATATAATATAATATTAAAAAATATATTTAAATATTACCGATTCGACAACGGTTCAATCACGATTAAATCACTGAACCGTGAACCAGTACCTTTACTGGTTCAATTATCAGTCCAATTTTAAAAACATTGCATTTTATTATTCTTGTTACGAGAACAAGTCAAAATATTGCCCCTTCTGTACACGATAAGTAGTCTAATAAAGAGCAAGAGGTGTTGCTTTTACTAACTTTTTAAAAATTCCAAGGTTGATTCATACATCCTAAGGGGTTGATTAAAAAAAGAAAAAAAAGTAAAAAAAAAAAGTTGCACATATCTGTAAGTTAAAAGAAGCTTATTTTATGCATGATTAGGGCCCGTTCGGGGTGGTTGCGAATTTTTAATTTTTAATTTTTAAAAATTTTAAATCAAGTTTTTACAGCTCAAAATCAACAATTGAAAACTTGTTTTAATGGTTTTCAAAACAAATATTTTGAAAACAACAAAAAGTGGTTTTCAGTTTTTGATATTGAGATGTAAAAACTTGATTCAAAATTTTTAAAAACTAAAAACTAAAACCTCGCAACCACCTCGAACATCCCCTTAATTTCCGTATCCCCGTAGGACCAATTTTAATAATACACATTCTCAGGCTACTATTTTCCATTTGAAAAATAACAAATAAATTTTCTAGAGGTTATACTCCCTCCGTCCTATTTATAAGAACATTTTTTAATGTGGGTCTTGGTCCTTTTTATAAGAACCTTTTCAGATTGTCTCATGCATTAATTATTATTTGACAAAAATACCCCATTAGTGGAGGTAGGTGAGTAATTAATTAGTAGAGAGAGTATGACACAATTGAATAGTTAAATAGAAATAGAAAGATAATGGGTCTCAATAAATTCAAGGGTAGTTTAGTAAATATGACACACATTCATGACAAATTTATTGTAATCAATTAAATTAACCAACTTCCTTAATCCGTGTGAAGTAATTAAAATGTTCTTATAAATAGGACCGAAGGGAGTATATCATAATTTTTAATCCGAAAAATCAATGTAGGTAAGCAACTTTTTTAGGCACCGGGCGCCCTTAGGACTCCAGCACGGCTGGGTGCTTAAAGTGATCTTCATATTTCACTGACATGGGCATGAAAGGGAGGCCTGCAGTGGCGGAGAAAGAGATAAAATATAAATAATGGGTGATGTGTAATGGTGAGACCCATTTAAGATTTATGAATAGTAAAAAAATGAGGTATTGGAATGAAGTTGTGGGGTGCTCAATAATAACTTGATGATATGTAATGGTGGGACCCATTTAATATCTATGAATAGTGAAAAAAATGGGATGCTAGGATGCTGGTGGCCTTATAATTTGGAACTTAATTCAATTTTGAGATATATTTTCCATACAGCCAATTTATATAATTCATATAACATATTTTTCTCTTTACATCTTTGCATCACTTATCATTTTCCATACTCTCTCTCAATGTTGTATGAAATTGTTGTACAGCTTGGTTGTAAAAAAAAAACAATTTCTCTTCAATTTTTAATGTTCACACTTCACAGTATATGCAAAAATATCACATTTTAACTCCAATGGGTTGGTCGAGTGGAGCAAGAAATGATTTCGTATCTGACAGGTTGCATGTTCGAACCCTCACTTGTCCCTTGGGGTGGGGTAAATATAAGTACCTCTATAAGTGCTCTTTGAACCTGTAGGCTTTCCCATCCTTGGATAACATCTAATCACCCTAAATTTATTTTCACAAAAAAAAAAAAAAAACATCACATTTTGAACTTGCCTTTCTTGTTTCAGTAGTTAAAGTATACCTTTTTCAAAAATTTCTGTTTTTATTTTAAAACTGACATTTTCTTTGTTAATTACTTAAAATTTTGTTAAAGTATAATATTTTCATTGAAAAAATAAAAACAAAAAACAAGTAACTTCATTTTCAATCATGTAATATTGTTTATTCACGTTGAGATTATGTCATTTCAGTCCAAGAAAACGGTACTCCACATTTTAGGGGTTTGTATTGTATTGGAGGTGCCACAATGGCCCTTCCCTAATTGAGTGGCATGCATAGTTAAATGCCCCACATAAGGGACCAACCAAATGTGAGCAAATGGAATGTACCTCATTGGCCTCACCCCACTTGGGGCTGAGGAAATACAAGATATGGCCCTCCTTCACCTTTATTTTGTCAAAGCAAAAGCCAAAACTGAAGGCACCTCACCAATTATTTCTTAAAACCGCCTTTTGTTTATCAAGTTATTTCTCTATTTAATTTTCTTGTATCCTGCTATAATCAATTGCAAGCAAAAATTTTAAATCATTTCATTCAATATTTCTTTACAGTGGTAATTATTTGAAACAGCCCTTGATTAGTATTTGCCTTTGTCATAAACTTTTGTATGATCTCTTTCTCCTACTTATCTCTTTCTCCAGCTCTTCTAGCCCTCCCACCTCTTCAATTTCCTGCACGCCATTTTTGTTTATCACCCAATGATTATTATAGCACAACAATATGCAAGCTTCAAGTAAAATAAATAAATTAAAAAACATAATTTTGAACTAATCAACTAAATATTAATTATGAAACTTAGAAGATTAAAATTAATTTAACAATTAAAACACATATACTTTATTTTTAAAAAAAAAAATAGAATAAGGACAAGATCTGGAAACAAAGAATGTAGCCCTTACCTTTGGTCCCAAAAACAGCCCATATGGCACACCTTGGAATTTGTCCGAATGGTGAAGCTGAAATATACGTAGGCAATAAAATGATGGATATCAGACCTTATGCCCATCAAAGGCTAATAAAAAATGATATCATAATGTTGTGATAATGATAATTACTTTGTGAGCAGCAGCTACCCTTCTGAAGTAGGGCACGTCAGCAATGGGGCCCACTGGGAATCTCTTATGAACCAACCCATCGTGTACAAACATGTAGGCCATACCAAACACTGTAATTCCAAGACCCTGAAGATAGAGATGAAGGGTATCACAGTAAAAATGTTCAGTGCCATTAACATCAAGTAATAATTATATATCATTGGTAAATGTCCACCGGTAGAGTTACCAATTAATTGAGAGAGAAAGAGAGAAAGAGAGGATTTTGAAAGATCACGTACCGCACCGAAGCAGAGGCCAGGGACCAGTCCCTTGTGGAAGAAACCATAGGAAAGGAGAGCGATAGCAGGGACAGCGTTGATTATTGCGAAAACATCGTTTAGCTCGAAGGGTCCTTCTCTCGGTCTATGGTGGGACTGCAATTGAAGTGAAAATTTTCATGTTTGTGTTGTGCACAGATCAAATAGTTAATAGTGATTGGTTGCTGAGAAATTTTAAGGGCAAATCAAAAATCAAAGAATTTTTTTTGTGGGTCTTGGACTTTGGTGTTAGACTTAAGCAGTGCACAAAACAAATAAAAAAAATGAAAAATTCAACATTAAACACTAACAAACAAGGTTTGAATTTTGATACTTATTTGTTTCTTGCATTTTGTTTGAAATTGACTGAAAACAGTGAAGGGGAGATTGGAAAGGGGAAAAGACTTGAAGCATATATACCTCATGCATGTGCCATAAGGAAGCATGCCAGAGAACCTTGTGAGCCCATCTAGCCCAAAACTCCATACCCACCTGAAATTTAGATATACCCAATTGAATTTATCACCCAAAATTAGCAAATAAGGCATCCTATTCTGAATTCAAGAACTTTTAAAAACAATTAAAAGGACTTACAGCAGCACCCACTGATAGAGCAAATGTGCCAAACATTTCAGACCAAGGAACTTCTCCACCCTACACAAACCAAACCCAATTTCAGATTCATATTCTTAACACATGACATTGTGCAAACACAAAGAAGAAGAAAGAACAAACAAAAAATAAAAATAAAAATGCCAACTTGAAGGCACCACTTGCCTCCATTTGCCATGAGAATCTATAATAAACAGACAACACTGCCATGGATGTGATTCCAAAGCTAGACATCACTGCTGCAACGAGGTAAGTGAACCTCTCAGACTTCTTTCTGGCCAATTTCTCTGCCAATCGTGCTGAAACAACTTGAGGATAATTCCCTTGAAGGGAAGGTTCTTCTCTTACCTCAGTTTCCATGTGGGTGCCCTGTTTTGGATCCTCCATGAGGACACAAACGGTGAAGCTAGTCATTCTTTGGGTTCTTCGAAGGGTTGTGCTGCGATGGAAACATCTTAAAGGGGAAAGGGGTAGTGATGAATTTGACTTGGGGAGGAGGGGGAACAAGGGTTGGTGGTGGAGACGAAAGAGGGGCTTCAAGGTTATCGTGGCGGAGAGTCCTGCCGCCATAGCCAAAGTGTACTTGAAAAATTGGGAAGAGTGTGTTTGTGTTTCTAGTTGTGGAAAGTGTGCTTGTGAGAGAGAGGGTTTATGTGTGTGAAGAGGAAAGGTTTGGAGTGGAGGTATAAAAAGGAGGAAGAACAGAGGCCACAGCTTTGTGTTGTGTGTGTAAACATTAGAATGGAGGTGGTTTGTATACGTGGGGGCCATTTTAAAAAAAAAGGCCTCGTGGGGGCCTGTTTACTTTAGAAAATTATGTCATGAAATTTTTTTTCTAAACTACAAGAAAGGCATTGTGATTGTGAGTGTGTATTTTTTATATTTTGGATGTAATGTATGACCATTAAATTGATCGAGTTGAGTAAGACATAGTTTTATATTTAACATGTAGTAGGTTGGAGCTCTCATTTTCTCTTTGGAATAAGATAAATGTAAATTCTTCTACATGTTCTCAAAACCCGAGACACTTTTTACCTTACATAGGGGCACAATTCCTTACTGTAAATTTATTCCAGCCAAAAATAAATAAATAAATAAACAACATCACTCACACAGAATTCTACATGTTATTTTTATATTTGAATTTAATAAATATACATTGTGAGTAAGAGAATTTTACAATGTCATGTAATGAATGAATACCACATTTCATATGTTATTAAACTCAATATATGTGTGTGTGTTCTTCTTAAACATAGACACTTTTTTAAGAAGAAACTATACATACTTTGACTGCCCTCTTTTTTATAGAGATTATGTATAACACGTCTTTAAAAATAACAAAACATGATAGGTAGAATTAGGTATAAGAGTCAAGATTTAAATATCAATATGTTTAACTTATAATTTGCACGGGTTAGGTCATATATATTGCAGACCCGTTAAAAATGAGATTACAAACCTATATCGTGTTTGGTTTACACCAAAACCACGTTTCAAACGTGGATTCGGGCCAACAGTACAGAGAGGAACGTCTGCCTAAATCCATGTTTGAAACGTGGTTTTTGTGTAAACCAAACACACACCTAGTCTATTTATTTTAAACTTAATGATCTACATGCTAATCGGTAAAATAGTTCTTTTTCTTTTTATGTTTTTTTAAAAAGTATTGTCGATGGACTAATGATACAATACAATTTTAAAGGTTGATGTACTTTTATTATTTGATATTTGAAATTTGATATTTAGTTGATGGATTTAATATATGAGTGATAATATTTGCACACATATCCATCCACACCTTGTTTTATTTCTTTCTATTTCTCTCACCCCTTGCCATCATATCAATTATCACATCTTTCATTTTGATTTTCTCTTTTTTCATTTACTTTTTTTCTTTCTATCTCACTCTTCCATATACTTCTCATGGTGTTGACTAAAGTGGAGCGACACATGGGTGGTTTACAACTAAAATAGTATGATATAAACGTTGGCTATAATATTTGTTTAATCAATGACTAAGATTTATTACTAGCTGACTGTTAAAAGTAAAGATTGATATTTTCAGTTGAGTTTCTATTTAAGTTCATTGTAATATTTTGAAAATAACTTAATGGTCCCTGGTGTAATAGGAAATTAGATAATGCTGGTGCAAGTTTGAAAATGGAAGTTTCTAAGCCTCAGTATCGTTTGCTAGATTCCTAAGGGATAGGAACATGAAGAGTAAAGATAGAAATGACAAAAATACTCATTCCTATGGGTGCCCGTGGGTAAAACCCATCAACGGGAAAGATTTACCTGCACCCACGAGTACCCGTGTGTGAAAAAATAAATTTTTTATCTACCCGTTTATTAACGAGGTGGGTACAGGTAATAGGGTACTCGTGCCCCTAGGTACCTACTGTTAGGCATGGCAATGGGGCGGGAGCGGGAGCGGGTTTTGCTCTCCCCGTCCCTGCCCCCGTAAAAGCCGGGGCGGGTTCGGGTTCAGGTTTAAAGAGAGCAGATATGAAATTATAAAACCCAACCCCAACCCCGCGGGTCCCCGTTGGATTCGGGGAAACCCGCGGGGATTTCACATTCTCTATTTTTCATTTTTTCTCTATTTTTTATAACTTAAATATATGTTTTTAAATAAGTTATATATTCTAATTCAAATAATACGTAAATATGGACATTAATAATCCTAAAAAAATAAGAAACTTAATAACTATAATATATTTTCATGAAAATATATAAGTTTACCTTTATTATTTAATTGTTAATATATTAAAATTATTCAATTATTTTATCGGGGCGGGTTCGGGTTCGGGGGCGGGATGGGTTCTTGTACCCCCCAACCTGCCCCCGTCCCCGTTAAAAGCAATGGTGGGGTCGGGTTTTACTTAAATCCGGTCAAAGCAGGTTTTCCCCGTCAAAGTCGGGGCGAGGACAGATCGGTACCCGCGGGTTCGGGTTTGTTTGTAATGCCTACCTATTGTATAGATATATATTTCAAATCCTATTTGGTCTCGTTTCCTCCTGTCAGTACCTCTAACCCTCCTCGTGGCTCACCTAAATCCTCAACCTCATTAAAGGTTCCCCTTCCGTTGAATCCAACCTCGACTCCTTTTAATGTGTTGCTTACTCATAGCCCCATTTCATTTCTTCATCATCCACATCCTCTACTCCCTCATCAACACTGACACCTCTACCGCTTCTTTATGCGACACTCTGGGCCATTTTATATGGTCTAAGACTTGCGAAGCAACTGAGTTTCTAATTTGGAAAACTAAAATCAATTAAGATTCTAGATTGAAAACTTAGCAAAAACCGTTATTGGCTTGTTGGACCTAGAATCTTCATATTTGGATCTCCTCCACAACAAAAAAAAAAATTGTCATGGTCTACTATGACATACAAATAAGGGTTGAAAACCCTATTGGGCCTCAACTTCTAGGCAATTTCTTTAAGAAAATATTGAAGGAAACACCCACTATGAGAGTGATGTAAAGTGCACCACTAAAGAAAAGAATTTTGATGCGCCTGGGGTGCCAGCCTGCCATGCCCATCAAAACAAACAACACAATGGGCATCATCATTTGTTCTAGGTGTTTAGGTAATGGTTGTCTCCATAATGGGTATCTTAACGATGCATATATATACTCCCCAGCACTACTATGCAATGCCAATGTCAGGTTCGCTCCTTATTCCTCACTAGAGAAGGAGAATAATTGGTTGATTTTTTACACAAAAAGTAAGGTGCAAACAATCAGTTATGTACAATCAATAAAGATGGTTAACTTGGTGTTCAAGTTAGAATAATGGGTTATACAATAAGTGTTTCAGTTGCTGCTCCATGTGAATTGTAAGCAAAGGATTCCTTTGACTAACAACAAAAAGTGATAGTAACAATGGGTTGATTTAATTATTGTAGAAAGGGTGGTCAAATGGGGAAGATTGTATTATTGATGTGTTTATTCAGACAAAAAAAAGGGTTTTGTTTGCTATTTTAATCAATTTAAGGACATATATTTTACATAGTGTATCAGGTCAATGCAACCTATTATTATTGTTGAGTCTCAAGACTTTAAGAGTCTAAGATACCCCACATTTAAGATTTTGATGATAATAAACTTAACTAAACTCAGAATAAGTCTTCAAGTTAAATGTTAATGAAGTTCTGATGTTTCAGATAAGGCCAACAATCTGAAGTACAAAGGTTATCTGAAGCAAGTCATGCATCTGAAGGAAAGCTACGATCTAAAGTGGTCAAGGCATCTGAAGCTCAGGGCTCTGAAGATTCATCTGAAGTTTGAAGATGTATCTGAAGCCAAGGCAAATCTAACGTGGCAAGTCAAAGTCTGGCCCAATCCTTCACGCAATCTTAGAACATAAATTTGGCAAGACAAAAGAACACTTTTGGCTAAGTTTGAAAAACAAGCACCAAAGAGGAAATGTTGCGCAACAGACCTGCAGTGGTCAGAACAGCGCCTGCAACCTTGTACATTGTCAGAGATGTTTCTCAATGAGATGAAGAGCATTAAATGTTATCTCTCAACGTACTTCTCAACAAGTGTTTCAAGCCCAAGCTCCAGAAGCCTATAAATACAAGTATGTCTTCGTGAAGCAGAGTGTAGAAAAACTACGCATTATTCTTTAAAGCAAAACGCTGTCAAAATCTTGTATAGATTTTATACTCTGATTATTTGTTGTACAAAAACTTTCATATTATGTGTTTAACATTACTTTCTGTACAAATTCTTTGGAACGAAGAACTCATCTGGAGTTCTAAGCTCTTTGCTTTTTGTAAACACTTAGTGTAGAGCCTAAAGAGGCTAGGTGAACAAAAAATACTTGTAAGAGCCTAGAGAGGCTAGGTGTGAAAACAATACATGGTGTAATAGAGCCTGAAGAGGTTTGACTGTAAAAGAATACTTGTAATCACTTGAGATTAGTGGATAAATCCAACAGCTAGTTGGCACTGGGACTGGACGTAGCTCACAAGTTGTAGTGAGTGAACCAGGATAAATCTTGGCTAAGTGCTTCTTTCCCTTAACTCTTTTTATTTTATCTGCACTAATGTAAAGGGGATTTGAACGTAAAGTTTACAAACATTTTTCTGTTTTAAACTAAGAAATCATATTTAAAAAAAAAAACCTTTTATCTGAAGTCCATCAAATAAGAGATAAAACTTCAGATAGTCCCTGAAAAATCTACAAAAGTTTGTAAAAACACAATTCAATCCCACCTTCTAGTGTTTTCCTATGGTTCTACATTTATAGGTATACTTCCTACTGTAAGGTCCAAGACCCTCTTGAGCAAAGGTTTTAATGACAACAAACTTTCACAACAATATTCTAAGTGTTCTGAATACTTTGGTATTAATGCTTTCACTTGAGAATGCTTGAAAGAATACAGGAAAAGTTACAGAAGGAAGGTTGTAAAGATCAAAAACATCATTTAACATCAGAACATGTGTCCAGAAGCATGTTACATAGTGCTTTCATGCCAAAAGTGATGAAACAAGTTCAAAAAGTAGCTTCTTAGCTTCAAGAAGGTCAAGACAGTTCATCTAAGATCCCATGAATATTAAAATGAGTTGTATCAAGCTTCAGAAGCAAAGTTGAAACTTTAGAAGGATCATTCAAGACCACTAGAAGCATGAGAAGGAGCATTTCATGAAACATGGCACCTTCTGAATATGAAAGAACACTTAATCAATTCAAGCATATTCATTCCAAGTGTTACTAATGCAAACAAAGTAATTGGAGAAGAAACATTGAACAAGTTCCCCACACTTCCAGAAGAAGAAACGGTATTTCTGCACACTGCAGAAGAAGCAATTACAGCAAAGCTGCAGAAGATTCATTCTCTATGGATGAATTATGACAGAAGATTCAAGAAGCAACTCAAAGTACAAGAAAGGGAAGTATGGACATAAGATAATTGGTATAAATTCAATTTATCTCTTAGAACCAAAATTCCAGACTCAGATCAAGTTATGACATATTAGAAGGAAGATTGACTTTTGTGAAAAGTGAAGAAGAAGCTCTTTGCTGGAAAATCATGACTTCCTAAGCTTCCAAAAAATTACAGTCAAGAGAAAACATACTCTGAAAGTCCTCTAAAATGGTCACATGTATTGACAAATCTCTACAGAAGAAAAAGGGAAGTCTGCAGAAGAAAGAAAGCTGTAAGGAATGCTCTAGAAGAAGAAACAGAATTTCTACAGAAGAAACAGAATTTCTGCACACTTCCAGAAGATGCAGTTTGCTTCAGAAAAAGAAATATAATTTCTGCAGAAGAACTCCACTGTCAGGATGTCTGCAGAAGAAGTTGTTTCCTGAAAATCCATATTTCTCAGTTTTCTCTGTCTGCAAGTGTTCAAAATATTTTTAAATTAATTCCTTCAGTTTAATATGTCTAAAATGACCTTCTCCATGAGTTTGAAGGTTAAGTTTCAGAAGGAATTAATCTCTGGAGAAGAAATGCTCTCCAGAAGAAACAATTAGTCAAAAGACAGTTGTCTTTGACTATGACAGCCTGCACCTGCAGAAATACAGTCTGCTCTTGAAAGGGACAGCTCCTTTCTCACAGTTGGAGCTGCATTAACCACTCCAAGGGTTGATTTATAGAAGGACTCAAAATCGGCAGAAGAAGCACCTCCAGAAGATTTGACTTGTCAAAGAATGAGAGAGAAAAAGTTGTCTTATGACAGTAACAACCAGCTGAGAACATGTCTTCCTCTCCAAGCATTTCCAACGTCTAGTTTGACCACCATAACTCTATAAATGCAGCCCCATTTAGCTGGGCAAAATCAAGGAGAACAAAAATGTAGAAATCCCCTTCTAGAGTGAGATTCTCCTTCAACCACTCCAATATGAAGAGCTGCTGCGCATAATTCTTAGAGAGTGTGTTTAGGTTCAGTTTTATAATGATTAATCCACTCCATGAGTGTTTTGTGAGCCATATGTAAAAAAAACCCATCTCTTATTGAAGAGTGTTTGTGATCTCCCAAGCTAACTAGAGAGAGTTAGTGTTGGATGAGAGGATGCAGAGCCTACAGAGGCTGAGCAAATAATACTGGTTTTAGAGCCTGAAGAGGCAGCAAAATAATACTTGGAAAAGAGCCTGAAGAGGCTGCAGAAGAATACTAGTGGTAAGGTGTACCCAAGGTGATTGTAAAGTTAAAGAAAAGTAAGAAAATCCTACAGGTGTAGGTACTGGACGTAGCCCAAGGATTGTGAGGGTGAACCAGTTATAAAAATCATGTGTGCAATATCTCTTACCCTTACTCTCTTTAATTTTCTGCACATACATCTATTACTTGGTTTAGTTATTGTTCATACTTTAAACATTTAGCAAGCTATAAATCATATTTTGATAAACTTGTTTTTTAAACTGATATTTTCACATAAATCACATCCATATTAGTTAAAAAACTGATCTGGAAAGTTTCATTACATTATGAAACTATTTGGTACTCCAAAAGCACATTTCTTGAAAGATGTTCAATGTTCAACATTGAAACTTGGGGTTCAAACCACCAGATTTTGATTAAACTTATTTTTGAACTAATATTTTCACATAAATTACATCCATATCAGTTAAAATACTGATCTGGAAAGTTTCATTAAATTATGAAACTGTTTGGTGCTTCAGAAGCACATTTCTTGAAATCTGTCCATTGTTCAACATTGAACTTGGGGTCCAAACTACCAGATCTTTATAAACATGATTTTAATTCAGTCTAACTTGATATTCTAATTGGTACTACTTAAAAATCTGATCTGGAAAATTTCATCAAGTTTCAAGTTCATTTGACCCTTCAGAATATTGGTTTAAAGTGACAGATTCAATGTATTGCTTTTGCACAACTGCAGAAACTTTATACTATTCTTCTGAACAGTTTTCCTCACATAATCTTATTAGTTATTGGTTAAATAACTATTCTGGAAAGTTTTATTAAAATACAAATCATTTGACCCTTCAGAAGATTGGTTTAAAGTGACAGATTCATTGTTTTGCTTTTGCATAACTGCATAAACATTATATTATTCTTCTGAACCTTATCCTGAGTTGCAACTACATTAAATACATTATATGGAAGAATAAATTTTGATGATATTAGTTCCTATGATTTTGCTTGCCTTTAAGAAGATAGTTTTAATTTACTAGTTGACATTATACACTAACCACTATCTTCTAGAAGGAACTTCTGACAACCAAGGCATTCCTTGAGCAGAGATTAGTAAGTTGTTCAAAGTACTTGCAGGTTGGACTAAAAGTTTTCAAGGGTCACAATTCAACCCCCCCTTCTTGTGACTCTATGATTCACTTCACCTACTATTATAGGTATTTGTTGCTTCATACTTGAAACCATCCATCAATGTACTTCACATTAGTAATCAGCCACTTCTCACACTCCAATTTGGGTGTCAAACTATAATTTCCCTTAAAACACTAAGGATTTGTCATTCAGTGTTAAAATTTACATTTTTCAGAAAGTTTTATTAATTAAAACTATCTAGTTTATAAATTTTATAAAAATGAAAAAAATATACCCACAAACTTTTAGGATGAATATCAAGATTTTAAAAGACTCAATTAAATTGTGAGTCATCCCATTAACTTGTGAAAGAAGTTAATATGATTATTCTTTGATTAATTTATATAATGTATTATACATTTTATATTCTAGTTCCACCATCTAATATAATCAAAATGGTTAAATATGTTTTTGGTCCCTCAAATATAGCTGAGATTTGGTTTTTATCCCTATAATTCAAAACCAATGGGTTTTGTAACGTCCTAATTCCGAAACTAAGGAGTAATACCCGTTGGAAGCATATCATAAATTACAGAATTATTTTCGCGACATTGTTGATATCGTCATGCAATCACAAACAATTTGCTTAAGTATTCCAACGATTACACAAACCTCATTCTCAAATACATTGTCATAGTTACAAACTAATGCCATCAAGTGGCCCAAATGAACTTATAAGTCAATTAAGTTAAGTAAATACATGTACATCAAAATATGGAAATCTTAACCAAAAGGGGGAATGATAAGTGGGAGGGTCCACCCTTGGACTCCCAAGTCCTCCGGTCAGACATCCGACTGAGGACCCTGCACATCTAGATAAATCCACAAACATGTGATGAGACTAAAGTCCTAGTGAGTTGTAATCATGCAAGCAGTGTGGTGAAACATGCAAATGCAATGCAAAAACCACCACATGATCATTCACATCATAACATAATTCATCATTTTTGCAGTTAATGAATCAAACAACCTCTATGCTTATCCCAACATCCGGGATCTTTTCACTTATCCTCACGACCGACCTGAGCTCAGTGTCATGCAAGAAGCGTCCCTCTTTCAGTCTTAAAGACCTAGCCATTTAAACCTCACGTTTTATCATCAAACATTTATGACATTGCCATATTACCTCTTAACATAACCTTTGCCTCATTCCTCTTTGGTCCAAGGACCTATGACAATACCTCTTTCCATTATATTTGAATTTCATGACATAGATTCAAATGTGTGATGTATGTGGGGACTTTTCAGTAGTTATGCTACAATCATTTATATGAGCTAAACTAAATCATGCATCCATGATAAGTCTCTAAGTACCAAAACCCTAGAGTGAGACACATTAATTAAGGCACTGCAAAGAACCCAATAACAATTTGACTTAGGGAAAGCACGCAACTTAAAAAATCAAGCCAACACAAGCAAATAAAAGAGGAATAATAAGGGTCATCTAGAGTAAAAAGAATATCTTGGAGGGGGTTGGATTGGCTTCCTTAACTTCCTTCTTCCTTGGAGAATCAATGCCCAAGCTTTCTCCTCTTCCTCTCCTTCACTTGCTCTGTTAGGGTTTCCAAATGGGAGGAAAAATGTGTTTTAGAAAGTGGATCAAATGACCCTCAAAATGTTTTTAGAAAAAAAAAAGCTTGCAGGTTTTCGCTCAAGCGAAATATTTTCGTTTGAGCGAAATCAGACAGTGAGCTTACTGCCTAATTCTCGCTTGAGAGGGAATTTCTCACTCAAGCGAGCTCCCTGTGTTTTGCTTGAGTGAGCTTCTTTCGCTAAAGTGAAAACCAAGCAGAACCAACACCCAACTCTCTGCCTTAATTCGCTTGAGCGAAAGTCTCTCGCTCAAGCGAAATTATCAAAAAGTTTCTACCCAGATTTTGTTGATAATTTCGATCAGGCGAAAAAAAGTCTCGTTTGAGTGAAAATCTCACATAATGAAATTACCAAATTTCTATGTCATTCGCTCAAGTGAATCATTTCTCGCTTGAGCGAAAAAGGACAGTGTTATGCCTTCTTTAATAGTCTGTAACCCTTTTTTACCTAATTCCTTTTATAAAAACATCTTATAGTTATAATTTCACTTATGAAAATGGGCTCGAATTTTGGGATGTTACAGGTTTGGTCACTCAAAAATTGAAAATACACCAATTTAGTTCTTATCGTATAGTTTTCCTACAGATTTTCCTACGTATTTTCGTGCCGATAAAGACTAAAAGGGTATTTTCACTTTTTGATAAAAATTTGCAGGGAAATCTGTAGGAAAACATGTAGGAAAACTTAGGATAAGGATTAAAGCTCTATTTGCTTACAGTTTTTAAAAACTGTTTTTCTGGTCTTTTAAAACAAAAATTTGAATAACTTGTTTGACAAATAGTTTTTAAAAATTGTTTTGAAAAGTGTGACTGCTTTTTGTTTTTAAAAATTAAAATTCTGAAACTACTATTGGATGTTTTGGAAAAACTATTTTTTTTGTTTTTATGGTTGAAATGCTATAAATAAATTATTTTATTTGTAAAAATATGTTCTCATATTAAAAAAAGGTTAAATATGTTTTTGGTCCCTAAACTTTACCCGAATTTGGTTTTGGTCCCTAATCTTTTTTTTCGTTGGTTTTGGTCCCTAATGTTTCCAAATCATTGAAATCAGTCCCTGTCGTCACCCTTATATTTAATAGAGTTGATGACATGGACTAATTTCAATGATTTGAAAACTTTAGGGACCAAAAACAACGAAAAATATGGACTAATTTCAATGATTTCAAAATGTTAGGGACCAAAAACAACGAAAAATAAAGATTAGGGACTAAACCCAGATTCAGGTTTGGTCCCTAAACTTTCACCCGAATTTGGTTTTGGTCCCTAAGTTTTCAAATCATTGAAATTAGTCCCTGTCGTCACCCCTATATTTAACAGAGTTGACGACAGAGACTAATTTCAATGATTTGAAAACTTCAGGGACCAAAACTAACGAAAAAAAGATTAGGGACCAAATCAAATTCAGGTGAACGTTTAGGGACAAAAACATATTTAACCCAAAAATAAATAAATGAAATATTACGAAATGCATGTATGTGAATGTGATGCATCTGTAGTATATATTCTGTATCCATAAATGCTCATGGGATGCTAGATACAGTGATTTTAAATTTTTTTGAACCTGAATGGAATCATATCATCTCAATCCATCCAAAATTCCGTTTTCAATGTAAAGTTGTGATTGTGATTGTGATTCGTGAGTCCTCTATTCCTCTCCTCTGATTCATTCTTCGTCTCCCTTCCCTTCTCTGCAGCCTCACATTCTTCAACCCACACTGACATCTGCCAGTGCTATTCTGCTCACACATCCTTCCCAATTTTTACCCTTATCACCTCTCTCTAAGTTACCCAAATGCCAATGGTTCATTTTTCATTTTTTTTAAAGCATCTAATTAATCTATGATTAATTCAATCATTTGATCAAGCTAACTTGTTTTGAAATTGACCATATTAAAAATCTAGATAATTGAGTAAAGCAAACAACGTAACAAAAAATTGTGGCTCAATTGGCAATACAAATTAAATGTAATGACGAGCCTTAATTGTGATTAAGTCTCAAACAAGATTATCTCTGATAATAAGGAATACATGTGATTTACACAAAAAAAAATGAGAACATAAATAAAAAGTACTGCTAACGAATGTCTTTAGAACACAGGTTAATGAACTATATATAATAGATCTTTATTGAAAATCACAACATTACGTACAATATTAAATGCTGCACAGTCCAATAAAACTTCACAATTTTAATTTCTTAACAAGTGCCATAAAACTATAAAACACTTGTTAGTATTTTTTGTTAAAAAAATGACTATCATCTTCCAATTTTCGGAGTAAAAGATACAAGGTAGAAAACTCCTACCCCAAACTTTACCTATGTTGGGTTTGACATTTCCCCATTAATAAGCACGCATTATAATAGAATATGGATAGAAGAGAGAGAGAAATATGAGATGTGATAATTGATATAATGAAAAAAGATAAAGAAAAATGTGTGTTATATAAGTTGTGTATTTTAATTTTATGTTGTATGAATTACTCTATAGAATCAATAGATACTACACAAAAATAACACTCTAGTCTCTAAATGCATTTGCATCTCACTAGACAACAAGAAAAATTATTTTTATGATGAAAATATTCATCATTAAAAGTTTAAAAATATGTCAGTGTGTATATCTTGTGACAATATTTAAATGAGTTAATTAAATGAGTTTTTACTCCCTAAAAATATAACGAAATTTGATTTTGGTCACTTGTTTAATTTTTCATTGATTTTGGTCCTCTATTTTATAACAATTACATGATTTTAGTCCTCATCGTTATTATATTTCGTTAAGGGATGACATAACAATATTTCATATATATTTTTATATCGATTTTCCTTCGAATTTTCTTGTGAATTTCAAAATTCAAAGGTAATTTTATTAAAATTTGTAGGAAATTTACAATAGTTTTTTTTTACAATAAAGCAAAGAAATTTATATCAGCATTTTTATGGAAAAAATTGCAATTTTTTAAAAATTTACTACAAATGACTTTTATGGAGAAAAATCATAAGAAATTTCCTATGAATTTTTTATCCAAGAAAAATCGTAACAGGGCTATATAAAGTGACTAACAGAGTATATATAGTTAACAATAAGGACTAAAAACATGTGATTTAAAAAAACAGAGAATTAAAACCAATAAAAAAATAAACAAAACCAAAATCAAATTTCGCCATATTTTCAAGGATGAAAACATAACCCTATTTAAATATGTTACCAATCATCATTAAAAAATCGACTCACTATTGTATTGGTGACATTATTTTTGGGAAAAATATGTTTTTCGTCCATATAGTTTCGGTTAACTTTACTCTTTGTCCCTGTACTTTAATTCCTGTGTTTTTTACCCTTAAACTTTCTAAACCCCCAAATCGTGGTCCATGGCCGTCAGTGAGATCTGTTAACCTGATGAATTGGCTAACAAAAGTTACATGTCAGCCTCAATAGTGAGTCCCAAATAACTGATTAATTATCTAATTAACTTTTTTTTATTAATTTTTAATTATTAAAATAATCATAATTGCCTAAATTAGGGTTTTCACCTGAGCAATTTTACCCGATAAAAGACCCTAATTTCATAAATTATGGCGATTTTAATAATTAAAAAATTAATAAAAAATTATTTAGATGAGTCATCTATTAGGACCCACTATTGAGGCTAACATATAACTTTTGTTACCCAGCTCATCAAGTAAACATATTTCACTAACTGTCAGAGACCATAGTTTGAGGGTTTAGAAAGTTCAGGGACAAAAAAAATAAAGAATTTTAAAGTAAAGGGACGAAGACTAAAGTTAACTGAAACTGTAGGGACGAAAAACATATTTTTCCTTTATTTTTTTTATGTCATTAAAAATAATGTTTGTTGAATATTATTTGTCTTGTCCAAGCATATCATAGCTTAATTCTTATCAGATTGTTTTCTTAAACTATTATTTAAATCGGAAAACATGCAAATAAGAAACTTACTTCGTAACTCCAAATATAACATTATCCTTTTAGTTATAATTTACGTAACATGGAGGTCGTCTTATTTTTGTTTTTTAAATAAAAGTTAGAGTGTGTTTATTTTCATTCCTATTAACTAATTTTATCTAAAATACCCTTCTTTTTAAATCAGAGTAATATGTTTCAAAAAATTATATGAAGATTAAATAAAGAAGAGTAATAATTAATAATAAGCACATTAGAGTAAAATGGACACTTCCGTATGGCATGCTAATAATTAATCAAAACTAGTACCAATTTTTTTTTTTAGGCTTGGCATAGGGCCTTAACTTATTCATTAATGTGCTATATGGAAAAGTTGAATTATAAGTAGCCGCAAACAAATAAAGAACTTGTATATATATGCAGCTAATAAATGCAAGTGTCCCTCTGTATTTTTGGCTTTTACTTGGCCTGATGTTTAGGCTTTAAGGTTTTAAAAAGTGTATATGGTAGGCTCATGCAATTTAATTTATGATGGGAATGACTAAATTCAACTAGCTACTGCATAATATTCTCTCAATTAATTCTGTGGGATTTCAGTTCTGAACCACTTGATTCATTCCACACAATATGTCCTAAAGACTTAAGGGTTTTTGTATATATGTTCCATCAAGTTATGGATGTAGTGGCTGCCGCATCTCAGTTTTCAATCCTTTAATTCACTGACCCTTTATGTCACTTTTCTTTTGGATCTTTCACCCCTTTTGGAGCTGCTCGTGACTGGAATGGAGAAGGTGTGCCCTTGACGGTTCTGCATCTCGGGGCTGCAATCCAAGTTGGAAGGTTTTGTTTATCAAGATAATAAAATGTACTAATAAGTAATCAAGTTTAATTATCCATAACTGTAAACGAATTTTACATTTCTAATTGTTAGAAGAATAATGTATGTAATTAACTAAAGGCAATTCAAACTTTTTAAAAAATGTACAATTTAAAATTGGATGATTTTAGGGTGCACCAATAAATTTTGTTCAAACAGGGCTACAGGGGTAATTCAAAAAATCATGAGCCTTCACTGGCGTGTCCACACACCACATGGCATACATGCAAAATTTCACGTGATAAATCCAACGACAAGGTCGCAACGCATCGGTCATCACCCGGAAGCTGGTGCTTAGGATTAGGGTTCATGCTCGAGACTCCATGCGGGGCAATGTGCCAAAATATGCACTGTTGAGTTTCATCTGAAAATTACCACGTGAATTGTATAGGTGGCGAGCCATTAAAAACAATTTTCACAATTTTTACCCACTATTTTCTATTTTTAATTAATTTCTTATTTATCACTATTTAATTCAAAGAAATTAAATGGTAATTCAAAAAATCATGAGCCTTCACGGCGTTGTCCACACACCACACATGGCATGCATGCAAAATTTCACGTTAGAAATCCAACACAAGGTTGCAACGCATCGGTCATCACCGGAAGCTGATGCTTAGGATTAGGGTTCATCTCGAGACTCCATGCGGGGAATGTGCCAAAATATGCACTGTTGAGTTCGTCATGAAAATTAACCACGTGAATTGTATAGGTGACGAGCCATCAAAACAAATTTTCACAATTTACCCACTCTTTTCTATTTTTAATTAATTTTTTTTTATCACTATTTAATGCAGGGAAATTAAATGTAATTCAAAAATATGAACTTCACCGGAGGTCCACACACCACACATGGCATACATGCAAAATTTCACGTGACAAATCCAACGACAAGGTTGCAACGCATCGGTCATCCCGGAAGCTCGTGCTTAGGATTAGGGTTCATGCTCGAGACTCCGTGCGGGGCAATGTGCCAAAATATGCACTATTGAGTTTCGTCATGAAAATTAACCACGTGAATTGTATAGGTGACGAGCCATTAAAACAATTTTCACAATTTTTACCCACTATTTTCTATTTTTAATTAATTTTTTATATATCACTATTTAATCCACAAATTAAATGGTAATTCAAAAAATCAGAAACTTCACCGGCGGTGTCCACACACACATGGCATACATGCAAAATTTCACGTGAGAAATCCAACGACAAGGTTGTAACGCATTGGTCATCACTCGGAAGCTAGTGCTTAGGATTAGGGTTCATGCTCGAGACTCCATGGGGCAATGTGCCAAAATATGCACTGTTTGTTTCGTCATGAAAATTAACCACGTTAATTGTATAGGTGACAGCCATAAAAAAAAATTTCGTAATTTTTACCCACTATATTCTATTTTTAATAAATTTTTTTATTTATCACTATTTAATTCACAGAAATTAAATGGTAATTCAAAAAATCATGAACCTTCACCGGCGGTCTACAAACCACACATGGCATGCATGGCGAAATTTCACGTGAGAATCCACGACAAGGTTGGCAACAGCATCGGTCATCTTCGGAAGCTGGTGCTTAGGATTAGGGTTCATGCCGAGACTCCATGCAGGGGCAATGTGCCAAAATATGCACTATTGAGTTTCGTCATGAAATTAACCACGTGAATTGTATAGGTGACGAGCCATCAAAAACAAATTTTCACAATTTTTACCCACTATTTTCTATTTTAAATTAAGTTCTCCTATTTATCACTATTTAATCCACAGAAATTAAATGTTAATTTAAAAAATAATGAAACTTCACCGGCAGTGGTCCACACACCACACATGGCATACATGCAAAATTTCACGTGAGAAATCCAACGACAAGGTTGTAACGCATTGGTCATCACTTGGAAGCTGGTGCTTAAGATTAGGGTTCATGCTCGAGACTCCATGCGGGGCAATATGCCAAAATATGCACTTTTGAGTTTCGTCATGAAAATTAACCACGTGAATTGTATAGGTGACGAGCCATCAAAAACAAATTTTCACAATTTTTACCTACTATTTTCTATTTTTAATTAATTTTCTCCTGTTGATCACTATTTAATCCACAGAAATTAAATGGTAATTTAAAAAATAATGAAACTTCACCGGCGGTGTCCACACACCACACATGGCATGCATGCAAAACTTAATGTGAGAAATCCAACGACAAGGTTGCAACGCATCGGTCATCACCTGGAAGCTGGTGCTTAGATTATGGTTCATGCTCGAGACTCCATGCGGGGCAACGTGCCAAAATATGCACTGTTGTTTCATCATGAAAATTAACCACGTGAATTGTATAGGTGACGAGCCTTCAAAAACAAATTTTCACAATTTTTACCCACTATTTTCTATTTACAATTAATTTTTTTATTTATCACTATTTAATTCACAGAAATTAAATGGTAATTCAAAAAATCATGAAACTTCACTGGCGGTGTCCACACACCACACATGGCATGAATGCAAAATTTGACGTAATAAATCCAATGACAAGGTTGTAACGTGTAACATCCCGCATCTTTGGAAGCCTAAATAATTCATTAGGTTTCAAATGCATACCTATGTGCTAGTAAGTAAGAAAAGGTAAGTTGAGAAAATAAGGATTTAAAATTAGGATGAAAATGCCTTTAATTTTTTTAAAGCAAACAATTAATCGAATTAATAATAAGGTTAGTATAATTTTAATAATAGTAATTATTAGTAAAATAGTATTAATGATAATCTCAAATTATTATTACTATTATCGTTATTATTACTATTATTATTATTATTGTTATTAGTATTATTAGGATTATTAAGTGTTATTAGTATTATTATTAGTAATTATGTTATTATTATTATTAGTTTAGAATTGGGGGTTAGGGTTTGTAGTGGGTAAAAGAAGAGAAAAAAGAGAATGAGAAAGGGAAGGGGCGGCGGCTGTTTGGGAAGGGAAAGAAACGGAGGAAGAAGAGGAAGAAGAAGGAGAGGCGAGAGCGAGAGAGAGGAGATCGCGCTGAGAGAGAGAGATCGCGAGAGAGAGAGAGAGGGATCGCGAGGGGGGCGGAGAGGGAGGAAGAAGGTGCAGCCATCTCCGGCTGTTGGCGGCGCCGACCACGGAGGAGCTGCGCACGGAGGGGACGCCGCGCGACAGCGGCGCGATGGGGTGGAGCGGCGACGACGAAAAAGCTGAGAGGAGGAAGGAGAGGGTCGCGAAACGCTTACTGAAGGAGACGATGGCCGCGGCCACTCGCGGCCAAGAACGACGATGGTGCGGCCACGAACAGCGGCGACGCAGTGGCTGGAAGAGCAACGATGGCCGCTGTTTCTGGGTTGGACGACGGAGCTCGCAGCGGAGCTGACGGCGAAAGTGGCGGAGACACGACGGAGAAGATGACCGGAGCGGCGATCTGCGAGGTGGACGACGAACTGCGCGTTTTGGGCTGCAAAGGAGATGGGCCAGAGTGGCGGAGCTGACGGCGGAGGCAATTTTCCGGCGTGGCGGACTTCACAACAGGGAGGTTTCACGGATCCGTTTAAGTGAGTATAACTCACCCTTAGGATAGTAATTGGTCTCTTGCATGTTCCCCCTTCTCTGCCTTCCTTTCTTCTGGCTGTATTAGAATGTGTTAGAATGTTAATTGATTGCTTGATTCTTGTTGTGAGAATTGTTTATCGTTCACTTGAATGAGTAGATTACGGATTGGTCTCTAAATGCATGCACCCACTTCTCCCTTCCCTATTCTCTGATTACTTTAGATTATGATTGTTAGATTGCATTGTGATTGATGTTTGAAAGATATGGGATAATTCTAATTGGTTAGAACGGAGCGGTTCTTGATATTCTTTAGTTTCGAAACTATCGTAACGTCGAAACGCTCTATTCTCTCCAATTATACTTGATCCGGAATGGAAATTAAGGATTGGTGACTGATTATGATATAGGAATTGATGGGTAGTGGATATGAGTTCACATAGAACGTTGATTCTCTTTAGTTTCGAAAGGTTCGAACTATCGAGAACGAACTATTCATCAATTCGTATGTCTAATTAGTTATTCGGTCAAATACTGGGCTTCAGCCTAAGTGATTCAAGGGCTTCGGTCAAATAAGAGGGCTTCGGCCTAAGTGAGGGTGGGATTCGTCCCCGGGGGAGATATCCCCCGTAGTTCGAGCTCGAGTCTAACTCTATAACTGTGATGTGTACATGGCCACCGGCAAGCATTTTAGTGCATCTTAAAGCATATGATTAGTTTGAATGTTAAGCTCTAGTATATGAAGTGAATTTGATTATGTTTGAATTGATATAATTGTTATGTGAATGAATACCTACTTAATTGAACATGATGAGGTGAATATAGGCTAGTCCTTCATACATGTATGTCCCTTGCATTCATGCATAGAGTTATACTTGCTGAGACATTAGTCTCACCCCACGTTTCAGGGGTTTTCTTTAGTGTGCAGGATGTTCCGGAAGGTATTGAGGTTTGATCAGAGTCGGCGTAGCGGAACTGTAGTAATAGGATGGCCTTGTATTAAAGTTGGTCTATTTGTATTAAGAATGTATCATGAATCATTTGATATGTATTGGTAGGTTGATAGATATTATTGTATATGTGTTTGGATTTCCTATTTTTGGCCACGGAGGCCCTATTTGATATTAGTGGATTGTCATTATAAACTTGCATTGGTATTTTCTGGGTTTCAGGTGAAGTTCTAAAATTTGGAGATGTCCAGTTTATAAGGGGGACACTCTGCCGAATTTTGGTAGGAGGTTTATGAACTTTAACACTTCAAAGTGTTAGTTCTTCCCCTATAATTTAGTTTAGTTTTGGTATTACCTTGTGATGCATGAAAGTCGTGAAAGTCTAAGTAAACGTTGGATTACTTAGGCAGTTAAGTATGTATTGACGATACTTAAAATAGCAGCGAAATAATTTCAGAAATTCGGAATAATGTCTCCAACGGACATTGTTTTGGATTTAGGAAATTAGGACGTTACATTTTGGTATCAGAGCAGTTCAATCCAATTGGACCGTGGTTAGGTTAGTTGCCCGTGACTTACTATAATCTTCTAATACGTTTACTCATCATAGGAACTGATCACTCTTATGATGGTGATGTATGTGGAGATTATAGGTTTGTTATGTAAGTAAGATACTTTGGTTCGGAAGTTAGGATACTTCCCTAACCAAGTTAGAGCCACCTCTTTTCAAAAATAGGAAAGGAAATATCTTAGGATAAGTACTTAGGGAACCCTTACTCTAGGAGCCTTATAGAATGTGACCTTAAAAGCCTAATAAAAAGTTAGACACCCTTAAGCAAGTTAGTGATGAGTAATTTAATATTTGAAGGATGATTGTGTATGACCTATGATGTGATTTCCATTGTGTGGTGTGCATGATTGTATCTGATGCATTGTCATGTGTTTATGACGTTGGTTGTGAATTGTTTTATGTGAGTGACTTTTATGAGTTGGATGTTTTGTGTGGCTTGCTAGTGATTGGTAATGTTAAATTGTTTGAATGGTTGTGTAGCATGTATGTTAGGATGTGAGTGAGTACTTGTTTGGTAGTGATATCCATAGTTAATACTTCTCTGAGTTTAACCCTTGTGAGGCCATGGTATAAGGAGTGAGGGATTGTAGCATAAGATACAATAGAAATTCCGTTTAAGGGAAAAGGGTATAGAGGGCTTTAACTCAAATAGGTTTAAGACCTTACCTAATGTTAGTAAGCTTAATAGGAGTACATCTATACATAGGCATTTAGACTCAACCTTAGAAAGGGGATTAGTAAGATGAGGCCTTCCTTTAATACCAATGTAAGACTAGATGCATCCTTTAGGCCACGTTAAGGGTAGTCGGGAGTCGGTCGAGAGAGTAAGGATTCTCTCCGCCACCTTACCTTGTTTTGTTCATGAATTACATGAACGAATCCTTAGACTTTTCCTAGTAGAGTGTGTGGTCATGGCGACCACCACCATCTCACCCTGTTAGTTTGGGATTAGAAAACTCTCTAGTGACCTTAGGAGCAATGCTTTGGTACCCTAGCAAATCAAGAGGCCTTTAAGTAAGGGATACACTACCATTAGTAATTGTTAGGAGTGGGAGCTACGTTAGAAAATGAACAAGATAGAAATTCCTAGTGAGGGGTAGTGAGGTTTTTATTGTCTAGTGCTAGAACTCTTCTAGAATTTATCTTAGTAATATTCTTAGCCCTAGCAAGTGGATAAATGGGTGAGAGAAAACAGTACCTCTAATTCCTTTTCACCCTTAGGAGAAACACTCCAATTTATTCCATCCGGACCTTTAGAATCACTATCCTAGTTGGTAACCTTGAAGTAGTAACCGGGAATAGAATCGGGTAATGGCCTTAGTCAGGGAAGTTAGTAAGAATCAAACTTCTTAGGAAGTCCAACTTAGTAACTCCATCATTCTAAATCACTTTATTTCACTTATTGTTATCAAGAGAAGAGAGAAACCCTAGTTATAGCTCCCTTAAGGGAGAGGAACCAAATTTCAAGCAAGCTAGATAACCCCGGTAGAGGTTGTTTTAAGATAGGGTAGATTTAACCTCGAACCCAAGTAAATTCCACCCAACCTGAAGTTTTGCCTTGATCATATATAGTTAAGCTTAACTAGTGTGCTATTAGAGGATTGAGTTGTTAATAAGCGCGTACATCGGGTTAGGACTTTAGAGCATTAGAAATCCTTGCTTATTAGAGGACTAGGAAGTGATTCATATTAGGTCACTCTCCTTTTTCCTTAGAACTCCAAACTTAAATAAGTTCAGCCTATCCGGTAAGGTGATATGGAGAGAGCGATCCCTATAGGGGATGGTAGGAGAATAGGGAGAGCCTCGTGTTCATGCCGTGACCGGGAGAGGAGACCTCTAAGGTTGTGGCATGAATGTTATTTCCTTTTCGTATGATGTGTTTGTTTATATTATTATGCGAACTGAATTTCTCTAAACACGGCGTGAGTGTTGAATGTTTGGGTCAACACAAACTTAGTGGTTCGAGAGATTGGGTAATTCTGTGTTCATAGCTAAGTACTAGTAATATAAGTGGAAACTTAGAAAATATAAGAATTTAAAAGAAAACAATAGGAGAATGTTGGATTAGGTAAGGAGTTAAGAAATCTTAATTAGAGGTAGCATGAGACTTTGTTCTCATGGTTCGATTTTTTTTTTCTAGTGTGTGTCTTTTCAAGCACCGTTTAGAGAACTTAGAGAGGGTAGAGAGTCCTTCCTTATGTCTTTAGTATGAATACAGGGAGAGAATTATGATAGGAGATTAGAAACCCAAGTTTAGATGTAACCCTGGAGAGCATAGTGCCAAGTACAGTTAAAGGAGATCCTTGGTGAGCTAGGAGCTCTAATCAGAGAGACTTTGAGTTTAGACTCAAGTCTCCAAGGAGGGGAAAGGCCACAATTAGCGTTTTTGGAGCAGGAGATGGGATGACTCCTTCTAAGAGGGAGTCTGTCTCTAAGGGGGGTAGTCTCAGGTAACAGGTGTTAAGAGAAATTGTCAGGAGTGGGTTTCTTGTGCAACTTGACTATACCAAGGTGCACCAGGATGTGAAGAAGGTTATAGTAGAGAGTGTTTTTCAGCCTATAGGTTATTGAAGAGTCAGTATAGAACTTCAACTAACAGGAGCCTTTAGACCATGAGGAAACCCTGAGTGCCAGCGGGAGAAGTTTAGCCAGGAATCATAAGGTGCCCTTCTGTTCAGGAACCCTGAGACCTTAGCCTTCGCCAAAGTCCCTTGATCCAACTCTCAACTTAGAACAGGCAGGCCAGCCTGTTGCAGCTGCCAACCCAACCAGGTGTAGTTGAGTCATGTTCCATCCCTTTGGTGCCCCACATGGGTCACAATCCGGCGTTAGTCAGCTCCCTTTATACCAGTTAGTGTACCTATTTCCTTAGTAAGTTAGAAGTTTTGTATGTTAGGACATATGTCGAACCTTATAGCTCTTCCTTTGGCATCAAGCCAGATAGGAACCCTAAGTCTCTTATAGGTGTTAGGCATGTTCTTGGTTAGACTTTTTGGGAAAGATCTCCTTAAATCTTTAGTCGAGATAACCTTAGGTTCCTTTGTCTTAAGCAATTTTGAGGACAAAATTGTCTTAAGGGGGGTAGAGTGTAACATCCCGCATTTTTGGAAGCCTAAATAATTCATTAGGTTTCAAATGCATACCTATGTGCTAGTAAGTAAGAAAAGGTAAGTTGAGAAAATAAGGATTTAAAATTAGGATGAAAATGCCTTTAATTTGTTTAAAGCAAACAATTAATCGAATTAATAATAAGGTTAGTATAATTTAATAATAATAGTAATTATTAGTAAAATAGTATTAATGATAATCTCAAATTATTATTATTACTATTATCATTATTATTACTATTATTATTATTATTATTGTTATTAGTATTATTAGGATTATTAAGTGTTATTAGTATTATTATTAGTAATTATGTTATTATTATTATTATTAGTTTAGAATTGGGGGTTAGGGTTTGTATTGGGTAAAAGAAGAGAAAGGAAGAGAATGAGAAAGGGAAGGGGGGCGGCGGCCGTTTGGGAAGGGAAAGAAAGGGAAGAAGAAGAGGAAAGAAGAAGGAGAAAGCGAGAGAGAGAGAGATCGCGAGAAGAGAGATCGCAAGAGAGAGAGGGATCGCGGGAGAGGGAGGAAGAAGGTGCAGCCATCTCTGGCTGTTGGCGGACGCCGACGCACGGAGGAGCTGCTCACGGAGGGGACGCCGCACGACAGCGGCGCGATGGGGTGGAGCGGCGGCGACGAAGAAGCTGAGAGGTAGGAAGGAGAGGGTCGCGAACGCTTATCGGAGGAGACGATGGCCGCGACCACTCGCGGCCAAGAACGACGGCGGTGCGGCCACGAACAGCGGCGGCTGCAGTGGCTGGAAGAGCAACGATGGCCGCTGTTTCTGGGTTGGACGACGGAGCTCTGCAGCGGAGCTGACGGCGAAAGTGGCGGAGACGCGACGGAAGAAGATGACCGGAGCGGCGATCTGCGAGGTGGACGGCGAATTGCACGTTTTGGGCTGCAAAGGAGATGGCAGAGTGGCGGAGCTGACGGCGGAGGCGATTTTCCGGCGTGGCGGACTTCACAACAGGGAGGTTTCACGGATCCGTTTAAGTGAGTATAACTCACCCTTAGGATAGTAATTGGTCTCTTTGCATGTTCCCCCTTCTCTCCCTTCCTTTCTTGGCTGGATTAGAATGTGTTAGAATGTTAATTGATTGCTTGATTCTTGTTTGTGAGAATTGTTTATCGTTCACTTGAATGAGTAGATTACGGATTGGTCTCTAAATGCATGCACCCATTTCTCCCTTCCCTATTCTCTGATTACTTTAGATTATGATTGTTAGATTGCATTGTGATTGATGTTTGAAAGAAATGGGAAAATTCTAATTGGTTAGAACGGAGCGGTTCTTGATATTCTTTAGTTTCGAAACTTTCGAAGCTATCGAAACTTTCGAAACTATCGTAACGTCGAAATGCTCTATTCTCTCCAATTATACTTGATCCGGAATGGAAATTAAGGATTGGTGACTGATTATGATATAGGAATTGATGGGTAGTGGATATGAGTTCACATAGAACATTGATTCTCTTTAGTTTCGAAAGGCTCGAACTATGGAGAACGAACAATTCATCAATTCGTATGTCTAATTAGTTATTCGGTCAAATACTGGGCTTCGGCCTAAGTGATTCAAGGGCTTCGGTCAAATAAGAGGGCTTCGACCTAAGTGAGGGTGGGATTCGTCCCCGGGGGAGATATCCCCCGTAGTTCGAGCTCGAGTCTAACTCTATAACGTGATGTGTACATGGCCACCGGCAAGCATTTTAGTGCATCTTAAAGCATATGATTAGTTTGAATGTTAAGCTCTAGTATATGAAGTGAATTTGATTATGTTTGAATTGATATAATTGTTATGTGAATGAATACCTACTTAATTGAACATGATGAGGAGAATATAGGCTAGTCCTTCATACATGTATGTCCCTTGCATTCATGCATAGAGTTATACTTGCTGAGACATTAGTCTCACCCCACATTTCGGGGATTTTCTTTAGTGTGCAGGATGTTCCGGAAGGTATTGAGGTTTGATCAGAGTCGGCGCAGCGGAACTGTAGTAGAATAGGATGCCTTGTATTAAAGTTGGTATATTTGTATTAAGAATGTATCATGAATCATTTGATATGTATTGGTAGGTTGATAGATATTATTGTATATGTGTTTGGATTTCCTATTTTTGGCCACGGAGGCCCTATTTGATATTAGTGGATTGTCATTATAAACTGCACTGGTATTTTTCTGGGTTTCAGGTGAAGTTCTAAAATTTGGAAATGTCCAGTTTATAGGGGAAACTCTGTCGAATTTTCAGGTAGGAGTTTATGAACTTTAACACTTCAAAGTGTTAGTTCTTCCCCTATAATTTAGTTTAGTTTTGGTATTACCTTGTGATGCATGAAAGTCGTGAAAGTCTAAGTAAACGTTGGATTACTTAGGCGTTAAGTATGTATGACGATACTTAAAATAACGCGAAATAATTTCAGAAATTCGGAATAATGTCTCCAACGGACATTGTTTTGGATTTAGGAAATTAGGACGTTACATAACGCATTGGTCATCACTCGGAAGCTAGTGCTTAGGATTAGGGTTCATGCTCGAGACTCCATGCGGGGCAATGTGCCAAAATATGCACTGTTGAGTTTCGTCATGAAAATTAACCACGTGAATTGTATAGGTGACAAGCCATCAAAAACAAATTTTCACAATTTTTACCCACTAAATTTCTATTTTATTTATCACTATTTAATTCACAGAAATTAAATGGTAATTCAAAAAATCATGAGCCTTCACCAGCGGTGTCCAACACCACACATGGCATGCATGCAAAATTTCACGTGAGAAATCCAACGACAAGGTTGACCCGGAAGCCGGTGCTTAAGATTAGGGTTCATGCTCGAGACTCCATGCGGGGCAATGTGCCAAAATATGCACTATTGAGTTTCGTCATGAAAATTAACCACGTGTATTGTATAGGTGACGAGCCATCAAAAACAAATTTTCACAATTTTTACCTACTATTTTCTATTTTTAATTAATTTTCTACTATGTATCACTATTTAATCCACAGAAATTAAATGGTAATTTAAAAAATAATGAAACTTCACCGGCGGTGGTCCACACACCACACATGGCATGCATGCAAAACTTAACGTGAGAAATCCAACGACAAGGTTGCAACGCATCGGTCATCACCTGGAAGCTGGTGCTTAGGATTAGGGTTCATGCTCGAGACTCCATGCGGGGCAATATGCCAAAATATGCACTATTGAGTTTCATCATGAAAATTAACCACGTGAATTATATAGGTGATGAGCCATCAAAAACAAATTTTCACAATTTTTACCAACTATTTTCTATTTTTAATTAATTTTTTTATTTATCACTATTTAATTCAACAGAAATTAAATGGTAATTCAAAAAATAGTGACCTTCACCGGCGGTGTCCACACACCACACATGGCATGCATGCAAAATTTCACGTGATAAATCCAACGACAAGGTTGCAACGTATCGGTCATCACCCGGAAGCCGGTGCTTAGGATTAGGGTTCATGCTCGAGACTCCATGTGGGGCAATGTGCACAAATATGAACTGTTGCGTTTCGACATGAAAATTACCCACGTGAATTGTATAGGTGACGAGACATCAAAAAACAAATTTTCACACTTTTTAACCACTATTTTCTATTTTTAATTAATTTTTTATTTATAACTATTTAATTCGCAAAAATTAAATGGAAATTCAAAAAATCATGAACCTTCAACGGCGGTATCCACACACCACACATGGCATACATGCAAAATTTCACGTGAGAAATCCAACACAAGGTTGCAACGCATCGGTCATACCCCGGAAGCCGGTGCTTAGGATTAGGGTTCATGCTCGAGACTCCATGCAGGGGCAATGTGCCAAAATATGCACTGTTGAGTTTCGTCATGAAAAATTAACCACGTGAATTGTATAGGTGACAAGCCATCAAAAACAATTTTCACAATTTTTACCCACTATATTCTATTTTAATTAATTTTTTTATTTATTACTATTTAATTCACAGAAATTAAATGGTAATTCGAAAAATCATGACCTTCACCGGCGGTGTCCACACACCACACATGGCATGCATGCAAAATTTCACATGAGAAATCCAATGACAAGGTTGCAACGCATCGGTCATCTCCGGAAGCTGGTGCTTAGGATTAGGGTTCATGCTCGAGACTCCATGCAGGGCAATGTGCCAAAATATGCCCTATTGAGTTTCGTCATAAAATTAACCACGTGAATGTATAGGTTACGAGCCATCAAAAAACAAATTTTTCACAATTTTTACCCAATATTTTCTATTTTTAATTAATTTTCTCCTATTTATCACTATTTAATCCACAGAAATTAAATGGTAATTCAAAAATAATGAAACTTCACCGCGGTGTCCACACACCACACATGGCATACATGCAAATTTCACGTGAAAAATCCAACACAAGGTTGCAAACGCATTGGTCATCACTCGGAAGCTAGTGCTTAGGATTATGGTTCATGCTCGAGACTCCATGCGGGGCAATGTGCCAAAATATGCACTGTTGAGGTTCGTCATGAAAATTAACCATGTGAAATGTATAGGTGACAAAGCCATCAAAAAACAAATTTTCACAATTTTTACCCACTATTTTCTATTTTTAATTAATTTTCTACTATTTATCACTATTTAATCCACAGAAATTAAATGGGTAATTTAAAAAAAAAATAATGAAAACGTCACCGGCGGTGTCCACACACCACACATGGCATGCATGCAAAATTTAACGTGAGAAATCCAACGACAAGGTTGTAACGCATTCGGTCATCACCTGGAAGCTGGTGCTTAGGATCAGGGTTCATGCTCGAGACTCCATGGCGGGGCAATATGCCAAAATATGCACTATTGAGTTTCGTCATGAAAATTAACCACATGAATTGTATAGGTGACGAGCCTCAAAACAAATTTTCACAATTTTTACCCACTATTTTCTATTTTAATTAATTTTTTTATTTATCACTATTTAATTTCACAAAATTAAATGGTAATTCAAAAAATAGTGACCTTCACCGGCGGTGTCCACACACCGCACATGGCATGCATGCAAAATTTCACGTGATAATCCAACGACAAGGTTGCAACGTATCGGTCATCACCCGGAAGCTGGTGCTTAGGTTAGGGTTCAGCTCGAGACTCCATGCGGGGCAATCTGCCAAAATATGCACTGTTGAGTTTCGACATGAAAATTACCCACGTGAATTGTATAGGTGACGAGACATCAAAAACAAAGTTTCACAATTTTACCCACTATTTTCTATTTTTAATTAATTTTTTTATTTATCACTATTTAATTCACCGAAATTAAATGGTAATTCAGAAAATCCTGAAACATCACCGGCGGTGTCCACACACCACCACATGGCATGCATGCAAAATTTCACGTGAGAAAATCCACGACAAGGGTTGCAACGCATGCGGTCATCACTCGGAAGCTGGTGCTTAGGATTAGGG